>QANY01012884.1:150007-209091 GCA_003255025.1 Datisca glomerata
GGGGGATATGGATAAGTGACATGGAATTAACTAATGTTACGGCTAAAATAACTGAAGGAGCTATCTATCAGAAGTAGAAGAATCTAGAAAACTCAGTTAACATTTGAAAATTCTCCATCAATAATTGTTGAAGTATGGAGCAATACCGTGCCTGCAAGCAAATGGAAGTGTGATGTTCTGAGCTTCAGCAGTATGTAATATATATTGGTCCTATATTGCAAACAGTCAAACCCTAAATTAGCATTATAATATAATCATCTTCGTAGAATTCTCTGAAACTCCACCATAACTGAAAGTTTAATTTCTTAATCATCAACCAAACCAAGTGAACTTTGATTTATCATTCACTTAAAAAGAAATACTTCAATTTCAGGATGATTCTGACTAACAATCACAGAAGCACAAAAAACTAGAGGTTCGCTCATTTCCCAGGGAAACAAACAGAACTTCGTTGCCTACCTCGGGAACAACGAATTCATGAACGACTCCACGTTGTCTATCGTGAACAGTGACCTTGTGTGCAGGAACCGAAGTAGAAGCGTTGCCGTTCACGCCAGTGACTGCAGCGAGATTCTGAAGCTCAGACGACGTCGTTCTACGGCGACATTTCAAGGAACCAGCGTGATAACAGTTGCTACTCCGAGAAGGAAACCGCCGATTACATTCAGATTTCCGGTAAACCGAGAAATTGCAGGGAACGGAAATATCCATAGCTTGGCTCCTACTACTATTAGCAGTGAATGTGATAAGTGATAACGTAATTGGTGAGGAAGAAAGGGTGTTGAATTATACAGAGCTTGACACTGCATCATAGTCATTTGTATGAGTTCATATCGACCGTTAATTCAAGCGAACATTTTACCGGTCAACGATAATTAGTTAACTGCCAAATTACCCGCCATATGAAGAAACTTATATTTTGTTTTAATATTTAGTGTAAATTACATCAATGGAAATTGGAAATTTTATTCGGATGCAGCTTGGAAATCTGTAGATTCTCACAGAGAATTGGTTGGGCTCTTTGGAATCCTCAAGGTCATCTCATTGCTTACGGTTTCAAAGCCATTTCTAATTGTTCAAGTGTTTTGATTGCGAATGCTAGAGCGATGATTTGGAGATTAGAAGAGTCTCGACGTTTTTACATGGAAAATTTGCTGGCTTTTTTCTGATTCGACAGCTCTTATCGAAGCAGTGAATTCGGCTAATTTCTTTGACAATCAGATTGGATCCTTAATTTTTTATTTTATTTCTTTGAAGTCTTTCTTTATTAGTTTGTCGTTTCTTGCATTGTAATCGTTCGTTTAACATCATGGCTCATGTTTGTGTCAAGAGAGGATGCCTGACTTCTGAATCTTCTATCCTTGTTGAACTTTTTCCAGATTTTATTATTGAAGTTCTTTAGAGGTTGTTGGTTTTGCACCCCTGTTTTGTTGCCAAAATAAAATTACATCAATGTTCCTTACAGAGAGCTCTCTGGCCTTTAATCATGTTTATTCAAAACACGTACAAATGAATATATCATGTTATAATTTAATAAATTTATTCAGAAATTATTTAAGCCACGTGCATCGCCGTGTAAATGAACTAGTTATTAGAATGATCAGTTCTACATCGATTAAGTAATTGATCAAGTTTTAAATATCTAAATGACGTGTCAATAATTTATAAGTCGGTGTTATAAAATATTTTAATGAATGGAAATACACCAACCTATAAATTAGGGTTGTGCATGGTCGGTTTTGTCTGATTTTTAGCATAAAAATTAAATCGAATCAAAATTTACAGTTATGCTGAAATGAGGATCAAACCGACTAATTATGTGCATATAAACTAAACAGACTGAATCATAAGACAATAGGTCGGTTTGATCGGGATTTAGAGTCCAACAATAATTTTTTTAAGAGATCCATCGATGAATTTAATCATACACGATTCAAGAAATTTGATGTTTTGCGTGCATAACAATAAAACTCACTATTTAAATCACAACATGCATATTAAACATTAAAAAGATATGAGAGAAATGTGAGAAAATAAATATGATATATATGAGGGATATATATGAGGGAGGGGAGGGGAGGGGAGGGGAGGGGGGATAAATGGTCGATCCGGTCGATTCGGTTCAAATGTTGAAAATTTTGATAAATCCAAGACCGGACCGACGATTGTTAATTAAAAAACCGACGAGGCATATTATTTTTTGTTTGATTCATTCGGTTTGATCATTTTTTGCACACTCCTACTATAAATGATTAACACAACACTTAATCATTTAAAATTTGATTAATTACTTGATGAATACATAATTACTCTTGTGAAAAATATTTCTACATTTGAAAATTTTAGTAGAAGGCGATAATAGGAGTTAATACATATAAAGTTCAATTCCCACTAATTCGAATCACATCATTCAATTAATTATAATTTATAATTTAGAAATAAAAAAATACTTGATTAAGTACAAGGCTGATTTCAAGGGGAGGAATGCAAAATCAAATAATAATATTGGAAATCTTCTAGAGTCATCTTATTTATATTGCAAGAATTAATTGTATTTTGAATAATGATCGGAATGAATTAGGAAATAAATTGGGAATTGAAATTAACTGCAAAAGGGTAAATTAGGAGGATTCTTAGTATTTAATTAATTGAAGACTTTCCTATTTTAGCCAAAAAGGCTTCAGAAAATATTGAAAGTAATTCAAATTCTCCCAGCCTGTGGAATACTTTCTTCACTCTTGTCATCCTTACGGCAGCCTCTCCTTTCCCACTCCCATTCCCACAACCGCCGTCAACTCCTTCTCTACCATCGTAAAAGTCTCCCGTCGTTCCTCCGTCTCACTCACACTCAGATACAACAAAGGTAAACTTGAATTTTTTTTTTACTATTATTTTTTATTCCTTAATGATCAGTTGAATTAACAGTCGTTAACGTTATTATCTGAACGTTATATTTTAAATGTGTAAAGAAATAATATAATCAGTTGAATTAACAGTCATGTTATCTCTAAACGAAATGAGTAAAGAAACAGTATATTCAGTAAAACGTTTTGGCCTAAACACATTAGAGTTTGCGGCAAAGATGGAGCTGTCGTTGGGATTTCAGAGCTTTCAGCGTTCGAAATAATTCCTCCATGACATCGTGTGTTGAGACCTATAGCATGTTTATTATGCCAAGCAACGTAGTTCTTTTTTCGCTTTATTTTCTGTTTGGATCATGCATGAAACTACGTCGTTTTGTAGTCCTAGACGTCTAAACGTCTCAGCTTTAACCGTAATAGACGGACGGACTAATCGATATTTTGGGACTTGGAGAAATCTGACCAAATTTGAAGTGTGAAATTGAAAATTAATTTCTACAAGACAAAAGGATTGTTGGAATTTTTCAAAATTACTGCATGAGAAAGTAATTTTCAATGGGGATGATGCCTCAACCTGAGACGAGCATATAACTTACGAAAAATCTTATTGTTATTTTTATTTTATTTTTACGTGTGATGAAAAATGATTAGATCTATCTTTAGTGTCGTACACGTAATGATGGATTATTGAATCTAATTTATAAAACTAAAACAGTTTCAAACTGAAAATTATAAAATTAAAATAACTCAGTTCAATGTTATACAGTTCAAACGTATATATGTCAATCAATTGCGTTTGGCTGTTTATGTAAAAAAAAGATTATGTACGAATAGTTGAATTATATGATTTTCTAGACATAAGTTAATGCTCATTGTATCATTTCATGTGACTTTTAATATATTATAGATTAAACACAATATGATTTTCTAGACATAAGTTAATGCTCATTGTATCATTTCATGTGACTTTTAATATATTATAGATTAAACACAATACTTGGACTACTACGTTGATGGTGATCATGGAGAAGACAATGGGGAAGAAGAAAACTCTAGGACGTCAAAGGATAGAAATCAAGAAACTAGACAAGAAGAGTAACAAGCAAGTTACGTTCTCCAAACGCCGAGCCGGCCTTTTCAAAAAAGCCGGTGAACTCTCCGTCTTATGCGGCGTTGATGTTGCTGTCATCGTCTTCTCTCCTAATGACAAAGTCTTTTGTTTCGGCCATCCTAACGTCGATACAGTTCTCGACCAGTTCCTTACAAGAAATCATCCCTCGCCGTCAAAGACGATCGAGAAATCTGAAAGAGTGGTTGAGGAACATGTTGAGGCATTGACAGTGTTGGAGATGGAAAAGAAACGTCTTGTTGAAGTTAAAGAGAATGTGAAGATTACAAGGAATAATAATGGAGGTTTTTGGTGGGACGAGCCAATTGAAAATTTAGGAATGGAAGAGTTGAAACAATTCAGGGCTGGATTGTTGGAGCTGAGGGCAAAAGTGGCTGAGAGGGCTCAACGGATGATGATGATGCGAATGGAAGGGAGTTTATTGCCGCCACTGCCACCGTCTTCGTTTCATCCTCCGGGAACTTTTGCTGGACTAGAAAATAGTTTCGCTTCTCCAAGTAGCGGTGGCGGCTGTGATGTCTTTGGGTTTGGAAGTTTCTGACCAACGACATAAGGCAGCTGACAACCCCAATTGTCAGGGAACTTTTGCTCATCTTTTTTCACATTTCTGTTTATTGACTACTTGCTAAATCAGTATCAATCTATGGAATTCATAATATAGTATCAAAGTACAACGGAAAATACTTCAAAATCAGCTATTTTAACAGTTTTTCATACGTATACAAACACATAATTTGTCCTGTTGCCTCTTCTCCTTCTCTGCTGCTGGGCATTACCAGGGTGGATCAGCTTATAAACAGCAACTTATAACAACTTGCCATAAAACCATCACATCAAAGCATATATAGCCTCACATGGAGTCGGCATCTTATGCTTCATTGTGATTAAGAAGAGTCGATCTTGACACTTAATTGTTTCGATTGAAAGGTTCTTTATACCCATTGCAACCTTCCTCGATATTCTATACACTGCTGAATTTTTCCTTCCTGGGATATAACCTGGTTCTTTACTACAGCATGTCTAGTTCTATGATTCACCAGAAATCTTGGCATTGGCATGTGATGATGGACTTCTACACTGGTTGACTTCTCTGGTAAGATCTCGTCGAGAAACTCATCAGCTACGTCTCCATCTCCATCGATCCTAAGACGTTTTGCATACCATCCCAGGCCCTGAAACATGCGATAAACTTTTGATAAAAACTCAACCTGAAACAAGAGCTAAAACTAAAGAAGATGACAGAATATATTCACACAAAAGTGATGCTAATGGCCTGAGATTCAGTGATATTAAAATAATTGCTGCACTCTTTTAACCCTCTTGCTCAGTTCTCCCCAATAATTATGGTGCTCAAAATTCAACAATGTCCGTATTAGATTCTAGCAGCTTCATATAGTTGCCAAATAAACAAGGTCACTCCATCTTCTGAATTAATCAGATCAGTGTAAAACATACCCACTGAGAAACATGAAGAATGTCTGACGTCCAAAATTTAAGAACAATTCTTTTTTTTTTTCGAGAAACTACAATGATTGAGAGGTGGAGTGTTTCTAAAATCATTTAATGTTCGCCAATATATTTGAATAAACTCGCACAGCATGCTTTCCCTTGGGAAAGAAACGGGATTTGGCTTAGATCGAAAAGGTAACTGTTATTGAGGACTTCACATAAAACTTCCCTACAACAGAAGTAACCCACAAACTGCAATCATTCCTCAGGAGAGAACAACATTATCCTACCATCCAGAATCCTCATATAATCACCAAGTGAGCTCTCCTTATATCTCACAATCCTATATACATCTTGAAACATGACTTGGAGACTAAAGTCCCCACATGAACATCCAAAGAAAATCAAACGAAAAATGTGCCTTCATGGCAATGATGGAAACCTCTATTGTTTGTTTCTCTTTGGGAAAACATATTATAAATTTATAGCCCTTCAAAATACCTCCGCAAAACGAGAAGTAATCAAAAGAGACAGCAGAACCAATGCTATGTGACTCTTGAATCTGTTCGAATGGCCTGACGCAAGGAGCAGTTAGGTGCAGTAGCATGTTAGACACAAAGCACATTAGTCTCTAACCGAAGTAGTAGGATTAAAAGTATAAGGATGGTTCTTTTATTTTTTCAGAAGAAAAGAAGGATTCTATTCTCACTGTCAAGTGTAAACTATGCTATTATTTTTTCATGGATAAACAATCCAAACCGAACGCCAAAACGAAAACTCAAGTCTACACAAACAGCCCATGAAAATGCGTTAATAAAAAAAGAGAAATGTTCTTAAATTGCTTGGTAGATGACACCTAAAGAGAAAAAATAAAGAAGAATCTTCTCCCACAATGAGTCGATATCCTCATATGAATCCTAAAAAGACTTCTGTTCCGGTCCATCCAGAAGCTCCAAAAGACTCTGTCAACTATGCTGATTGGAATAAATGGGGAGAAAAAACTTATGCATCGGTTGACTTAGTCAACATTTAACAATAACGTAGACAACAGCAAAGAACACATGAAACCTGCTTGGATATTCAAGAATTGAAAAAACAAGAATCAATATTCCCCCTTCACCCCAAGCAAAAGAACATCAGCACTGAGAAGACTCTAACAACCATTAAAGAAACAAGAGTCAACAACACCCCCCCCCCCCCACCCCACCCAAGTGAAGCGTAAATCAGCACTTAGAAGAATCTACAAGCAAATGAATTGGAGATCCTTCAGATCCAAAATGCTGAAACGAAACAGGACAACAAGAAAGCAAATGAACCAACAGAAAGAATCCAACATTATTGACCAACATACTTTTTTTAATAGGAACTATTGACCAACATACTAACAAACTACAAGCAACGATGACTAAATATCTTCAACTGCAACCGAAAAGAAAGCCAATACAAGAGTCCTCAAGATTGCCCATTGGAGATAAATTTGAAAGAAGTCGAAAGAGAATTGTGAAATTCTCCCACAGTAAGCCAAAAGACATAGATCAACGTATAGTATAGCCGAATTGGATGGGAGCATTAGTTAATAGTCCTATAAATATTGATAACAAGAACATGGAAATTCGTCCGAGCTATACTAGACCTGAACTCCACCATCGCCAGAACGAGATGGAATAAGAATTGGACCAGGCTGAGAACGCTCGACAGCGACCTGAACGGGAACACTAAAGCCTCTTCGAGGAAGCCCAGTATCCTGCATATGAACCTGCTTCGGAACTTGATCGGAATCAACTTCATCGTTATCATCCCTGACTTCATGGGCATCGTCCTTGGAAAACCCTAGAATCCCAGCTATTTTCCTTAACAATCCCATCTCCACAATCTCCCAGAACCAAAATTACCCAAACCCCAGAAATCGAGTTGAAGATCAGAAAGGGTTATAAAGTCTAAAGTATTGGATTCTGATTTCAGAGGATGTGGAAGGGAAAGGAAAGCACTTAGGCAGTAGAAGCAACTCCTTAATGGGTAGTGTTCGTTTGCACGGAAACTGAAGGATTTAGGGAGGGGATGTTTCGTACATTTTCAGCTGCAACTTTTCCCTTGATGTACATTGGTTGACGATGGTGATGATATATCACTGAATTCTTCTTCATCTCAATCTCTTCTTTAATTTTTTTTATATAATATTTTCTTTTCATAGACAATTATTCGCATAATATTTTCTTGTCTTTTTTAAAATCCTTTTTTACATATTAATATATTTTGTTTTCCTAGAAATTTATTTGTATAATGCATGTTTAAGGAAATAAAAACAAGATTCATAGTATGAATTTTTCAACAATATCGGCTCGGTTTCCTTAAATCATTTTATGTCAGAATTTATGTGGGAATAATTTAATGATATCACCTTTTGGTACTTTTACAGTTTGGTACTGAACATAACTATGCATATAAATTTTATGACAAACTCTATGGGAAGGGATCAAATTCTCAACACTTATAAATTTGGACTTAAATGTAAAAATCATCGAGAAATGTAAGGGATTGAGCGTCAATGACATTAGGACTTGAGTCATCGTCCAATCATCACTCAATCAACATTTAGGTAAGTGAATTTAGCAGTAAATTTAATGACGCGGAAATCGAAACCGTCAGAGGGTGTGACTGAGAAGCCATCGTCTTCAAGCCCCATGATGGAGAAATCGAAACTGTGAGAGGGAGGTGGCCAGCCTCTCACTGACTTTTGCCTCGACATTGTTCAATCCTTGTCGTTAATCATGAGATACACCCTTTTAATCGATCAATTAAGTTTTTTTATATAATTTTTGTTCTTCGTCAGATTCTTAAAGTTATAAGTTCTGATGTAGGCTTTTCAGATATATGGTTAAATAAGTTTTTTTTTATATAATTTTTGTTCGTCGTCAGATTCTTAAATTTATAAGTTCTGATGTAGGCTTTCAGATATATGGTTAAATTTGTATTAGTTTCTTATTTAGGATTTCTGTTATTTTATTTTTAATTTCTAATTTAGGTTTTGTTTTTATCTGATTTAGCCCAAATTTTCACTATCTTCATTGTAGCACTATGTCTGTGAGGGTATCGTCAAAGTATGAGGTACCTTCAAAGTAGTGTGAGTTATCATCGAAGTATGTTTCTATCATTGATATATGTCTGCAATTTTATTCACAGCTTTTCAATTTCATTGTTGTTTCCATGATATTTTCTAGGGAATATATGTTGCATCTAATCTGGGTATGCCCGCGTCCACTTCAATCAAGTTCTTATGTTTAAAGCCATCTCTCAGTTCTCGTACTAGGTAACCTTTTCATTTCAACCACGCTGCCCCTCTGTTTGCTTCTTGGTGGAATCGAACATGCTCTGCTACTGAAATTCTTTATGTATCTCTTTGTAGTTGTAAAAAAAACCTCATTGTTCTGGGTTTTTCTTGCTGGTTTTATATCAATGGGGGACTTCTCTCTATCTCGTGACTTTTATTTTTTGGGATTTGACAGCTCTACTCAGTAAGTCACTTCATTAATCTTTACTTTGTTTCTCTTTTTTCATTGTTCTTAATGAAAAGACTGATTGCTTGATATGCAATTCTGTTAAAGCTCTTCTTTCCGGGAGCTCTATATATAGTGTAATTATGTATTTGTGTATGAGTTGATAAATAAATTCTTTATATTGTTCAAAATTCAACATTGTTTGGTATTTGATATTTCTTGGTCAACTCTAATATATAGCTTGGGACAAATTAATTAGTTTTCATGATGTTGAGATGGTTAGGGTTCCTTGTACACGCAAGTTTCACTAGGTTGGATCTCGTGCTTTTCTGACTACACCAATTTCTGGCTAGGTGAAACTGAGAAGGGTTCATGTTCGTGATTTTGAGCAGGAGCTAGATTTATGTCATTCGAGCATTAGAATTCTAGAGTTGGTGCTGCCCGTGAGCTTAAGGTTATTGTTTCAGTAATTTATGCGATTTTTCATTTGAAATTGGTGTGTTTTTTGGGTTAATACTCTCTGTAAATTTTGAAGAGGACAAAGTTTGATAGGCTCAAGTCGTTGGGGGTTTCTGCTTTTTTTTTGTTATAGACTTCTAAAAAATCAGACTTGATTGTTTACTTTCTTATTGACGATGTTTATGTAGATTCAAACTGGCTATCTATGTTTTTTTTACAGATTAACCACCGTGTTAATAGGATTTAATGTTTTTCTTATATGATAAGTTTTTTGTTCTTTTTTTCTTCTAAGTTGTCTATGAGGAGATCACTTTCTTAGCATGCTCCCAAGTTGAAATGCCACATTTGATGGGCATTGAGGTAATCATTTTCGCTATACAATGCAGCCAATAAACCCAATTTGAAATAATATTTAATTCATTGATCTTTAGTTCCTTCGTAGGATAGCTAGAGTTCTCATCAATTATCTTGGAGGGTCGAATGAAGATTTGGTCAATGATAACTTTTGTAATTGTTTATGAGGTACTTCTTTCCAAATACAATCCTCATGCTAATGTTACAAGTTGCTATAATCATTTTTTTTGTTGGTATGTGGATGTTGTTTGCATGATTTAGACATGTTGATAGTGTAGAGTACTGAAAACATTATATTCATTTACTTTGAGGCATTATTACCAGTCTGTGACTCTACATTTCTTTTGTATAATCAGATAATGGAAAAAGATAATTGAACTTGCTTGGAAGAGTACACATTTAATCACAAAGTAGCCATTGGCATCCACCCTCCCCTTAGTTTCCACCTTTTCATCTTTAGGGATTACATTGTGTGCTCCTTTTTGCTTAAACCAGAGATAAGATGTTTGCTAACATCTTGAGAGAGATGATAACTCCACCAAATATTATCTGCAAAGTCTTGAGTGTTGTGACTAGTAACAGTTCTAAAATGAGTGATGATAGATCAATCTCATTCTTTGCCCATTTAATCATTGCTTAGATCTAGTAAGAAAACTCATTTCTTGAATTTTGGATTAGAAATTAGAGATTGATTTTTGGTATGATTATGTAATGTTTTCTTTGCCCCTTTTATGATTTTGATCATTTTAGATGGCCGAGATAGATGATTGGATTAAAAGGGAGAATCCAAGGCAAATGCGTGTGGCATAGGGAGCTTTTGGGAGATAGTAGCTTTAGTATAGTTCAATTTGAACCCAACAGTTCCCCTTAAATGATTACAGGAAAGAGTGGGAATTGTTTCTTTTGTGGGGCTATGCAAATTTCTTTCTTTTTTTAGACTTATGCATGAACCGTGGGTTCGATAAAAGGAGGAAGCATATGAGAAGAGAGGAAATAATATTTAGAAGAACAATGCAGTTGTCAAAGAAGAAGCTTTGTCTTGTAGATGCAATTAGGGAATAACACATTGTTGCATGGACTCAATAGATGCTCTATTTTTTTACTTAAATATTTTCTTGATTTTTTTTCAAAATTAATTTATCCTTCTTTTGTGAATCTTATGAGTTTTTTTTAATATGAGGATTTAAAATTCAGGAGGATGATATATTGAGAGAGCAGATTGCTTGTTCTGATTTGAGTACTAGTTTTTTAGTTGATATTCTTACTGATGATAATGTTTTCAGTTGTACTTTATGAGCTGGGGTAGCCAGTGGGCATCTCTTTCTCTTTATACGAGTTAACCCACATTCTCCTATGTATCTATCAGTTTGCATGTTGTGAAACTGTATTTTTTTAGTTGTTCTCCTATTGATTCTTGATAAATAATGTAAAGTGAGACAAATATTTATATTTCTTACTCACATTCTTTACAAAAATATGCAAAGCATGTTAGTCTAAGTAAGAGACTCCTAAATTAAGATAGTCTTTTGGCACATTCATGATAAAAAATCATGCACAATGATACTTCCGCTCTCTTTAATTTTTCTTTTTTATTTATGTATGTCGAAAATCAAAATTTTTCTTTTTATATATGAATGACATCATATTTATTTCCATAATTAGAAGATAATTACTTTCTTATTAGGTTTATTTTAAGCTAAATTAATCTAACTATAACCAACTGAAAGTTCATGTTCTATTGATTTTGGCAGTTGGGAAGTCAAGTTCCGAAGCATGTCACTGTGAAATGGTTATATAGGAAATATATGCAGGGCATTTCTGTTCTTTCCTGTAACAAGAGGTCTTCAATTCTACCTCTAGTTGGACTGACATCAGAGTCTAGTGTGTAGTATCACATCTTGCTTGGCCATGTTTCTAATACTCTTTTCGCTTATCATTCAGTTGGTTTTGCCATCTACTGGGGAATTACTGATCAAATGGCTGAGGTACTCATTATTATAGTGTTGTTTAGCTTTAATCTTATTGCCTTTTTACTTCTATAAATATCTTAGTTAATCTTAGTTTTTGATTGATCTGTTTGTGATTGAAATATATGAAAACTATGAGGATGATGAGGTTCCTCTTTATCATAAATATTATGTTGTAATCCTTGTATTTTCTATTTGTTGTACTCTGTTTATTGTTTACTAAAAAAATGGAATAAATTCAAGTACATTCTGGAACAACAAAAAGGATCTTTAGGGAATATTGAAGGGTTGTCATGGAAATGCATAAATTGCATTTTTTACCTTCAAATAATATTAATGAATAATTGTCATGGCAAGGTAGGCTTTTACCTTTCCATGACAATTTTTTTAAATGACCATATAATGACGGGGATTCTCCGTCATTTATAGGTGTTTTTGCGGCAAGTTTAATGACGGGAATTCCCCGTCATCTAATGCCTTTTCGCGGGATTTTTAGATGACAGGGATTCCCTGTCATCTAATATCTTTTCGCGAGACTTTAGATGAAGGGGAATCCTCGTCATTAAAGACAAAAAAAGATTTTTTAATGACGGGGAAGGTAAAATGACAGTTTTGTAGATGACAGTCGGTCAACCGTCAATATAGGGTTATAGTGATGGATTTTACCCATCATCTAACCTCCTTTTTGTAGTAGTGTGATATTATTTCTTCAATACCCCTGTCACGTGTAGGCCGGTCTTTTGCATGGTCCTTTGTCATGTGGAAATGTAGTACGAGTTCAGTCGTGCATGAGTTTGACTTTGATATCATGTTTAAGTATTAGAACTTAACTCAATTCAAAAACTAATTTGATTTTGATAGTTGTTTTAAATTTATATTCTTAACCCAATATTTCTTCTTAACCGATGTGAGATTATTTTTTTAATAAGAAAGTATGGCTTAAGAAAACACATAATACATGAGTTTAGGAAGCATGAATATTAATACTTCCTGGTCATTCTGATTAAGCTTACTAGCCGATGCTGAGCAGCAGGAAACACAGAAGTTCGATCTAGACCGTCCACTGTAATTTGAACGGCTCAGGTCGATTGAGTAAAAGAAAAGTTTATTTTACTATACACTTTGCAGTTAGAGGAGATCAGGGCCATCCACATATGAACGAACAGCTTGATCTCCGCTGCCAATGGCTGCGTATCTTTTTTCCTCCTAACAAACCATCACCAATCTCGAAATGAAAATTTTCCAATTTAACAAATCTATTTTTTCAATATTTCGATTCTGGAGAGCCTGGTTATGTGAATAAGAGAAATTTTTATAAAACCCATTGTGAAAAAAATTCAACATTTTTTCATTGAAGAAAAAAAGAGAATTACGGTTCGCTTTTAGTTTGTCTGCCTACTATTTCCTCCATTAGAGATTGAAAAAGAATTTTGAATCTACTTCACACATCATTTCTTCGTTCCTAAGAGCATAGCCTTTTTATCTTAGGAAGTATAGAGAAAGAATATTGAGATGTGGAAAAAAAAAGAAAAAAATGGTCTTTGTTAGTCAATAGTGTGTCTGATCGAGATATGAATGAGAAGAGTTACAGTTCTTTAAAAGTGTCTCCTCCATGGAAGTTAGATTGAAATAATTCTTCTCATTCACAACTTTTCAATTATTTAAAAGATAATAAACAATTTAATAGTTCAACACTATCATGTATTAAATAATGTACAAGTAATACATATTTTTAAATAATACAGCAACAAACAATAAATAATATTATTTAATCCAGTACAATACTATTTTATCTGACATATTTAATATAATATATCTAATTCTATCGTGATTGTCAAATGAAACCTAAATTGTTCCAGCTAAACGACTAGAACAATTGATTTTTCACTTTGTACATATATTTTGTATCTAAAATATGATAAAATTCTTTTTCTTTGAATTAATTTGATGTAGACAATTGACCGTTGTAGAGTCCAAGTTGATAGATGGTTAACTTGTTCGCGGTAATGAACAATTGGTGAAAATTTGGGAAACTTTCTATCCGCCTATACAAAACTTCAAGGATTTGAACATTATGCTAAGTTATGAAAAATATCTGTAATATATTAAAAGTGTCATAAGTTGAGAAACGTTTTGAGAGAACCGTAAAAATGACTCATTTCCTAGTTCAAGTTGTAAAATGTCTAGATTTTTTTTACAAAAATGGCTGAAATATAGTAAATAATTTATTTACTACTTTATAATTTTGGTAAGTATATTATTTACTAAGGTCATATCTCGGCCATTTTTGCAAATAAAAAAATTTTCAGTCATTTTTACAACTTCATCCTAAAATCTGTCTTTTTTTGATACTTTTTTCTATCCATAATTATGTTATTTCAAAATTAGTCTTGAAATGACTATTTCTAATTGATCCACACAAATAACTTCTCATCTAATTTAGTTCATGGTGCCATAAGTCTATCATCCTTAATATGTATTTTAAATTAAATTATTAAATATTAATATAATCTATAATATCTTAAAAAGTACTTTATTTTGGAGAAACATTTTAAATTTTAAAAATACTCATCTTAGTTCTAGATTAAACTATTTGAAGAGTCTAAAATTAACCTACATTCTCAATTAATGTACATACTATTGAAGAAAGAAAAGCTGCAGTCTCAGAAGAAAATCTTCATCATAGGCAAAAGAGGGAAGCAGAATAGAGACTAGTGGCTTAAAGCAGGGAATCCCCGTCATCTAAAGATTTAGAAGCAAGAAGAACTTTTTTGGGGTCAAAGATCCAGGATCCAGTGGCTTAAAGCAGGTGATAAAACTCTAAGTTTTTATGGTAAACAGAAGAAGTTTTAATAGAATCTCAAGGCCTAAAGACCAATCTGGCATTTGGAAGGACTCTAAGACAAATGTCACTAATATCATTCACATACATTTTGAGGAATGTTTTAGGGAGGAACCTAACTCAAATCAGGAATGGGTGTTGAACCATATTGAGCCTTCTGTTTCTGAGATCACTAACTCGATGTTAGTTGAGCAAGTCAGCTTTGAAGAAGTGAAAGTTGCAGTTTTTGGTCTTAGAGGTGATAAGTACCCTAGTCCTGATGGTATCTCAAGTCTCTTCTACCAAAAACATTGAGTCTTGATTGGTTATGATATCTGGAAAGCTACTGGCGAGTTGTTTGCCAACTGTTATCTCCCTAGGAGTATGAATGAGACAAACATTACACTGGTTCCCAAAGTTCGACAACCTGAGTTGCCATCTCAATTTAGACCAATAACATGCTGCAACTTTTCCTATAAGATTATTGCTAAAGTGTTGGTAAATAGACTCCAAATTATCATGCCTGGCTTAATTTCTGAAACACAAGGTGCCTTTGTTGGGGGAGACACATTCAGGAAAACACTTTCATTGCACAAGAGCTCTTAAAACAGACATGACGAAAGCGTATGACAAAATTAATTGGAAATCACTAAAGGCACTTATCTTGAAGATGGGCTTCAGTGATAAGGATGCAATCTTTATCATGATTTGTATTATATCCGTTTCTTACCATATCTTTATTAATGGTGAGCAGATTGTTAAACTTATTCCTAAAAGAGGGTTAAGGCAAGGTGATCTTTTATCACCTTACCTTTTTATCATGGTTGTGGAATGCCTCTCAAGGTGCCCGGATAGAGCTGTCCTAGATGATAAAATCAAGCCTGTCAAAACACTTGCTCTAATCTTAAGATATGCATTGACGATTACTCTAAGGCTTCTAGTCAACTAATAAATTTGAACAAAATTTGCCTTTGGTTCAGCAATAACATCAGTTCTACAAGACATAAATCACTTGCTGATCTCTTACAAGTCCCAATATCAGTTAAAAAGGAGAGTTATGTGTGGCTCCCTACTAACTAGCACTAACAGTTATGTGCTTTAATAGCACACAACCATCGCGTTTTGCTCTAAAATGCAATAAAAACTCACAGGCGCCAAATGAAAAATCTCAAAACCCGCGCGCATAATAAGAAATGCATCCAAAACTCATAGAGAGGCTCTCACTATCTCAGATTCTCACAGCTCCTTCGATCTCCCAAAAATCATAAGGAGGCTCTCTCTATCTCACAGCTCTTTCTCGATCTCGAAGCTTAGCTCTCTCTTATCTCTGCAAAGCTCTCTACTAATTCATTAATTCTTATTTGAAAAATTACAGGGCAAATAGATTTTGCATGAAATGGAAGGAATGAGTGAAGCAATCTCTGATGTCACATCTTTAATTAATGCTTGTCATTTTTCTGGATTTTTATTTGTTTCTAGCTCAAGAAGCCGATGGGGTTGTTTACTCCATACTTTTCAAAGCTACAATTGTAAATTCTGCTTTAACCTCAAGAATTTGTAACATGTTTGGACTTGAAAGTTGATTTAATTGATTTTTTTCATTGCATTGTACAATATAATTATAAATTAGAAGTTATTGGTTAAGCATTTTCTTGATCTATTGTTAAAATATCTTCCCAATATCTCTACTAACATTTTAGTTGTCTTTTGGTGGAATAATTGGTGCAAAGCTGGATCTCTATCAGATCCAATAAAATTCAAGTGTTGTTTTACATTGATATGTCATTTTTTTGCTACCCATGATGGTTTAGAAGTTGTGGTTCTGCATCTGCTGACTAATCTTTCACTCGATTTGTGTGGAGTTTTTATGGTAAAGTAATTTGTTTCTGGATTTATTTTTTCAGAAATACGTTTACGAATCACATAATGCCAAGAAAGGCTCTTATGAAAGTGTAAGAGCTTAAGGTGAATAGATTTAACTCGCTGCTCAGTTATACCTAATAGATTGTTGTCTTTTGCATGAGTTAAATTCAATCTGCAGAAACTACTTTTGAATGCAGAATGGCTTAGTCCATGAGTTCTGTGATATAATGTAGCTGAATATGGTCTATCTAATTCTTAGTCCATGAGTTACATGCAACAACAACATATGTCATTTTCCTTTTACCATTTTCTCCATTTGTCAAATTTCTTTTCTAGTTGCATGCTGGTTGGTGTACTTTGGGTTTCGTATTTTACTACCCTGTATTTCATGATGCTTAGAACCTGAGCTAAGGTTCTCCCTTTCATAAAAAGAAAGAAAAGTTAAGTTATAAATGTTATATTTTCCTTTTTCATTTCTCTATTTTTTCATATGAATGGTGGTGTATAGTTATTTGGTTTATGAATGAGGTTCAGAGAATAGGATAAAGGTTCCAAGGAATGGGAATATTTCAAAAAATTATTAGTGCACCTAGATGTATTTGGCCTTACCATTAGTTTGTTGCATTTTTGTGGGCTTCTGTACTACCCACTTTCAGGGCACCCCACTTTTCTGATTCTTATTTGTTGCGAAGCCAATTGTAAAATGTTGTACCTTTACATTCTTATTTCTCTTTTCTTGGTGATTTGTAGTGTTTCTTGTGCCCACACTTTGTGGGTTTCATCCATTTGTTCCTTACTTTTATTAGCAGTTATTTCATTTTCACTGTAATTTTGCCCTCATGTATTCCTAGAGGCTCTTCCAGTGGTTCTGCTGTGGTTGTTGCGGCCGAGCTTGTTAACTTTGCTCTAGGTAAGGTCTTTTAAGTATTATATAAATGTAGGTGGATCAATTCATTCTATTTTACATCTATGTTTTGGGGACAAAATTTGAGTGAACTTCTTGTTTGATAATGTGGGTTTCAAATTTGAGTGAACTTACTTTCAAAAAATTGAATGAAGTTCCGTTCTTGTAAATTCTAAGTAATAATCAAGGCATAGGTGGAGAGGTTTTTAATCCTTGCATCAGACTTTTTGTTATTCTCTTAGTCTTAATGGTATTGAGAAATCATGGCTCAATAATTCGACTAACTATTGCTAATAAATCGAGTCACTCTTATGCAATGTAAGCATATGTCAGTTTAATGGTTTGTTCTAAATTCAAAATCATCACAATGCGTATATACTTAACAACTGCCAGAGAGTTTGCCAATAATATCTTGTGTTTTGTCCATCTCTTTTCTTTTATCGGTAATGTTTTGTCCATCTCTTTTATATCTTTCAATATGAGTGTCACTTTAGTTTAAAATTGAAGATAATGAGTTTGCGCAAGTTTGTTTTTTCTGTGTTGTTTTACATCTTGACTCCATTGTTTTATCATTTATGATTTTTAATTGCTGAAAACTTACGAGTTACTACTTTCATCTTATGTCTTCAAGATCTTTGACAACTTTTCAAACCTCAATGAGTGTTTGTTCTCATTTTGTTTCACCATGGACTTCTTAAAAGTTGGTGTAGAAATATACTAGTTGGTTCTTTTCTTTATTTTTGTTTTGACGAACTCACTTGAAATAATAAAATTTCTAGTTACTTATACAATTGGATGTGAAAACTTACAACTTTGATCTTATGTCTTCAAGATCTTTGACAACTCTAGAAAAACACTATGAGTGTTTGTTCTTATTTTATTCACCATGGGCTTCTCAAAAGTGGGTCCAGAAACATACTAGCTGGTTATTTTTTTTTGTTTTGTTGAATTGATTTAAAAATAATAAAATTTATAGGTATTGATACGATTGGATGTGCGAGAATTCCTACATCATTTTGTAGTATACTCGGGTTCCGTCCATCTCATAGAGCTGTATCTGTGAATGGAGTTTTGCCAAGTTCACAGAGTTTAGATACTGTTGGTACGTTAGTTGGATAGCTTGCGCTTCATTCCCACCTTTGATTATAATTTTTCATTGTTCTGTTCTCTGGACTTTCATTTATTATTTCATTGCATGGTGGCATTGCATGATGGTTTGCCCGTGATCCATCGGTAGTTGCCAACGCCACCACCTCCTCACCAAGGAAAATCACCAAGGCAGTTACCTTTCCCACCACCTCCTCACTAAGGAAAATCACCAAGTGAACCTCCTAGCGTACCTCCACCTTCAGTACCTAGAGGAATGCCGACTCCTCTCCTCTTATGGCCAATGGCCCTAAATCCACAAAACTTAAGCGGTGAGTTGTAAGATTTGTTTAGATGTGAACTTATACTAGATTTTGGTTTTTTTAAGGATAAATTGCTTTTACTTGCTCTATGTAAAAATCACTATGTAATTATCATTTGAGATGTGATTTCTAGTAGACAATTAGTATATAACAATTTTGACTAATTCCATAAAATGATATGTGATTTTGTTAGTTCGTGATATTTTCTGAAAAGTTATTTATTTTTTATATTTGTACAATTGTAAGTATAAGTAATAAAAAAATAGTTATAAAAAGTATTTAATAACCTTAACAAAACAATTAATGAAAATGCTATGAAAGACATACGATAGCATTTATAAAAAGCTATGAAAGACCTACTACAACATTTATAAAATACTATGAAAGGCTTTTTATAGTATTTTTTAAAAGCTATGAAAGGCTTTTGATATCGTTTTTAAATGCTATCGTAGGTTTTTTATAGCGTTTAAAAAACACTATCATAGGTAGCGAACTTTTAATAACGTTGGTATACATAGCGTTTTTAAAAATGCTATCGAAACCCTATAATAGCAGTTTTTTGGCTGCTATCGTAGCCTTTTTTTGTTGTAGTATAGAGTGCTGCTAAGGTTAGTGTTTTCAATTTGCTGTTAGAGATAATGGAGCTCAAAGCTTCTAACTGGAAGTCAAAGTTACTTTCTTTGGGACGTAAGGAAGTTCTCATAAAAGTAGTATCCCAAGTTGTCCCTAGTTATTTCATGGATACGTTCAAACTACCTAAGAAAATCTGTCAAAAACTTCAAGCTATCATGATCACATTCTGGTGGGCTAATGGAGAAGGCAATAAAGGCATTCACTGGTGTGCTATCGAGAAGCTTAATGGAAGAAAGGAAGAATGGGGAATTGGATTTAGAGACCTTGAGGAGTTCAATCTTGCTCTTTTAACCAAGCAACCTTCTTCTCTATATGCTAAGCTGCTCAAAAGTCTTTATTTCCCTGATAAAGACTTCCTAAATGCTAGTCCTACTAAGAATGGCTCTTGGGCTTGGAAAAGCCTTTATCAGTGTAAGGAAATTCTGAAAAGCATATTTCTTGGAGAATTGGAGATGGGGTTTTAATGAATGTCTGGGATGACTCCTGGCTTTATAGTGGTTCTGTTCTTGTAGATTTTAGACTCTTGACATTAAGACTGTTTCTGATTTAACTCTTAATGGTAGATGGGATAACAATAGGATCTCTAAGGTTTCTCCTCCTTGGATAGCTAAGGAAATTATCAATATTCCTATTTCTGTTCAGAATCAGGACAAAATTATTTGGCCTTACAATAAAGACGACATCTTCTATGTAGTGTCCTGCTATCATATACTCAATGATACTAAAGCAAGTGGTGGAGACTTATTTCTTCTATAAGTATTCAGAGTTCTTTCTAGAGACTTATTTGAAAGTTTAATATTCCTTCAAAGATTAAATTTTTATTTGGAGAGCTTCCTAGAATTTTCTTGCTCCTAAGAAAAAATTATTTTTGAAGAATTGAGTGAGGACCCCTTGTAGAAATGATGAACCTTTTAGTTTTGATCTTAAAAGAAAAATGATGAGCTGTAGAAATGATGAACCTTTTGGTTCTGATCTCAAATTGAAGAAATTCTACTTGTTTACAATGAGGAAGGATATATATATACAAATGATTCTAACGGTTGCCTATGATCTCCAACGGATGCCTACTTGAAGCCTGAAATCATTTTTTACCAGAAATGGTTAGACACCCACTGTGTTTGGTGAAAGTCTCTGTTCTGCTTCCCTCTTTTTCTTATGATGAAGATTTGCTTCTGAGGCTGCAGCTTTTACTTCTCTTTCTTCAACACTCCCCCTCAAGTTGGGTTCGTATAGGTTGATCGAGCCTAACTTGTTAAGTATTCTTTGGAGGTTATTTTTATCAAGGGCTTTGGTGAAGATGTCAGCTAGCTGGTCTTCACTACGTACAAAGGGAATGGTGATTTCTCCCGACTGTACCTTCTCTCTTATGAAGTGACAGTCCACTTCAATGTGTTTGGTTCTCTCATGGAAAACGGGGTTCATTGCAATATGACGTGCTGCTTGGTTGTCACAGTGCAATATGTGTTTGGTTCTTATCTCGAACTTCATGTCTTGAAGGAGATGTCTAATCCATGTGAGTTCGCTAGCAGTGGAGGCCATGGCTCTGTATTCCGCCTCCGCACTTGACCTTGCTACAATAGTTTGTTTCTTGCTCTTCCAGGTTACTAGATTTCCACCTACAAAGACACAAAATCCAGTTGTACATTTTCTATCATAACTACCTGCCCAGTCTGCATCGGTGTATCCAACTATGGAGTTTGCCCTGGTTCTCTTCATCCATATCCCTTGGCCGCGTGTTCCTTTAAAGTATCTAAGTATCATTTCTGTGGCTGCCTGGTGATTTGTGCAGGGTGCGTGCATGAATTGACTGATAACGCTAACTGTAAAAGTGATATCTGGTCTTGTAACCGTTAGATAAATTAGTTTCCTACTAGTCTCTGATATTGGCTTATATCAATTATTGGTTTGCTATCATTCAGTCATATTTTCATGTTGGTTTCCATTGGTGTGCTAGCAGGTTTTGCCCCTATCATGCCTGTTTCTTTTAACAAGTCTAAGATATATTTTCTTTGAGATAGAAACAATCCCTTTTTCGAGTGAGCTATTTCTATCCCTAGGAAGTACTTTAGTTTTCCTAGATCTTTAATATCAAACTCTCCTTTTAAAAATTTTTGAACACTCCATATTTCATCGTGGTTATTTCCGGTGATGATAATGTCATCTACGTAGACTAAAACGATGGTGGTGGAGTTGTTCGTGTGTTTGACGAACATAGATGAGTCAGCCGTGCTTTTGACGAAGTTAATCTTTAAAAGAGACAGGCTTAATTTTCCATACCATGCCCTTGGTGACTGTTTCAGGCCGTAGATAGCCTTCTTTAATCTACATACCAGAGATGGGTGCGTTGCTTTCTCGTGTCCTGGAGGTAGGGACATATATACTTCTTCTTCCAGATTTCCTTGGAGAAATGCGTTTTTTACATCCATTTGATATAGTTCCCAGCTGAGGTTTGTGGCAACGGATAGTAGCACTCGGATTGTGTTCATTTTTGCTACTGGAGCGAACGTCTCCTGGTAATCCACTCCATATGTCTGAGTAAAGCCTTTGGCAACTAGTCGGGCTTTATATCTCTCGATAGTGCCGTTGCTGTTGTATTTGGTCTTGTAGACCCATTTACATCCTACGGGTTTCTTCCCGCTGGGTAGTGGGATTATGTCCCAAGTCTCATTCTTTTCCAAGGCTAGGAGTTCTTCATTCATCGCCTTTCTCCATTTAGGGTCGAGTTGGGCTTCTTGATAGGTCTTTGGCTCATCTGTTTCATCAATTTTTCCCAAGTATGCCCTGTGTTTGTTAGAGATTTTATCATAAGATAGGAAATTTTGGATAGGGTATAAAACCTGATGAGACACGTAGTCTTTTAATCTTGCTGGGGGATGAGTTTGCCTTGTTGATCTTCTTACAATTACTGCTTCATCAGTGACAACTGCCTCATCAGTTGCTCCCCCTCAGGTAGTTGTCTCAGGCGCGGTTGATGTGGTATCCTGTTCCTGTCTTATGATATCGGAGGAAATAATACTGTTAGGTAGCGGAAACGTTTGGTGGTGGTTATGATTGTCGGAGTCTTTTGGATAATAGAATTCTAGTTCTAAAAATTGTACATCGCGCGAGATGTAGAGTTTATGGTTTATTGGGTCGTATCACTTATACCCTTTTTTTTTTCAGCGGAATGCCCCGAAAATAGTGCTTTGACTGATGTTTTGTCCAATTTATCAAGTCTTGGAATGTGTACGAAGCATGTACATCTGAATACTCATATGTGATCAAGGTTAATTTTCCTACCCTTGAGAATTTCTAGAGGGCTTTTCAGATGCAATTTTACACTGGGTAATCGATTGATTAGGTAAGTTGCTGTGAGTATAGCATCAGACCAGTATCTTTTGGGTACGTTATTTTGGAGGAGGAGAGACCTAGTCATTTCAAGAAGGTGTCGGTTTTTGCGTTCTGAGACACCATTTTATTGTGGGGTGTGGATACATGTGGTTTGATGTCGTATACCCTTTTGTTTAAAAAACTCAAAAAAGGTGTTGTTAGTATACTCGGTTCCATTGTCAGACCTAAAGATTTTTATGTTTGTTTCAAATTGAGTTTCAACTAAATTGTTGAACTCTTGAAAACGACTAAAGACTTCATTTTTTGATTTCAAAAGATATAACCATGTGGTGCGAGAGAAATCATCAATAAATTTAACAAAATATTTGAATTTATCATATGAATCAACTAGGGCAGGTCCCCAAACATCAGAATGAATTAATTCAAAATATCGTTTTGTCGTACTACTAGATAGTGGAAAGGGTAACCTGGTTTGTTTTGAGAGTTTGCAGACTGAGCAACTGCTAGAGTCTGAATTTCAACCAAGTAATTTGTTTAGGATTTTGTCGGAGGGATGACCGAATCTCCAATGTAATATTTTGTCTTTTGGTACTGTACTGGAGGTGGCCAGGCATGTTTTGTCGGTATCTTCAAGTAGTATAGACCGTTTCTAAATTTTCCTTCACCAATCTTCCTCCCGGTGACTCGATCCTGAAAAATTACTTTGTCAGGTGAAAAAGTAACATTGCAGTTTAAGTCTTTGGTTATTTTACTGACGGATAGGAGATTGGAGTTAAAATTGGGTAGACAAAGTACGTTGTTAATGGTTTTTGTGAAGAGTGTGGTTGACCCTGTGCCAAAAATTGGAACTTTATTTCCATTGGCTACCGTCACGTGTTGTGGTTTTTCTAATTTAGTGAGACTGTGTAGATTTTTTGTGTTATAAGTCATGTGGTCAGAGGCACCAGAGTCTATTATCCAGTGTTCTAAGTTGTGACAAAAGTTTGCAGATTTAGAAAAATAATTGACAGTATTGCAATTAGATGAACCTGGGGTATCGCGTAAAAATTCTCCGAATTGTTTGAGCAGTGCAGCCATCTGTGCGTTGTTGTCTGGGGACAGGTCTGCCCTAATGGATCCGGATCGGTCTATTTCTTCCATTTGGTCGGGTCGGTACCCACTGCCCGAACCGGGTCCATGTATATTATTTGCCCTGCGGTCTGGGTCGGGTCCTGACCCGTGACCCGCGCCAATAAAACCCTCGGTATAAAAGGGTGAGCGTTTCGCGGAGCCTCCTCGCTCGTCACTCTTCGCGCAGCTCCCTCGCTCGTTCTGGAACTTTCTCTGGTTCTGTCGGAGGTGAGGGTGCAGATTCCAGCACCGATCATGGGTGTGTCCTTCCTTTCGGCAGTGGCTGCATCTCACCTGCTCGCCTGGTTGTCCGCGGTGTCTTCCCCCTTCCTTAGGGTTAGGGTTTCGGAGGAAGCCGCGGGTCGCCATGGCTAGTGCTTCCCCCTTGTCATCTCTGGTACTCATGACTCGTCGCCTGGTTTCTTCTCTTTGAACCATGGCTGAGACGGTGGCAAAAGTTGGCTTCTCTGTCGACATCAAGATCTGAGCTCGGAATGCTTCGTAGCTTGAGTCGAGAGCCGTCAAGAAGTGGTAAACCATATCCTGCTCAGCCCGTTCTTGGAGTTCCTTCAGGTCAGTGGTCATCGGTCTCAGGGTTTCAAGTTCTTTGAACTTAGATTTTAAAAACCCGGTTAGCTCCGGTACTGATCTGTCCCCCTGTTTTGCTTGGGAGATCTCTCGTTTAAGTTCAAAGACTTGCGCAAAATTGTTTTGTTCACAATAGTTGCTCCGGATTTCTTCCCAGAGTTCATGTCCTGTTTCACAAAAACAAAAGATTTCACTGAGTTTTGGGTCTATTGAATTAGTTATCCAGGTCATTACCTGGCTGTCCATGATGTCCCATTCCTCTGAGTTTCGGTCTGGTCTTGGCTTACTGCCATCCACGAAACCCAGTCTGCCTCTTCCTTTCAGGCTCACCAGAGCCGCCCTGGCCCACGGTATGTAGTTGTGGCCAGTGAGCAGGATGGAGGTCAGTCTGGGATTGGTGTCATGGTGGTGAAGCTGGCCGGAGGTTGATGGTTCTGCCATATGTGTTGGTTCTCAGAATCACTGCTCTGATACCATGTAGAAATGATGAACCTTTTGGTTCTGATCTTAAAAGGAAAATGATGAGCTGTAGAAATGATGAACCTTTTGGTTCTGATCTCAAATTGAAGAAATTCTACTTGTTTACAATGAGGAAGGATATATATATATATATATATATATATACACACAAATGATTCTAACGGTTGCCTATGATCTCCTATGATCTTCAACGGATGCCTACTTGAAGCCTGAAATCATTTTTTACCAGAAATGGTTAGACACCCACTGTGTTTGGTGAAAGTCTCTGTTATGCTTCCCTCTTTTGCCTATGATGAAGATTTTCTTCTGAGGCTGTAGCTTTTACTTCTCTTTCTTCAATACCCCTTATGCCCTATCGGCTTCAAGGAGGATGAATCTGTCGATCATTTATTGAATACGTGTAAATGGAGTGAGACGACTTGGTTTGTGCCCTCTTTCAACTGTAAACCTACTCCTAATTAGTTTTTGGGTAATTGGTTTCAGAAGTGCTGCTTTGAACTTCTCAATCATCCTGATGGTGGTAAAGAGTCTTTAATCTATTTTGGCTTTCTATGTTGGAGAATTTGGAAAGCTAGAAATGATTATATTTTCTCTTATAAGGAGCTTAATCCTCTTGCTGTAACTAATAAAGCAGCTACTAAAGCAACTGAGTTCATTTCTTGTAACTGCAAGAATAATCCAGTTTTGTCAAGATTCCCTCACGATAACTAGTGGAGACCTCCTCCTTCTGGTTCTGTCAAAATCAATACTGATGCAACTTAAATCGGTCTTATAATTTTGCATTTATAATTTGTTAATAATTGGTTGGTTCTTTCATTTTGAAAAGATGGAGAATGTCACTAATGTATCCATATCAAGGTTAGTTACTCCACATCCTGACTAATGGGTACACCACATATAATGTGCATATCATATTTCACGCTTAACTGTTATAAGTTTGAATGAATAGATTGATTTGGTTCATATAATGCATCTCCTTTTATACTTCTACCTTTAGTTCATGATTAATAATATATTTGAAGCATCTTCAAACTATAATACTCCATGATATGTTTAAATCACTTAAAATTTATTATCAATTCATTTGGTATATACATACTTGCTAATTCTCTAGTAATTTTTATAATGGCACGTGTTCTGAACAAGAGACCTGCACATTATACATATATGAAAGCTATCATTTCGCATGAAAGCTATCATTTCGCATGAAATGATTTGATTAAGTTATACTTCTGTTTTTATAATGGATAAAGAGAAAAAACAAAGTACGTCAACGTGCGTGATCCGTGAGCAAGAAAGTAAAGATAGGAAAAAATTTAAGCACAAGTTAACATTTTCTTAGATAATTAATTAGCCTGAGGTCGATTTTTTCTATCATTGCTGTTATGGGAGTTAAAAGTTTATTCTATTTTTAAAGATTTGAATCTCACTAGGTCCCATACCTTAGTTTACATGTTTTAGCATTGAAATACTACGATTGCATTATAAGTCTTGGAAGCAACACTAGAAGTTCTTCTGAGAACTAAATAATGTTCTCTTTCGTAATCAACACAGTGATACAAGTTAAATTGGTCTTATACATTTTTTGAAACATTTCACATGTACTCAATCTAATTCGATAGGCATATTCTCTCTTACTCCCATAACAAAAACTCAGAATGACAAATTTTCAGTTTCAAAAGAATCAAAATAGATAACAAAAAGGCTGGATATCAGATTGAATGAGAGACGACATAAGTTGTGGTTTGAATAAATATGAGAATATGCAATTTCATAATTTTCTCATGATTATGTTTTTGCACTACTTTTCTTTCTTCTTTTATCACATGAATCACGTCCAACGCACGTGTTAAGTATCTAGTTATCTTATATGGGTTTTTAAAAACAATGGTCCTTAAGAAAACTAATGGTAGAATTTGAAAACTTGGGATTATTGTAAAAATGGTAACCCAATGTTGTCTTAAAAATTTCCACGAAAACAAAGCAATTGTGTGTTGTGTTTTAATTCTACACTGAGTAAATTATGAGTTAAGTTTTAAGTAAATAAATAGAGTTAAGTTTTAAGTAAATAAATGATATGTCAATAATTTATAAATTAATTATAAAATTATTTTAATGAGAGATACAATATCAACTTACGAATATTGACACATCACTTAATCATTTAAAGTTAAAATTTGGTCTATAACTTGATCAGTGTAGAATTATCCAATAAAAAATATTTATTGTTTAAATAGGAAAGATTATGAATTAGTTTGTGTGCATTCACTTAATAAGTCTTCCTTAAATTACTAGATATTTCCTTCCTTTTCGTATTTACTTAGGAAAATCATTAAAACAAAACTTGACTTAGTGGCGCATGCATGAGAAAGACGAACTCTAAAAGAAGTAAAAATATTCTTTATGAAAATAAAAAGTAAATTTTGTTTCATTATTTATAGAACATCAGGATCTTCCATGGGTGAATGTTTTTATCCACTACTATAAAAATCATTTTTCACGACGTGTAATCCCTGTTGTGAAAAATCATTTATGACGGGTGTGTGCCCGTTGTTTAAGAAGGTGTCATAAAAATATTCATTTTTTTATGACGGGTGACTTTTCACGACGAGCATACACACTCGTAAATAGAGTATTTTTTACGACAGTTCTTTGACAGACCGTTTCAAAAAATAAGACTGCCGTCGTAAAAGATATATATTTTACGACAGGGAGTCTAAGAACCGTCGTCAAATTTAAAATAACCGTCGTAAAATCAGATTTTCATACATTTCAAAAATCTATCCACCCATCCAATTAAAATCATTATTCATCCACAAGCTTCAAAAATCCATTTACACATTTTAAGAATGTAAGACAAATAACTTCTACAATACATATTTAAAAAATGTAACACAAATAAATTCTACATATATACATTTCAAATTTCCCATATACATTTGAAATGGTGAAGATAAGCTTCTATCAAATAAAACTGTTGCACTGCAATGATCTTAGATTTGTTATCCTGAACAAAAATCTTCCCACATTGTGGACAAAAGCAATTTTTGGTTCAACACAACTAATGTTTTTCTGATGGCTAATTCTATGATACAATTCTTTTTAAACTAATCAAGTTATCAAATCATATCCCCATATAATTCGAGCTACTTAAAAGACTACGCACCATCTGCAAGTGTCCTCTTTGTTGTACTGATGTAGAGTAGCTTAGCATAGATATGACAAGTGTGCCGGTTCGGCCGACGAAATCGGCTGAACAAACCTGTTAAAATCGAAACTGGCTTACCTTAGATATGAGCAGTATTGAGCCGGTTAAGGCTCGCGGGTCAATCCCAGGCCTTCATAGACCGGGCGCTTTGGCTATGTAGCCCGTTCCAGACCGGATATATGGCCCGAACCGGTCTGGCCCATGAACCATTCTTTCTTTATCTCAAAAAATTATTCATTATGCTTAACATTGAAGATTGAACCTTTAAACTCCTCCCTGCTAAACAACCTCCTTACCATTAGGCCAAGGCAATTTTTATGAAAATATTGTTTATATTATATTTTTATTATCTTTCAATACATTTTGTCAAATTCTTTATAAAATATATTTTTGAGATAAATGTATTTAATTAAATAAATAGATAATATTTTTTGTTTAAATGATTATTTTATTCAATCAAATAAAAATACACT
The DNA here is from genome assembly GCA_003255025.1 of Datisca glomerata. NCBI lineage: Eukaryota > Viridiplantae > Streptophyta > Magnoliopsida > Cucurbitales > Datiscaceae > Datisca > Datisca glomerata. The sequence goes on from QANY01012884.1 coordinate 178,540, forward strand.
AAGGGTCCACAAAGGGTATACTTTAACACCAATTAACAAGACACAAATGTAAAAAATACAAATACAACAAGCTATAATTCAACATAATGTAGTGTTATAACTTATAGTAACACTACCAACAAATTATAATCTAACACATAATGTAGTGGAAGCCCTCATTTGTGTTAATCATTGGACTGATGTCATCAAAAGAAAACAACAACGAGTAGACGATATCATTCAGGATTTTCAAGATTTAGATGTTAATGAACGTGAATTATAGATTAGTTATTAATTATTTAGTATATTTTGAGATAATTTACAATGTAATTTTTTAGATTATTGTAAGTGACTGATAAATGGGTAGATGACAACCTAGTTGAGATGTGCCTAATTTATAGTGATCCAACTCTCAAATTTAATAAATAAAATAATAACTTTATGATACTTAGAGAGTTAGAGTTTCCATCATTATTATTATTTTTTATAATTATTTTAATTATTATGAAACTTATAATTATTTTAATTATTATGAAACGTTTTTATATTGAGGTTGTAAAGTAATAAAAAAAATTATATAAAGTTTACAATATGATATCTATTCAGTTTAGTGGCATTCATATACATTTCATCTCTTTCTACCAAGATTCAAATCTCCTCATCTACAATTTTTGAAAATTTTAACATTAATAAAGTATTGTTCACGGGACAGTCCGGTTCAAATTAACCAGACCGGCCGATTAGTCGGCCCAGCCTGGACCATTCTAGACCCGACCTGTGATTTTACGGGCTGGTTCAACGATTCAATATGGGCCGACCTATATTTCCTACTTACCGGTCCGAGACCAGCCCGTGAACTAGCTTAAAAAGCCTGTGCCCAACTCTTGAACTGGCTGAGCGGAGGGCTGATGGGCCGGGCCGGCACATTTTCCACCACTTATATACAACAAATGTATAATTCATGTTATGGTGAAGTTCTTTTCAAAGAACACAAGCTGAATGAGATATTAAAAGAATGATTAGTCTTATCAATATTTCCACAGATAAAAGCGTCTCCGTATTTGTTTCAGTTGTCCATTTATATATTCTTCTATTTGTTCCATTGCTATATTCATATATCTATCAGACAAGCAAGAATGCATGCAACCCCAAAGAATCTCAAAAGGTATTAAGAACCTACACTAGAAAAGAAGGTAGCTTTGCCTCTCATCGTCTCTCCCTCCGTACCTACCGGGTATAATAGCTGAATTAATTCCAAATTGGAACTAGCATTTCATCCAAAACTGTTCAAACTGAAAAATTGGATAAGACAAAATTTCAAAGGCAAATTGTCTGTTCTAGAAGCAAAAAAGATTTCTCTTGAAAATCGAGATTCTAGAAACAAATTAAACAACTTATAATACTCTATATCAACAACTCCTTTCTTATTCAAGAATATAAAGCCCCATTATAAACTAAGAGCTCAATCCTAGAGTTTCCAATCACAAAAACACTTTCTCAGCATCAAACAAGCAAATGAACTAAATCAACAATTTGATTCAGTTGCCAATCATGTGACAAATTCCCCAAAAAAACCTACTATGTCTCCCTACAACGATTTTTCTTAGCACACCTTGTCTTCTAGTATATCAATGTAGTGGCAGGATTGAGAAATGATATATTAATAACGCCAACAGACTTCTTTTTCCTAATTGATAGATTTTTTTAGGCTAACAAATGAAGTAAAATTAACCCAAAAAAAAATAACTCACAAATCTGCTCCTAGCGTAGATCCTAAGAATCTTCCTCAAAACTACTCATTCCTATCCATGATTGTTATGTTAACACACCTCAATTTAGGTAATTTTGGACTTCTTTCGAACAAAGACAACATAAAATATTTTCTAAAATTTGATCCGAGTAAGATTTGAACCCACAAGTTAAATCGGAAATCAAAAATATAATCTCTACCCTAAATAATATAATGAATTGGAAATCTATTCACCACACAGATTAGAAAGCCAAATAAAGGAGGGGGAAAACATATATTGAGCGGAAATTAGACTGTGCATTTGTTTTCAATTGTATCCCACTGGTTAAATATAAAGAAACTTGTTCAAACAAACCAACTACAAATTTAGTATGCCATTATAACTGTAATATCTTTAAGCAGAAAAGAAGTGGGGAGCGGAAGACGTTATAAAGGACACATGAATACCTTCTCCTTCAAGTCGCTAATGATCTCTTTAATTAGTGTCGATAGAAGATGTTTCTTCCGAAGAGGAGGCTCTGATCTGAAGCAGGGAAGATTCACACGACTCTGTAAAGAAAAGAGGACCAAACTTAAGCATAAAGTATTGAAATTTTCAAGCAACTCGTATGAACATATAGAAAAGTTGATGGCAACTGAGAAATAACAACACCATATTAGTGACTTTAGCAGCTTAGCAATTAGCTCCATCTAAATTCCCAAATGTACTAAATTATCTATAGGCGATAGCATATAATTCGCAGTGATTGAAATATAGGAGATTAGGATAATACAGATGGTTACGCTTTAAGCCAACACATTGTGGGTGTAGATTGTACCTTCGATTTCTAAATAAATCTGGCAAAATATTTTGGAAAATAGATTTTTACTTATCACCCCTAATTTTGTTGCCATTATAGTGCCTAAAAATGAGTTGCCACATGAAATCTACAGCCAATGAGCTAATCCTCTTTTTTTTTTTTTTTTTTAATTCTGATTTATGAAATAAAAATTGTTTTAAAAAGTTATTTCATTTGACTTCAGCTAGTAGATGTACATGCGATGTAATTTTCTAGAAAACTTTTTGACCGTCTACTATCAGCGACGGTTTCTCATTTTTTCTTTTTGTCGTTGCACCTTCCCATGTCTGTGAGCAACTTTTTGTCAATTTGCTGTCAGTGATGATTACTTCTCTTTCATTTGCTGTTACATCTTCCCATTCTCGTTTACAAGTATTTCTTGGGAACACACGTCACAGTTTTTCAAAAAACCATTTGACAGGCCGTTAATCTTCCTATTGAGGATGTTGTTGCCAACTCTTCTATTTAAGATGTTGCCGCCGATGCAACCATAGCCTTTTGTATCTTTTTTGTAATTTTCATTTCCTTACTACTTAGCAAATTTTGTCTTTTTTTTTCTGCGTAGTTCTTTTTCTGTTGTCACTTCTTTCGTTCATATGGGCCGGTTTGTTTGAGAATGGCTTGCAATTTTCTTTTGAGATTGGCTACTGATTATAGAGTTTTTTCAGTTTCTTTGACTATGGGCTAATTGATAGAGTTTCTCCCATTCTCTTCATTATAGGCTTATTAATACAGTTTCTCACGTTCTCTTCGCCACAAGCTCATTAATAGAGTTTCTCCCGTTTCCTCATTTTTATTTTTCCTTCTCTCATACATAGATTTGCACTACTACAATTTTGGCTTACAATGACACCCACATATATAATACAATGACATGTCTATAAAATTTGTCAAAGTAAAATAGAGTAAGGTGAGATAATTTGGATGAGATGACAACTAAACAATTAGTTGTCATTAATGTATTATCTACAATGACACGTATAATAATCACAGTCATAGTTATACATACCCATTTATGTTAATTATAAAAATGCCAACTATATAATACTAATTTTTCTCATGTCATCTCTCAGAAATCATATCCTCCTCTCGAACTCTCTCTGGAGCGATCTCTCTCTCGAACTCGAAGCTCTCTCGAACTCCTCTCTCACTCTCAGCCTACTCTCTCTCTCTCTCTCTCTCTCCCTCCCTCTCGAGCTTTCCTCTACATTGCTCTCTACCTCGTCTCTGCACTGCTCTCTCTCTCTCTCAATACTCATCTCTCTCCATTACTCGCTCTTCTCTAATCTATTCTCTCTCTTGAATCTTAGCCTCCTGCGATGGTTCTCGCTCTCTCATGATGAATTTGTAGCTTTTTTCATCTCTATTTAGTGCTATTTGTTCTAATTTAGTTTTATTGAGATTTAGGGTTTAGATTTTGAGTTAGAGTTTCACATTTTCTGATTTCTTTAGGGTTTAGATTTAGAGTTTTCTGATTTATTTGGTTTCTCCATTTGGTTGTAAGATTTGAATGTTATGTTTTTTGAATTTGAGCCATGTATATTACGGGGAGTTAATGGTGGAGTAATTTACAATCTTGTGTTCCCAGCATGACTAATTACTGTGCTTTTCACTGTTTTTCTAGCTTGGTCTACATTGAAGACTTGTGGGGATGGGATGGTTTTTTGAAAATTAGAATCATAAGAAATCTTGAGGATTGGGTTTATATTTGTTAAATGTGGACTCTTATAGTTATATACTCAGTTATCTGAGCTTCTAGGACTCCATGAATCATCTGCTGTTCTTAAATGTGATTGTCAGCATAATCGCGACAAACCTTAAGTGTTACACTAAGGTGAAAATAATTTTATTTTCTATAATTACTTATAATTGTTTACTGAGTATCTGATATTTCATTTAAATGTGTCATTCCAGAGTCAGGAGGTCATTGATCACACCTTAAGCTTGTTCTTGGAGTTGACATTATGATAATTTATATTTCTTCATTTTAATTAAAGAGTTGAAGTGAGCCAGTCTGGATTACTTATGGTATAACTCTCTTTTCTTTTCGTTTCAGTTTATTGTTTTTGGGTTTCTTTACAGGTATATGACAAGGAAGCTTCTTTGGAAAATAGACACTGTTAAATTTATAGTTGCAAATTATATAGTAAGTCCAGCTTTTAATTGTTTATACTTTAAGTAATTGCTTTTATTTCAATTTGATTCTATCCCTATTAATCTCATCTAGTTCTAAAGGTTTTCTCTTGAAAATTTAATATTAGAGAGAGCAGTTTCCTTTTTAGAAAAATACCGACGTTCATGGAGCAGGACCACCTTCTACTACACCATTGGTTGGCTAATATTTATGGAGGATAGCCTTGTGAAATTCAAATCTTCAATGGAACCACTTTTGCATGTAACTTTCTTCGGCGGCAAACAAGTAGCTTCACTAGCAACTTGATTAATTTATCATTGATATGTTAAAAATGGATACTTTATGTTCATTATGCATAAACCAGTCTCTAATGGCTCACCCTTGTAGATATGGGTTATTTTCTTTTCTTGGGATTTTACCAAAACCTCCAGCTTTTTCCAACGCCAGCAAAAAACAGAGCAATCTCGGAGTGATAAAGGCCTCAGTTGCAGTAGAGCAGCAAGAATAGAAGAGAAAAGTAGCACTTATCAGAATTGACACTAGAGGAAGGTACTTCATATCTTGTCTTTTCTTTTCGATTCAATTTCCTAGAAAAGTCTTTTCTACTCCAACGCACAAGTGTAATTCATATTTGGAATTTCTCGAAGAAACATTGAATTAGCAACTTTAAATGTGCTCTTTAGCTAAGTTATTTGAGTCTTTGTTTCGTTGCTATCAAATTAGTCATTGGATCTTACATTCTTGTAAGTTGATCACTTTACTCTTGATACATGCAACATTATGTTCTATAAGGATAATAAAGAAAGTCCCAAACCAGTTTCTATTTCGTCTATAGCTTTAGAAAGTCTAACATATATTCTACCCATGAATTTGGATGCAATGCAAGTTATTGTTCTTCTCTTTGTTACCTAGAAAGTCTAAATCAATTTAATCGACAATTGATAAGAAAATGTAAGTTTCTTAATATCTTTTTATTGCTATAGACACTTCCCAATCGTAAAGAAGCTCTCATAGTATCTCCTTGGCCACAGAGTTCACTTCCAAGGCACGCCAAAATGAAGAAGTTTGAGAACGTAAAAGCCTTGGTGAATGTCTTTTCCATTCAGCCCTCTTCTATCATTTTATTAGGATATCTCATGTCGTGGAAGTAATTATTTTGCTGAATCCATACTTTAAATGTAGTGATGGCAGGATATGAATGGTGAAGTAATTATTTTTTTAATGAACCTTTATTTTTTCTATTGTCATATTAACAATAGTTAAGTAAATGAATTTTATAATTACATTTTGTAGTTCTCTTGCCAATCACTTGGAAACTCTTTTCATTTGCGATGAGTGGTTTAGTTACACTTTGTAGTTCTCTTTTACTTGGTTAGATACTAAGAAGCCAAGCCAACTTCTTATTTGAGGTTTGTACTTTTGGTGCAAGCATGATTGTAAGTCAATCTTGAGATAGGTAGCGGAAATGATTTGGTATGAGGACCTGAGATAGCTTTATTGTATCTTGCCAAGGTCTATCTTAGATTAATTTTTACTGTCTAAGATACGTTGGAAGGTCTGGTTTTGTGTCATGGTAAGACAATTTTTACATTTCAATGACATTTTAAAAAAAAATATGGGACCTTTTAAAGACGGGGATTCTCCGTCATCTAATGCCTTTTTACGGGACTTTAGATGATGGGGAATCCTCATCATTAAAGGCTAAAAACTAGGATTTTTTAATGATGGGGAAGGTAAAGGTGATAGTCCGGTAGATGACAGTCGGTCAACCGTCAATATAGGATTATAATGACGGGTTTTACCCGTCATCTAACCCCTTTTTGTTGTAGTGCTGTGACAAGAATATTGCATAAGAATAAAATTATAATAATTTATTGTAATGAGTAAGAAATAAGTGTACCGTTTTATAATTTCATCATAGGGGTTTGAGTTTGATGTCCCGCACTTATTGATAAAGTTTCTCCTGTTTTCTTTGCTACATGCTCATTGAAGAGTTTCTCTTGTTTTCTTCGCTACAGGCTCATTGATAGAGTTTCTCTCGTATCCTTATTTGCTTTTTCTTTCTCTCATTTCGTATTTTCCCTTTGTAGGAGTGAAAGGCTTTTAGTGTGACAAGTGTCATTGAGCATAAGATTACCCAAATACCCATTAACAAGGTCATATTTTCTTCACGTGATAATATCACTTTAAACATTAAGTGACATTATTGAAAGAAATTGAAGGTCATGGAAAAACTTGGTATGGACATTAAGGCATCGTTTGACAGTCGAGATATTACTGGATAATACTGTACTAAATCTGTCGGACTGTTCTGTACTGTACTAGATTAAATAATATTGTTCAGTGTTTGATGCTGTATTAATTAAAAAAACTCTATTATTTATAAATGTTTGACACACCATAATACTGTATTGTAAAACTGTTTGTCATGATTAGATCCGAAAAAGCCTATTTGAAACTTTTTAACATGTTACTCTACATTTTCAACTATAAAATAAATTATCTCATTCATACTACTAAAAACGTAATAAGTAAATTTAAACTTATCCAAATAATAATAATTAATACACTAAAAAATATTTAGAAATATCATCATTCATTTATTTCGTTTTTGATATTATCCATACAAAAACTATTTCATAATATTCTCTCAATTTCCATATTCATCTTTGACGAAGAACGGTTCCATACATATTTTTTCCAATTTTTTAACTTAGACTCAATATGTAGCCTAGCCTTTAACTTAGACTCAATAAAGAACGCCTAATGATTCTTTGTATTGTTTGCTCATTATTTTGGCTGTGATCTTCATCCATCCCTGATAAAGCATATCTCAATCAATAATAAAGAAAAATATCTCATGACAAATATCAAAAGAGTAATAAAAAGTAAAGCTATAAAAAGTAAAAGCTACTATTTAGCTACCAAACATTTAATAGATGGTTTTTTCTTCCTCTATTTATTGCTCTATTACTCTATTTCTTCCCCTATGCTATCTCAACTTCTCTATCATTATATAGATAACAATCCGTAGATAGCCCAACTCCCTACCTTAGGCCCTTAGCTTAAAGATCATATCTTAGAAGGAGAGATAATAATGGGGAATAGAAGGAGAGTCCTAACTCAACTTAAATCATAAAAACTAAAAAACATGAAAAGATCAAACAAAATACATAACTCAAATTAAGAATTGACAAAACATCAATCAGAAATCATAACATTATAGATAAACAAAATACACAACTCCAAATCAATGCTGAATTTCCAGTGCCTAGAATGTCAATTCTTCCATCAATCAAAACAGTTAAACAATTTGTTTACAAATCAGACAAACGTAGCCTATGAAAATCAACAACACAAAATCCCCAAATTCCTAATCAATGCTAAATTACAGAAAGAAGAACATTACAGATAAACAAAATACACAAGAAATAGCGGCACAACAAAGAATCATAATCAGAAAGTAAAGTAAAGAAAGAGAAAGTACCAAAAGATTGGAAGTGAAGGTCATGAAGCAGAACAAAGGAAATTGCACAGCAAAGAATCAGAAAGTACCAGAAGATTGAAAACGCAAATAAAAATGCAGAACCAAGAAATATGGCACAACAAAGAATGAGGATCGGGAGATTGAAAATGCAGATCAGGAAGCAGAAGCAAGAAATAGCAGCACAACAAAGAATGAGGAAGAATCAAAAGATTGCGAATGCAGATTTAGAAGCAGACCAAAAGGCTCGAATCTTCGCTATCTCTCTCTCAACCACTGAAAGAGAAATAACACTGAATTTAGAGTGAATTTTCTAGGACCCGTGATCTTTAGAGAAACAAACCTCTAATTTTAGATTGAAGGAAAAAAACCTAGAGATTTAGAGATTCGACTATTTAGAAATTCAGAACCTTTTCATCAGAAATTTAGACAAATAAAAATGTAGATCTGAGAAGAAGGAAAATAGGAGAAGGAAAGGAGGAGAAGAAGACATAGAAGAGGAGACGAAGAAATAAAAGAGGAGAAGAAGAAATAGGAAGAAGATCTCACCTGCGAGCTGCAATGACGAGAGAGGCCGAGATTGTTGGATCAAATCTGACGATGAGAGAGAGGCCGAGATCAAGAGAGAGAGGCTGAGAGCTGCGACTGAGACAATTGAGAGACAGAGGGCTGAGAGAGATGGTCGAGAGAGAGAGGTGTTTTCTTAGTCCTGCGTAGTCCCTCCTAAGAGGGACTAAATTATCCATATTTAGTCACACCGTATTAACTAATACAAACACCATTTTTTACCAAACGTTAGACAATACTAAAATAATATTATCCAATCTCTTAATACTGTATAATATGGGCAGCTAAACAAACTCTAAAAGTTAAATGAGTCAGTTTAACGATCAAAAGAAAAATTTAGTCTCTACTTATAAACATCATGGAAAAATAAAAATAGGAAGTTAATTTTATTATTTGACACAGAGCTAGTGGCGAGGCCACATTGTACTATGAAAGAAATTGGGTAATTTCCCCATTTGATTTTATAATTTTAACCTATTATGTAAGTGTATAAAATTTCTAAAACTAGCACGGAAGATATAGGAGAGAAGGTCTAGAGAGAGAAGGTATCATCTCTCTCTAGAGAATTCTCCTAAAGCTAACCCTAGCCACTAGCAGTTTAAGTGTGTAGATTTTTGTTGAGCCGGGCTCTGAGCTCATCAGAGCTCAGGGCGGGGCTCCACCTGTTAGACAGTCGATGGATTTTGGAGGCGCAGGTATATTTGTTCCATGGCTCGTGGTATGCCCCCGCTCTAGAATGTTCCATGGCTTCAGCTATGAAGTTTACGACAAGATCTGGTTCATCTGCTGCTTTTCAGGTGGTCTTTCATCGACCATCTCACAAGGTGAGATGAAGATCTAGAGTTTGAATCGCGTTGTGTCTGTCTGGCATGAACCCGTAGCTGCTCTGGTGAGACACGGGGCTAGCATCGGGTTGTCAAAATCTCATCTCCAGTATTGGTTCTAAAGCATCATAGGAAAAAAGGAGAACTTTCCTAACTGGGTTTTCATCGTTGTTCTACCATCTTTGATCGCCGACGTCCTCCTCTAAATTCACCATAGTCCCAGTCATTTTTAGAAGTTTACCTCTGCACGGAGCGAGGCCTTTCTCCTTCTCTGTCCATCATACGTTTCCCTTGCCCTTGTATCTCGATGTTTAGCTAGAGGTCCTGATTCTCAACACTGGTTGTCTGAGTTGCCGAGAGAGTTCTTCCTATGCTGAGGAGTGCGATGCACTTGTTGCATGAGCTGTACTAGATGAAGTTGTAATTCTCCCTGGAAATCAACCATTACCGAGGAGTTTTTCGGGTGAGGTATCTTGCTTTGGTCGTTTGAGGTATTAATGGTCTTATTAGTTCTTGGTTCATGGTTTTCTAATTTCTGTGAATTTGGGCTAGCTTTTTTGTTCGTTGTGGTGCACCTTTGTTTTCCTGCTGAGGTTATATAGATTAGTGGTGGATTGTTTTGGTGGTAGTGAGATTGTTAGTTCTGTGCTCTGCTCAGACGTAGATTTTTTTGATCTAGTTCAATCTATGCGATCCTCTTGATGTGATTTTCGTGTTATATTTCTGTTACGGTTTTACTGTTTAATTTGTTGTCACACGGTTCGTGATTTATGCAGTATAGTGTGTTTTTATATTTGTATCTATGAGCTTAGCCCTATAATGTATGGTGGATACCTAGAGTATGCCCCTGTATAAGTATAATAGATTTTGTTATTATATTTATTTTTTGACCATTTTTTTTAAAACTATAAAATAATATACAACAGTCCCCCTTTTTAAATTTATAAATTGTACACGTTATTTAACCACTTTCAGACTTATAAAATTATCCAATTGTCATCCTCTTCAATTTTACAAATAATTAAACTTTATATTATTTGCCCATTCAAACTAGTCAAATTACCAAATTACATTAGCACCACTTACTTTTATACTTTTTAGGAATATTATTTAATTAAAGTAATAAATATATAAAAAATAGTTAACTTTTTTTATTGATTATGATACCGAACAAGAGAGATTTTAGAAAACAACTTGCCCTAATTCTAAAAATTTTCCGGCCTTTTTCATGCCTAGAGGACCAACTAATTTCTTTGAGGTAATCTACTTTTACAGGATTATGAAACTCATAATTGGTGGTTGATCTCCGGCATTCAAAAAGAAGGATATTTGCCAAAGGAAATATTCACTCATTTAGCAAAAGGGAGCGTCCCTTGTTCCATATGGTGGATGGACATACAATTCTCCAGATGGAATTAGTCCCCCAATAGGAAAGAGAATTTTTCTGAAAAAAAAAATTTCGTAACTGCAGTTATTTTGCGCAAACAAAGATTATTGATCAAGAATATTTACAAAAGGATATAAGTTATAGACACGTGAAAGTTTATGTTGATGCTTCTCAGTGTTATAACTTGACATTTTATGGCTATGGAGGTTCATACATGGGAGAAACATTCACTTTTGGTGGACCAGGTGGATATAATTGTGGGTCTTGATGTTTATGTTGTTGGAATCGCGGCGCGCAGATGATGTGTGTTTGGATTACAATTTTTATTGATTGAAAAATAATTGTGTCGTCACAGTTTTCAAAAATAATTTTTAATGAAAATAATTTTTTATCATCAGATGCATTATATATCTATACATTAAATCGTAGACATACAAATAAAGAATTATACCACTTGTAGTCAATCAAGCGTCCATACCAACAACGAACTTGAGATTCCACGAACAACGGAATGTGACATCCACAATAAGATCTTCCGAACCAATTCTCGAACACACTAGAACGTGTGTGCGCACTTAGAATAAATCAAGAACATTTTTCTGTCTCCACATGTACTCAATATATGAGATCTAAAGATTTTTTAGAATGACTTTTTGAGACAAAACTCTGAGAGAGAATTAGAGAATTCACAGAACTTCGATTAACGATTAATCTATCAAATGCATGAGTTATCTATTAGGATGCCAATATAATATTATCTATATATTTTCTACAATATAGCTCCTTTGATTTAGGGTTTTAAAAATAATAAATAACTAAAAATTTGACACTACAGTGAGACCCATTGCAGTCTACATCATATTATAGTGGGACCGATTGCAGTTCAGCGCAACAATGGAGTGCCTTGCGGTACTACTGTGTACTGTGCGCTATTGTAGTGACATGTAGCACTGGAGTGTGCCATATGTGTACCATAGTGCCATGTGACATTGTAGTGTGTTCCGACAATCGCTGGTTCAAAATCAATTATTGACGTGTGACATTACAAAATACCACGTGGTAATTTTAATATTTCAAATTTATTGTTTTAATCAGATAAATATTTATGACTATCTCATATAATCATAAATATCAGTTAATTCAAAATTAATTTATCTGATAAAGTCCTAACAATCAACTTATCTATTAATTCAAAATTAACCAACCAATTGATTCAAAATTCAAATTATTCTCTTATAATAATTTAATGTTATTCAATTTCATAAATCAAATATATTGTGTCACTTATCGCTTTAAACTGATCTACATAGATCATAGAATTGATGTGTATTAATTTTAATGATAAACGATAAGTTAATAAAGATATTAATCCACATCGGCCCCGTCCTATATAATTGAGGTATATAAAGTACCTTCACTAAGATGTCTTTCCACATCAGAGATCTAGATCTAAATCACATGCATTCAAAATGCTTAGCGGATCGTACTAGCAACCATTCATTAAAGATTTCATACTTTAATATGTTACGGACTATTTTATTCATTATATATGATCTTGTACTAATACAAAATCATAGTCTCATTAATGAATATGGAATTTTCAGTTTTCATACAAATTATTTAATAATAATTCAAAAGAACAATTATAAGAAAAATGTAATTTCATTAATTTCAAATTAAAAATGTGTAAACACATGTTTTGAGGGCACTATGCCCAACAATATCCCACATTTCCTAAAGAAAATGTGGCATCTCTCTCAACCACATATTTCACACATGACCCTCAAATGACATCGCATGAAATGTCTTGGTAAAAGGATCAACGGGGTTTTGATATGACACTATCTTCATAACAGTCACATTCACTCGGTGCACAATCTCTCTTACAAGATGGTATTTTCTCTCAATGTGCTTTCCCATATTGTAATTCCTCGATTCTTTGAAATTAGCTACTGCCCCCCTTTTGTCACAGTACATGATCAAAGGCTTATCCACATGTACAACTACTTCCATATCAGTATAGAACTTTCTAAGTCATACCACTTCTTTCGCAGCATCACAAACCGCTATATATTCGGCTTCTATAGTGGAATATGCAATACTAGATTGTTTAATACTTTTTCAGACTAAAACTCCTCCACTTAGGATGAATAGTGATCCAGACGTCGACTTTTGACTGTCCCTATTTGATTGAATATCAAAATTAGTATATCTAGTGGTGTTCAGGTCTCCACCTGAATAAACACGCATATAATTTCTCGTTCTCTGAAAATACTTGAGAATGTACTTTACTGCAATCTAATGTTCTAAACCAGGATTTGATTGATAACGACTGACAATTCCTACTGCGTAACTAATGTCTGGTCTCATACACAACATTGCATACATGAGACTACCAACAATTGAAGCATAATGAACTTTTCTCATATCCTCTTCCTCCTGAGGTATCTTAGGACACTGCTCCTTAGAATGGAAAATTTCATGTCTGGTCGGTAGTTGACATTTCTTGAAATTTTTCATAGACAATCTCTCTAGCACCTTATCAATATAAGTTGCCTAAGAAAGTTTCAAGAGTTTGTTCTTTCTATCCCTTAGGATTTGGTTGCCAAGAACATAGTCGGTATTTCCCGAATCTTTCATTTGAAATTTCTCAGTTAACAATTTCTTTACTTTCGACAAAGTTTTTACATCATTTCCAATGAGTAGAATATCGTCTATATAAAGAACTAAGAAAATCACTATTTTATCTTTGATATCTTTATAAACACAAGCAATACGATTTAATAATTTCATCAAAGGTAAGATTCTAAGATCTTGATGCTTGCTTTAATCCATAAATAGATTTAAGCAACTTGCATACTTTCTTATCTTGCTTCTTTTTTCATCAACCCTTCTGATTGCATCATATATTTTGTTTTCAAGAGAGCCATTCAAAAAAGTTGTTTTGACATCCATTTGTCATATTTCATAGCCTAAATGGATAAAAAGATGTGAATTAATTTTAGCATGACAACAAGAGAGAATGACTCTTCATATTCTCTTTATGTACATAGCCTTTGACTACCAGCCGTGCCTTGAAAGTCTCTACTTTTCACCATCACTTTTTTTTCTTTTTGAAGACCCATTTACATCTAATGGGCCTAACATATTCAAGTGGATCTACACGTTTTCAGACAGAATTGAAATACATCGATTCAATTTCTTGGTTCATGGAATCTTGCCATTTCTCATTTCCAGGATCTTTCATCACCTCTATAAAGGTTAATGGATCATCCTTATCAGTGTAAACACTAGGATATGTGCCTCTAGTTCATATCGAATATGTTATCTTACAACCTTTCACTACGACATTGCACTGGGGTTTCCTGAATAGGAATAGTGGCTTCTGTGATTTGTCATTTATCAATTAATGATGAATGTGGTATAATCTCATCGGATGATCATTCTTCACGAACTACTTTGCTCTGAGGTTGTAGTTTTTCATATAGTCGTGTTCAAGGAAAGTGACATTTGTCGATACAAACATCTTTTGGTCATATAAAAGTATCCACCTCTTATTTCTGGAGAATAGCCAACAAATATACACAATTCAGACATTGACTCAAACTTTTCAGTCTTGGGTATAAGAACGTGAGCTAGACACCACCATATATAGAATGACAGAAACTAGGTTTTGATCCATTCCATAACTCTAAATGTGTCTTGCTTACAGACTTACAAGTCAAAATGTAGGTTGCTGTTTGAAGTGCATATCCCCAGAATGTGAGTGGTAGTGATGAATAAATTAACATTGACCTAACCATATCCAACTGAGTTCAATTTCTCTTTTCTGAAACACCAATTTTTTTATGGAATTCCAGGTTTTGTGAGTTGAGATAGAATGCTATTCTCGAGGAAGTAATCCTTGAATTGTAAATCCAAGTATTCACCACATCGATTTGATAAAAGTATTTTCAAAGATTTATCTAATTGCTTTTCAGCTTCACTTTTGAAGTCTTTAAACTTTCCAAAATTTCAGAATTTCTATGCATTGGGTAATTATAACCATATCTTAAGTAATCGTTAATAAATATGATGAAATACTCATACCCACCTCTAGTTTGTACATTGATCGGTTTACAGACATCACTATATACTAGCTCAAGTGGGTCTTTAGCCCTTTGGCCCTTTTCGGTGAAAGGTCTCCTGCTCAGTTTACACTTTAGACAAGATTCACAAACTGGAATAGTCCCAACTTTTAGTTTTCTCAAAGTACCACATTTTGTTAACCGGTTTAAATTATCTTAATTAATATGTCCCAACCTAAATTGCCATAGAAACGTGTCATTATCATAAGAAACTCTTTGTTTGTGACTTTTAGGATTTTCTACTTTAAAGAATGCTGAATTATTTAACACACATTTAGTCGGTTTAAGCATATACAATCTATTCGAAACTTTTATATGACAAATATTGAATCCATTCTTAGAAGTAATAAACTGATTATTATTAAAAGAAATATAAAAATATTGTTCACGCAACAATGAAATAGAAATCAAATTTCTCGAAAATTCAAGAATAAAATAAAAATTGTACAAAATAAAAAAAATTATTTCCAAAACTCAAACGTATTGTTCCTAATGCTTTTGCTGACACAAGCGCACCACTGCCAACTCTCATTATCACCTATTATCACCTCACCATCAGCGTTCCCTTGACGAATCAATCATCTACAAAGAAGAACATACATGTTTAGTGGTGCCTAAATCTAATATTCAGGATGACAAATCATATTTCACTAAACAAGCTCCAAGTCAAGTAAATCATATTTACCTTTCTTTTTTAGCTCGGAGAGATACTTGTTACATTTTCTCTTCTAGTGACATTCAACCCCAAAATGTAAACATTTTCCATTGTGCATGCTGTCGTTCTCGTTCTTCTTGGATTTGGGTGATGTCTTGGCTTTCTTTCCTTTCTTGTTCATACTCTTCCCTTACCATTGTTCTTCGTCCCTTTTTTACTATTAACAACAGTGGAAGAAGGCTTTTGCTTAGCAACATTTAACTCACCCTCTTTGATCATACTCTTGTTGAGTGACTAAAAAATATGCAGTTCATTCAACAACTGGCTCATGTTGAATTGTAACTTGTTCATGACATAGTTGGTAGTGAACGTAGAAAAAGCAGGCGTGAACGATTCAAGTATCGTGCTGACTTGAGTTCGCTCAACAATGGTAGCTTCATATACTTCTGCCTCATGCATTATGTTGATTATCTTCAAAACATATTCACTCACAAAAGTACCTTTCTTCATCTTAGTAGTCATGTAACTCCTAGTAGCCTCATGATGACTTTGATCAGATTGATGCCTAAACATCACCTGTAAAGATTCCATAATCTCATAGACAGTTTTCATACTTCCATGCTTTGTTCTCAAAACATCATTCTTGCTCACAAGCGTGTAGCACTTAGCTTTGTTGTTAGGCTGGATCCAAGCATCAAACTTATCCCTAACATTCTTAGGGGGCATTGGCAACGGGCTTCTCAGGACATTCCTCAATAGGATCAAATTTGTTGTTATCACAAATATGCATCAAATTCAAAATTGACTTTCATATTAAGAAATTGTCAACATTAAGTTTTTCAAGTGCAAGTAAAGCAGTAATAGGGTTGCCCATGGTAAACATAATAATAATTGAAAAATAAAACATACATCATTCAATATAATTTTAATAAATATCAAGAAGTTTGAAAAGTAAAGGTGATGCATCAATACAACACATCAAACACATAAACTTAACAATTACTAATCAACGATAAGACAACCTAACAATTAATGTGCCGCCTTAGAGTCGGTCAGATTAGTTTTAAACTGCCTATGAGAGATTCTCATCCTTAGTAATTAAATCTTAAAATATCTCATATTTTCTCTTTTAACAATAAGATATCGCTTATTTGGTCAAGCCACAATTATCCACTCAAAGCTTAATTGTGAATTTGTGAGTGTAACCCATTACTTTGGATCCAATGACTTGATTTAGAATATGTTGCCTTAGGGTCATTCAAGTCTAAACTACATCACTTAGTCCTATCTTCTTGAGAAGTTCAACATTGATATTGATATAGTTCAAAACTTCCTTAGGGGTGTAAAACAAAACCGTCTCGAGACCCTCATTGTATCTCACAGTGTTGTACTAATAATGGAGATCATTGATTACATTGACATGTTAATCTTCTCCCACTCACTATTTTATAACTGACGTGTTTGAATTTTAACTAATCAATTAATTTCAAATTAATTAGTAGCTAAAATAACCCTATGAATGTAAAATTAATTATTAATCCAATCTTATTAGTGTAAGTTCATTTAACCTTCTAAAGAGCTTAAGTAAAAAATAGATGAACTTATAATAACTAATTAATTATATTCATCAAACTTTAATAAAATATTTTTAATAAAGTCAGTTATCCTAAACGTTACTAAGACTTTTAATGTGGTGTGATCACCAAGTTTAACTTATAAAAATTTAGCAGTTTACATGCAATTGATTTCTCAAAATAATTCATATAAATAATACTAGGAGAGTTCTAATCAATCATGTTTATACTAATGAGATGCATGATTAAATAAGACTGTGTGGGGTTCATGTATGACATGTTATCGACTAATGCATAGTCAAGTTATCAATCAAAGCAATAAATATTTACTTAAACAAATAAATAAATAAATGATGAACCGAGTAACTATTGAGTATTTCTAAATTACAACCTTTGAAAAATAAAAATAATTATAAAGTGGACTTCAAGAATATATATTTTTAAAATAGCTCATTCTCCACTAGAGGTCCATCTTCATAATCTTCCAGCTTTGATCAAAACCTTTGTATTTTTCCTAAGTAGATAATCTCATTAATTATCCTTTAAAAATTAATTGAATTTTATAGTAAAAAAATAATTTGATGACTCATCAAACTTGGGTCAAATCCAATCAATTAATTAATTTTAATTTTCAAAAAATTAAAATAAATAATTATCCTTTTAAAAAATTAAAAGATAAAAGATGAGATTAAGGTTATCTTGAAATATCACAGGGATAGGGCAACACGGTATCAATGCATCTACAAAACACACCCTGGCAATCACAACGATTGCCGCTGGTGGTAGTGGGACATTCCCTGTGTCGCTGGCGGTTGTAGTGGGACACTCCCACTGTCGCTGGCTGCCCATCCATCACCGGTGTACCTAACTGCGCCATCGTCGGCACCATTGCAGCCGCCGATTTTTTCGGTAGTGCCGGCAACCGCTTTGCCAATGGAAGCGCTGAAACTCCTTGACAGAGTTCCTTTTTCCTTCTTCTTTTCCTCGTTCATCTCGTGCATTATTCATCTTTGTGCGTACAAAATTTTACAACATAATATTCAAAATAAAATTACAAAAATTCATATTCCCCAAATGGCTTACACGAGATCTTAAGAAAAATTAAGAAGAAAGCCTAAACCCAAAAGTCACCATATATTAACGATTTATCATCAACCATACATTCAAAAAATATAACCATCCATTCGCTCATACATATTGAAATATATAATGAATAATGCAAGAGCACCCACACAGTATTTAATGTATAAATATAAAGACCATTCTAATATCAATTGTTGAAATCATAGCGCGCGCAACAGAGACGTGTTTGGATTCAAAATTTTATTGATTGAAAACATAATCGTGTCGCCACGGTTTCTAAAAATAATTTTTAATGAAAAATATCTTTTCTCATCGGATCCATTATCTATCAATACATTAAATCATAGACATACAAATAAATAAATTATACCTCTTGTAGTCTATCGAGCGTCCTTGCCAACAACGAACTTGAGATTCCACGAATAACGGATTGTGAGATCCACACCAAGATCTTCTGAACTAATCCTCGAACACACTAGGACGTGTGTGGGCATGTAGAATAAATCAAGAACACTTTTACTAAAGATGTACTCAAAACATGAGATCTAGAGATTTTTTAGAATGAGAGAATTAGACATGACTCTAAGAGAGAATTGAGAATTTGCAGAGCTTCCATTAATGATTAATCTATCAAATGCATGTGTCATCTCTTAGAGGCATATAGAAAATTATCTAATAAGGCTCCTTTAATTTATGATTTTAAAAATAATAAATAATCAGAAATTTGACGATAGAGTGAGACCCATTACAACATGTGCCATACTGTAGTGGGACCCACTATAGTTTGCGCCATACTGTAGTGGGATTTACTGTAGTGTCATGTGGCACTACAGTGTGCCATGCGTGTATTGTAGTGCCGTGTGGCACTGTAGCGTTCTCCGTCAATTGCTGATTCAAAATTAGGGATTGACGTGTGCCATTCTGAAATGTCACGTGACAATTTTCATAAATCAAATATATTTTCTCACTTATCGAATAATACAAAATTAATTGATATAATTTAATTATAATTTTTGAAAATTATAATAAATAATTTAATTAATTCTTAATTAATTAATATAGTATAATTATCTCATAATTATATACTTGTCCTAGAAATTTAATCCTTTTGTAAGCTAATCCTTTTCTTATATCCTGAAACATTCACACCTTAAACTGTGTAGTACAGAGATGGCTCGGGGACCATGAACTCATGATTTTAAGATTCAATAAATCAGATTATTAATTAAACTCTTTAATTAAATAATTTTATTTATTAATTCTATTGTTACTCCACTATAAATATGGAATTGTACTCTTAGTAATTATATAATATATATATATACAAAGTAATCTCGTGTATTCCATTGATATAATTATTTTCTGTAGTTCTATTATTCAATTATTGGTTTGTAAATTAGAGTTAGTCAAAATTAGCGTTTTACTCTTTTAATGATCTCATGATCCTTAAGTACCATTAATTCACTAGTGAATGGTAAACTTATAATCGTATTATAAATTTGAGCTCGATAACCATTCAGTTTCAGAATTAACACTTAATGAAACCAATATACGATTCGTTAGGAAAACTTTGATTCCGAATCTTGTATGATCATGTTTTTAGCTATCCATATCATTGAATCTCCAATAACAAAAGTGACTAGTCTGTTTTATAAATAAATCTTAACGAGTGAGTCGAACGATCTGGTAGACATGTATATGAGTTCATGACTATTCATGATTTAGACTGATCTACATATGATCATCTGATTGATATGTATTAATTTTTATGATAAATAGTAAGTTAAATTTTCATTCTAATTGTTTACTATGACTTTAAAATCCAATTTCAAGTGGGTCTCACAACATTGACCATAATGTATTCCAAATTGTGAAAAATATGTTATGCCTTCAAAATATTTATCTAACAAACTCACACTTCTTCTATTTATTTTCCTTGAAGGACATTCTTTTTCATGTCATATATTTTATTTCAATTCATTAATTTAGTAAACACAAACAATCGTTCTTATTTCTAATAATTCGATTCCTGATTCTAATTTCTAGCGTTAATAAATGCAAAATTTGATTCCAGATTTTGATTCTTGGCCATTCCATTCTTCGTCCGATTTTTAGAGAAACCGATTCAAAATTTTATTCGATTCCAAATGTATGAAAATATCATTTTATTATATAACATCGCCTGGTACATTTTCTTCATTAAAAACTCTGACCAAGGCTAATAATTTGTGACTTTTTTATACAAGTCATATATGATAGTTAAGTTTAGCTATAAGCAGTAATTCCCTATAAGCAATCACATAAAGAGCGTTTGAAAGAAATATAATATATACAATGATAGTGGACGAAATAAGACGTCTACATGCAACAAGCAAATTTCTATTTAAGAAGTTATATACGTGATTCTATTGTAAAATAATGTTGGTATGGTAACAGCGTATGCATCAAGTGACAATAATACCATAATATCCAGTAAGATATTTCATGACAAGTAAATCAAGAGATTTTATCTTAAAAAATAAAGCTAAGGTAGTGAATATGCTTGATGGATGGTAGTTTACACAATCCATCAATCATGTTGTTCTTCCTAAGTTATATTATCTGTCATAATCATTTTTTTTCTAGAGCAAGCTCCTTCTCTCAACAGTCTTTGCTCATTCCTCGCAAAGTGGAACTGCCTTTTCATGTTCTTCGTAAAGTGGAACTGTCCACTTTTCATCATATTTTAGAACTACCCATAATCTGAGATGGCAATTTCAGTCATTCCTCCTCTTTAAATAGAGGTATTGAGTAGTAGAAGAACACTCAGAACATAACACACTAATTAGAGAGTCTGCTTCTATTTTTCTATTATTTTTTATTCAAGTATTTGAAAGAGAAAATACTGAGAGTTCTGTTAGAAGTTGGGGTAACTAGTTTCTTTTTCCCAACTTAGTTTGTTGTATTCTGCAGAGATAGTCGTCACACTCTTCTATCATCGATGGATGGCGAATCTGTTTTTAGGACATTGCACTCAGCATGCCTTAATCTGTTTAATTTTTTTTAGTATCGTTCTATCATCAGTATATGTAATTGACATTTACGTTCAAATTCATTCAATTGTAGCATTTGTCAATATTCATATAAACAAGTTTATGCAATATTGTTTTTATGATTGACTGTTTAAAGACTAAATCTATGAGTGGATATGTTGTTATCCTAAGTGGTAGAGTTATTTGATAGAGGTCTACAAAGTAGACATGTATAGCTTGTTCAACTATGCAATCATAATTCAAAGCATTGGACAAGGTTGACGAATTAGCCGAATGAGAGGTCTAAATGGTTTAACCTCTCTAAAGCTCTTCATAATGCATGATATGTTCAGAACCAAAATGAACAAAGTCGTATGAACTCATATGTATTTATAGGCGATATTTATAAAATTTGTTGTCTCAATTTATGTTAGAGGAAGTTTAATTCAAGAATATTATTTCACTGTTCTTTAAAATAAATATGATAAATTCTCACTATGGAAGGTTGAAGTCCAAAAGACACCTGATCTCCTAATGTATATCTCATTTATTTCTCTCAGATATCGTCATTGTTGTGGTAGGATACATTTACATTCATGTGGGGATTGTTAGATTATAGAGGAAAAACAAAAGAAAGAAGTGAGTGTACAAATAAAAAGTGTTGAACCTATGGTGTGGGAATTCCTTGTCCAAAATTGGAAAAATTAAAAGAAAGTTTGTGGTTGATAAGTCCAACAAATATGCCTTGTGGTTAGCCCTAAAATACACCCCGTATTTATGAGAGAGTAAGAATATAGATGGCACATGATTCTCACATATGCGTGCGCGCCGCCATCAGCGCCTGTCTGGCTTGGTTTGGTTCGATCCGGTCCAAGCTCTATCTTTTTGCTAACTATTTCTCTTGTTTTCCTTGGAGGAGAAGCCTTTGACTTGTTTCAAAAGAGACAACCTCCTTCTCCCAACAATCTTTGATTGTTTCTTACGAAGTTGAATTGCATTTACACGTTCCTCATGAAGTAAAACTGTCCACTCCTCATCACATTTTGGAGATGACAGTTTCAGTCCTTCCTCCTCTATAAAAGGAGGCCTTGGGAAGTAGAAGAATGTATAGAACACAACACGCTAATTAGATAGTGTGCTTCTTTTTTTTCCTACTGTTTTCGTTCAAGTATACATCAAGTGACAATAATATCATAATATCTAACAAGATATTTCATGACAACTAAGTCAACATATTTTACCTTAGAAAACAAAGCTAAGGTAGTGAATAGGCTTGATGGATGGTAGTTTACACAATCCATCAATCATGTTGTTCTTCCTAAGTTATATATTTGTCATAATCTTTTTTTTTTCTAGAGCAACCTCCTTCTCATAATAGTCTTTGCTCGTTTCTCACAAAGTGGATCTACCTTTACTTGTTCCTCGCAAAGTGGAACTACCCACTCTTCATCATATTTTAGAACTACCCATCATCTGAGATGGCATTTTCAATCCTTCCTCCTCTTTAAATGGAGGTCTTGGGTAGTAGAAAAACATACAGAACAAAACACACTGATTAGAGAGTCTACTTCTATTTTCCTATTATTTTTTGTTCAAGTCTTTGAGAGAGAAAATACTGAGAGTTCTGGCAGAAGTTGGGGTAACTAGTTACTTTTTTTCCAACCTAGTTTGTTGTATCTTGCAGAGACATTCATCATACTCTTCTAGCATCTTTGATTGTTCCTTATATAACTTCTTCAAGATTAAAACCAAATATTCAAATACTTCTAATTTAAGCATACATAACTGAGAATATGCAAATTATATTATACCCACATATCGAGTTTGAGTCTCCTCATTCATCCAATTGTTACTAGCTGAGTAGTGTGTAATACGAAATAATTCAATTTGAGTTAGTGGCTCCCCAGATTCAGTTCTCTATTAAAACAATAGTAAGTAATATATTAGTTGTAATTGGTAAACATTATTACAATAACATTAATCATGTCCTACCTCCCGATGTTGATTCTCAACAAAAGGAATGCTCACTCAACAATGATTGTAGGGTAGTAGTTCTCAATTTTGAAAATTAGTTACTTATGTTTCTCTAAAAATATCAAGGTCTAAAAGTTAATGTAGAAATGAAATTTGAATGTAAACATCAAATTTATCATATATGCATCTGTATCCCAAAGTTTGTATAATAACCATTCCCGCTTCTCTTGTTCTGTCTCCTTAAAAAGATATTGTTGTGTGACCTTCAGATTATTATAACTCTTGTAATAAGCGTGTATTTTACTTTTGTACCCATTATATGATCTACCAGCCGCCCTGTTCATTCATAAGAAACCATATACTATGGAATAAGTAAGGAACATAAGTATCACAATATTCTTATCTGTTAAGGCAATGACCTAATTGAGGTTGAGCTGTCTAGGTACCATCTGCATCAGCCTCCAGCTCCTCTTCTCTACCAGATCAACTCAGGTTGTTACTGACTCAATAAGGAATATTTGAGCTCCTCCTTAGCCAGTGTTTGTGTGACAACACTACAACCTTTTGTAACTAACTAATACTCCCTCCCTCTCTCCCTCTCTCTCTCTTACCTGTGTACTGCAACCTAAGGATATATGCATGTACTGTGATTGCGATAAATAGTATGACGATTGAATAGAAAGTTTTCTGTCATTCATCTTCTTCAAGTTCATTTCTCTTCATTGTATAAGTTTCAACTTGGTATCAGAGCCTACAATGTCCTCCTTTGATTCAGTTACTTAAAACAGGGAAAATCCTGAAAACTCAGTCAAGAATGCTGCAGACCTAAACCCCTTCTCTAATACTCTTTGCTCAACTCTCTCCATCAAGATTGATAGACACAATCAAATCCCATGGAAAACTTAAGTCGTACCTGCAATAATTGGACATGGTCTGAGTGAGTTCATACTTAACTCACAGACAAAACTAGCTGAAAATCTGACTGATGGATCTCTCAACCCAGAATATGTACGGTGGGTGAGAAGTGACCAATTATTACTTAGTTGGCTAAGATCAATAATGAGTGATAGAGTTTTTAGCTCAGTATTGTCGTATAAAACATCAAAAGGACTTTGGCTTGCTTTGGAAAAAACACATGCAAGTAGGTAAAATGCAAAGTTATTTAGCCTAAAAATACTCTATGTACATCACCAGGAAAGATGACAGAAGTGTTCTGGACTACATTAACGTCATGAGGACTATTGGAGATAAACTCCTAGCAGCAGGTGATGCTATAAGTGAACAAGACCTCATATTACATATTCTTAATGGTTTACCACCTGAATTTGACCCTATAATGGTCAACATTACTTCAAGGAGTGATAACCTCACCATTGAGAAAGTTCAATCTCTACTCCTCATTCATGAATCAAGAATAGAGAAGTTAAATGCTGAAAGAGAAGCTACATTGAAAGCCTATGCAAATCTAGTTCAAAATACTCCAAGCTTTAATAAGAAGCTCACCAACAATCAACAGCATCAGTTGGGCTATAATCATTTAAATCAGAACAACAGAAATGGAGGTAGAGGTCAGTCTAGCTTCAGAGGAGGTAGAAAATATGGTTGTGGTGGTATACAAGGAGGAAGATTGACTTGCCAAGTCTGTAACAAAACCGGACATAATGCACCCATTTACTGGTTTAGATTTGATAAAAAAATATCAAGCTGTCCCTCAGGCTCATCTCACCTTTGGGTAGTTTCCAAACCCTTAGACCACCCCACGCTTTCACACAAGCTTCCATCCTTCTTCTTATGTAACAAGTTCAAAGTATGGCTCATAAAATACCTGGTATGCCGAAAATGCTGCTACTCACCATGTTACAACAGACCTGAAAACTATTGGCCAAGCAAATGAATATTACGGCTGTGACAAGCTAACTGTTGGAAATGGGAAGTAACTACAGGCCACTCATGTTGGTAATAACTTTCTTCCTTCACCCTTGTACTCCCTTAACTTAAATCATATGCTCAGAGTACAAAAAATTACCAAAAATTTAATTAGTGTTTCCAAACTCACTTATGATAATCCAGTGTATGTGCAATTTACTCCAATTTTTGCTATGTGAAGGATCTAGCATCAGGGACTACCCTAGGTCAAATGGGACTTAAAGATGGCTTGTATGAGTCGTTTGCACCAGGATTGAAGCAACCTACTGCTATTACTTGCTCTTTTTACTTGTTTAATGATTACATGCATCCAAATACTAATGTTTCTGGTTTTTGTCCTTTAAATTTCAAAAGCAATGCTGTTTGTAAATCTTTAAGTTTCTCTAAGCCATCTTTGGCACATGCAAATGTATCAAACAAGTTGCATTTTGTTAATGAAAGTGTTCTTATTCCTCATACTGCTTCTGCACTTATTTCCACTGTCTCACCTAATCTCTACCAATTGGCATCTCAAACTAGGTCATCCTTCCACAAAAATGACAAATGAAGTTCTAACTCAACTTAACATGCACTTACCCTCTAAACATATGACAAAATCTGTCTATTAAGCTTGCCAGCTTGGAAAAAGTCACAGATTAACCTACTATCCATCCAAAATTGTTACCACACAGCCCCTAAAATTAATATATTCTGATCTTTGGGGTCCTGCTTCAGTAACTTCTAATGGCTTTTGGAATTACATTCACTTTATAGACAATTTTTCCAGATACACATGGGTCTATCCTCTCAAAATCAAATCTGAAGCCTTTCAGACCTTTATGCATTTTAAAACTTATGTTGAGAAGTAGTTTAGGGTTCATACTAAATCTGACAAACAGGTTATGGAGGTGAGTATAGGTCCTTTGCTCAATTTCTTCAAACTCAAGACATACTCTTTAGGCATCCATATCCTCACACCCATCACCAACATGGTAAGGCTGAAAGAAAGTACATACACATTGTCAAATTAGGGCTCACACTCCTTGCTCAATAATCTATGCCTCTTAAATATTGGTGGTTTGCTTTTAGTACAACAACATTTCTTATCAACAGGCTGCCCATTGCCACCTTGAATCATTTCTCTCCTTACCAAACCCTGTTCCACCTCAAGCCTGACTACTCTTTCCTTCAAGTGTTTGGTTGTTCCTGCTTTCCCCATTTACGACCCTACAATAGTCACAAGCTTGACTTAAGGTCCTCCTTGTGTGTTTTCCTAGGTTACTCAACAACTCATAAAATTTATATTTGTCTCCATTCCACTGGAAAACTGTTTACTGCTATTAATGTCATATTTGATGAACGATTATTTCCTTTTCAGCATGGCTTTATGCAACACACAACTACTACTGTACCTATAATATCTAGTTTACCATCTTGGTCTATGCCTTCTCTTCCACTAACTCTTCCTATGGGTACTTCAATCCCTGGTTCAACTACTAATACAAGGCCTAACTCTTCAGTTTCTCCTTCAGGTACATTAGTTCCTACTAGTCCTTTATTACCTGTTTTCTCACCTAACCATGCCTCTACCACTACAAATCATCATCCTGTAATCGTGCCTCCATCTCATCCACAACCTATCACTCTTAACCCTACCATAAATACACACCCCATGATCACAAGAGCCAAGGTAGGGATTAGAAAACCAAAGGTTTATGCTGCTACACTACCACTTTCAGAACACTCACAACCTAGATCCGTCAAGTAAGCCTTAGCTCTTCCTCACTGGGAAAAAGGCTATGCAAGATGAATTTAAAACTCTTAAACTCAAAAATACTTGGACCCTAGTACCACCACATCCGGCCATGAATATTATTGAAAATAAATGGGTTTACAGAGTCAAATTCAATCCCAATGGCACTATTTAAAGGCACAAGGCCAGACTAGTTACCAAGGATTTTCATTCGACACCTGGACTGAATTTTTAAGAGACCTTTAGCCCTGTTGTGAAGCATGTGACCATTAGGCTTGTTCTTATCATTGCTCTTACCAACAAATGGTAAATCATACAACTTGATGTTAATAATGCATTCTTGCATGGACATATCTCTGAATCTATTTTTATGCAGTAACCTGATGGTTTCCTAAACTCCTTAAAGTCACATTATGTCTGTAAGCTTCACAAGGCTATTTATGAGATCAAATAGGCCCCTCAAGCTTGGCATGACAAGCTCAAACTCACACGTCTTCATAAAGGTTTTCAAGCTGCCAAATCAGATAGCTCTCTATTTTTTTACATCAGTCTACCAGAACTATTTATTTTCTTGTGTATAT
Organism: Datisca glomerata; assembly: GCA_003255025.1. Taxonomy (NCBI): domain Eukaryota; kingdom Viridiplantae; phylum Streptophyta; class Magnoliopsida; order Cucurbitales; family Datiscaceae; genus Datisca; species Datisca glomerata. The sequence continues at coordinate 206,167 of QANY01012884.1, forward strand.
GGATGACATACTCATCACAGGGAATGATCCTCATTACATTGATGATCTAATTCGTGCCCTTCACTCAGAATTTGCCTTAAAAGATCTAGGCTTATTACATCACTTCTTAGGTATTGAGGTCACTTCTTCCCATTCTGGTTTGTACCTGTCCCAGCAACGATACCTTACTGAATTGCTGCACAAATTTCACATGGACTCTGCTAACCCTTGCCCTACATTAGCTACAACCTCAGTAAAGTTAACCAAAGATGGTAGCATACCTCTTCCTGACATCACTCAATATATGAGTCTTATTAGGGCTCTCAATATGCTATCATCACAAAACCTGACATTTCCTTCATTGTAAATATACTTAGCCAATATCTGCACTACCCTACTTCCCTTCATTGGCAAGCCTGCAAGAGGCTTCTCAACTTTTTCTGATGCAGAGTGGGCAAACTGTTCTGATGACAGGAAGTCAACCTGTGGGTATGCTATTTTTCTTGGCTCCTCCCTGGTATCTTGGACGTAAAAACATAGCATGTAGTAGCCAGAAGCAGCACTGAAAGTGAGTACAGGGCAATGGCACATACTACTACCGAGATTGCTTGGATTCAATCTCTTCTCCATGAGATGTATTGTTCTTGATCTTCTACTCTTGTCATCTGGTGTGATGATGAAAGAGGCAACGACTATTGCATCAAATCCCATTTTACACGCTCAAACTAAACATATTGAGATAGATGTACACTTTGTATGAAACAAAGTTCTTGCAAAGCAGTTGGAAATCAGATATGTCCCTTCCCGAGATCAAGTTGCAGACATGTTCACCAAGGTTATCACTGAAGAACAGTTTACTCACCTTAAAAGTAAGCTAAATGTGGTGGTCACCCCTTTTAGCTTGAGGGGGGATGTTAAGGCAATAACCGAATTGAGTTTGAGCTGCCTAGTCACCATCTGCATCAGCCTTCAGCTTGTCTTCTCTGCCAGATCAGCTCAGGCTGTTACTGACTCATCAAGGAATATTTGAGCTCCTCATTAGCCAGTGTTTGTGTGACAACACTACAACCTTTTGTAACTAACTAATACTCCCTCTCCCCCTCTCTCTCACATGTGTACTGCAACCTAAGGATATATACATGTACTGTGATTACGATAAATAGTATGATGATTAAATAGAAAGTTTGCTGTCATTCATCTTCTTCAAGTTCATTTCTCCTTTCTGTACAAGTTTCAACTCTATTTGAGGAACCACTCTCGGAATACGCATTTTTCTTCTAGGAGACATAACAATATGCAAATAATATATCAAAAGATATTAACAGATTAAGTAGAGCATAGTCAAACTCATATACAAGACACGAAATAGCTCACCAATTCTGAGACTATAGATAGATAATTTTACAGTTTACATCTGGACGTGAAAGTTTCTATAATTTTGTTCAGATGAAAGAAGTTCGTATTAAGCAGAACTTTGTGTCCATAAATGTTGATCATAAAGCAAAGTAAAAAGCTCGAATTATTTCATATAAATTTGGTAATGGTTCTTCGCACAAGTCCACTATCTCCTTTCCTTACACCAGATATGGGAACCACTGGTCCTAGTATGGAAGGCACCTACACATAAAAAAACAAAGCATATAAAATAGATAAAGAGCCCAAATTAAAATTTTACCATTGACCTCTACAAAAATCAGGGAAAATAATCTAGGGCAAGATGAGAAAAACCACCATATTAAAAGCTTAGTCTGATGTGGATATAAGGTCATGTACATAATAAAGCCATAAATTCTGCGGATGATAAAATCGTTTTCCTATTAGTTCATAAGAAAAGAGTTCTCTTTACTTTACGCTATCGAAAGAGAGAGAGTCAAAATATTAGTTCATTCAAATGAAAACTCAAAGCAGATTCATGTCGTGAACAATGACATTAGCTCGTTTTTCACAGAATTTGCTCCTGGCACTTTATTGGGTAGAATGTTTGTGTTAGTGAAGATGTGACTTTGGGAGATTTAGGAATTTTAATGACACCCAGCAAGAGTTCCTGCCAAGAAAATGAACCTCCTAAGGAAATTTGATGTTGTGTTGTCCCTGCATAGAACTAATAATTTATTAACAAAAAACCATGACAAAGTTGATTGTCCTTTCGAAAAATGGGATATTTCAAAGTGCTATAACAATAATATGTTTTTTCTATAATGCATGTGTAGATACCGTATTTTATCCGACATAATACATGAAATATACATACTTTATATTTTGGCTCATATAATAATCCAAAACTATATGTATAATTTGAAAACTAATCCAATACTAAAATAAGAAAAGTGGTCCAAAGACTAAAAAGTAAAAATTGAAAAAAAAGATTAAAAAATAAAAATTGAAAAAAAGACTAAAAGTAAAAAAGGTAAACCCTAATTTTGCCTATAAATAGGAATGAAGTCTTCACTTAAGGGGATGTCTTTTGGGAGTAAAAAAAAGGGAAGTCATTTTTTAGAGTGAGAAAGAGAGGGGTTTGAGTGAGAAAGAGAGGTGATTTTAGAGAGAGGAGAGGTTCTACACTTCTATTATCTTCATCTTCTTCCATTCTTCTTCTCAAGGTAGCTTAATTGTTTGGTACATTTGTTCATAATATATTTTGTTCATCTCTCTTCTTCATATGAATATAGTTGATATCTTTTGTATTTTTTATACATAAGTGGATTGTTCATTCTTTATCATTTCTCCTCATTTAAATCTTAACATTTTAATTTCATGCTTTGATGATTTCTTTACAAGTTAGATATTGAGATGTCTTTGTCATCAACTTAATTAATGATGATGATGATAAAGCTTTTGAGGGGTGGAAAAATTAACCAAATGTGAATCAACAATTTTAATGGGTTGAAAGTGTACATTTGATGCAAAGATCCCTTAGGATAATTTTCTCACACATAACAATGCATA
>QANY01012885.1:0-14981 GCA_003255025.1 Datisca glomerata
AAATCGATCCTTGGGTTCTTGAACCATCATTGTTATAAGGTTTCATCGCAAAACGACTGTGAGGTTCATATCATTTGGGCTTTTCAATTATGTGGAGCTGGAAGATATGGTGTACATGGCCATTAAGGTTGAGCAGCAACTCAAAAGGAGGGGTGAAACACGTACAACCCTTGGCCTGAGTTGTTCCCCATGGAAACCAAGCTATGCGGATGTGGAGAAGTTGGCCACAAAAATTGAGTAAAAGTCAGACTCGACCAGCCATGGTAGGGGTCACATAGCGAGTCAATGTCCGAATGAGAGCGTTATGATGCTACGAGATGATGGTGAGATTGAGATCGATGATAAAGATGACAATGAATCTATGTTGTCATTAGAGGATGAGGATAATGAGGAGTGTGTTGTACAAAGAGAATTAGTTGTTGCAAGTAGAGCTCTAAGTGTGCAAATCAAAGAAAATGATGAGATGCAGCCAGAAAACATCTTTCGTACTAGATGCCACAATCAAAACAAGGTGTTTGTGACTCACAACGGTCATGAGTACTTGAAGCATTTAAAGGAGCATGACAAGCTGAATAAAATATATGCTCATTGGGTGGAGTTCATTGAGACATTCTCATATGTCATTCGGTACAAACAAGAAGGAAAGAGGAAGGCTGAATTCGTTAAGCAAATACATGAGAAGACAAAACTAGCCAACAAAGAGTGTCATAAATTGGTTTATGATCCCGGAGATCGGGTTTGGCTGCACATGAGAAATGAACGGTTTTCAGGGAAAAAACGTTCCAAGCTGCTACCGAGAGGGGATGATATATTCCAAGTCCTTGCAAGATTAATGATAATGCCTACAAGCTATATCTTCTTTGTGAGTACAATAAAAGTGGTACTTTTAATGTGACAGACTTGTCTCCATTTGATGTAGGTAATGATTTGAGGACAAATCCCTCTCAAGCGGGGGGGAATGATGAGGATCCGGTTGCACAACCTCAAAGGATGGATCTATTTCAAGTACCAAGATGCCAAATCACAAGAGCTAGAGAAAAGAGGATGGATAAAGCACTCAATGGGAGTATGACGTGGAGCATGACATGGAGTATAACAGCCTACATGGAGCATGATGTGGCATTCAACATGGCAGCCCACATGGAGATGACATGGCATCCTACATGGCATTACACATGGAGCATGATATGGAATTCAACATGGCAGCCCACATGGAGATGGCGTGGCATCCTACATGGCATTACACATGGAGCATGATGTGGCATTCAATATGGCAGTCCACATGGAGCATGACATGGCATTTTGAATGATCACAAGTAATCAAGACACCTTGGCAATCCTAACCTAGAAATGGATAACCAATAGGAGTCTTTTGGGTGGATTACAAGTTCCTTATTTATTGTAATTAATATTTTTTTATCTTTTAAATTTAGATTAGGTGATTTAAACACTTTAGGACTCTTTAGGCTTCTAGTTTTTTCTATTTAAGCATGGTTTCACAATGTATTGAAAAAACTTTGATCATTATAATTTCTTTGTGAGAGTTTTCTCTTTGGTTCTTCTTAGAACTTTTNNNNTTCATATCACTAAGGCCCAACCCACCATGTACCTTGTCATAACACAAGTCTGGCCAAGCTTACCTTGGTCCCAGAAGCTTTAGTATCTTGACCATTCCATAGAAAATTTCTTACCAAGCATTGGACTCTCTTCACCAATTTTCTAGGGAGAATGAAGAGACCACTCCAAAAGTTGACCATAGCCATAAGGACAGTCTTGATAAGTTGGAGTCTTCCTACATAAGATAAATACTTTGATTCCCAAGACCAAATTCTCATAGTGAGTCTGTCAACCAAACCTTAACAATTTGATTTGGTAAGCTTGGCTGTAATTAGTAGGACACCAAGATACCTAACTGGAAGAGACCCTTCTATAAAACCCAGCTCATCATGAATGAGAGAAGACATCTTTGGGCTCACCCCTGATAAGAACAGTTGGCACTTTGAAATATTTGGTTGAAGCCCTGATAGTCTCCTGGAAAATGGCCAAAGCTTCCTTAAGCACACGCACGCTATTTATATCTCGTAAATAGAATAAGAGTAGGTCATTAGCAAAGCACAAATTGACTAAGTTAAGCTTTTTACACCTCTAATGGAACTGGAACTCTGAGTGTTTGGTTGCAAAGCTCAAGATCCCTGTCAAGACCTCCATGATTATGACAAAGATGTAAGGAGAGATTGGATCCCTTTGTCTAATTCCTTTAGCACCTCTAAAGTAACCATGCGACTCCCCATTTATATTCATTGAGAATGAGGGAGAAGAAAGACACTCCATGACCCAAGAAATGAAAACATTTGGGAAGCCAGGGCATTGAAAAGCTTTACCTATTAGTGATCAGTTCACACTATTATAGGCTTTCTTAAGGTCCACCTTTTTTTCGGTAAGCAAAAAAAGTATTAACCCAAAAAATACAAACAAAAATACAAGGGGTATACCCCAGGATATACAAAGCTACAAAGCCAAAAAATAGATAAGCCTCGCTAGCTAAAGCCAGAACAATTCTAAACCCAAAAAAATAAGCCAACTAAAACTCAACTCATTACAAAAACAAACCAAACTCCTCAGCACAAAGAAACAAATTAACATATTCAGCAGCTAAGGAGGCTCAAAAATCAAAGGGTTGAGATCCCAAGCAGCTTGGAGAGACAGGTTCAACTCTGAGGGGTGTCCCCCTAAGCAACCAAAGCCTATCCCTAATGGAGCTTGAGAAAACCTTGATCAAAATAGTATTATCCCTGGTTTTTCCGTGGAATATTCGGAGGTTCCTCTCCCTCCAAATATGGTAGATAAAGCCTGTGAATAGAATCTTCAGAATGGAGCTAACAAGGGACTTACCTTTGGCCTTAACTAGGAGCCAAGAGATCCATCATCACCAGTTGGAGTTGGGGCTGCTCAAACCACATTTAGCTAGAAGAGTGTCCCAAATTGACCTTGTGGATTTGCATCCCACAAAAAGGTGCTGAAGCTGAGTCACACCCCCACACAAAATACACATGAGAGGCTAATAGATGTAGGCATGGACCAATGTTCCATTCTATCCTTAGTCAGCAACTTGCCTTCGATAGCCACCCAAGAGAGGAAGCTAAACGTAGGCACATGGCGATTGAACCAAATCAGCTAGCTCACCTCACACACTCCCTATCCAGAGCAAGGACTTTATTGGTATCTTTAACTGAGAAAAGCCTTTTCTTGCTAGGGGTCCAAGCCCAAGAATCCCTCACTAGACCCTTGAGAAGGGGGAGAGGGGTATCTCTAATCCCCATAAGCTCAAAAGTGTTTGAAGAGGGCCAATTCCAGCACCCATTTGGAATCACCTTACTAACTCTAGAGTCAATGTCCCACCCTATTACCCGAGAGAAGCCTTGGGCCTAATTTGGTAATGAGAACCCCCAAAGGGTGCCATTGATCAGTAAGAAGCCTTAGAGACTCCCCATTGCCAATAGTAACTTTGCAAAAGGGAGAGAATTTATCCCTGAATTTCATAATCTTTCTCCAATTTCATAATCTTTCTCCAAACCCAAGAGCAAGCAGAAGGAATAGGAGTAATAAAAATGGAGCTTTTTTTTCACTAAGAAGGTGAAGCATCAATCCTTCCACAAGGAAGAGCAATCATTTGAGATTAAGAACCAAAGGTTCCTTTCCGCTGAAACTTCATTGGACAGAATCAAGTCCTTTAAACTAAGACCTCCCTGAGATATAGGAAGCAAAGATCATCCCAAGCTATTTTGGCCCCAGATTGCTTGACCTCATTAGCATTCCAAAGATAGTTCCTAAGGGGTGCTTGGACCGATTTAATGACCTTCTTGGGGATAATAAACAACCCACACCAGAATTAAAACATAGCTGCCAACACTGACTTGATCAATTGAAACCTCCCTGCAAAAGATAAATATTTTGTTTCCCAAGATTTAATTCTTGCCACAATACTCTCAGCCAAGGAGTCACAGTCAGTCTTTCCCAACTTAGAAGTAAGGAGGAGGACTCCCAAGTATCTCATAGTCAAAGAACCCACGGTTAAAGGCATAATCTCCAAAATATGTTGTTGGACAGTATCAGACACCCTTGAGAAGAAGATCTGGCTTTTAAGAAGATTAGGCTGAAGTCCAGATAAGGCATCAAAGAGAAGGAGACCCACCTTAATAATTTGGACCGGTTTCACATTTCCTTTGTAAAAAATGAAGAGATCATCTGCAAAGCAAAGATTAACTATAGTGAGCTCTTTGCACCTCCAATGGAACTAAAAGTTAGGGTCTTGGGTAGCAAAATGAAGGATGCCAGAAAGAACCTCCATTACTAAAACATATAAATAAGGAGAAATAGGGTCTCCTTGTCTGATCCGCTTGGCCCCTTTAAAGAATCCTTTCAGCTCACCATTGATATTGATTGAGAACATTCAAACCTGTCTCCTACCCTCTCATTAGGGTGTAAAGATTCATTAAAGTCACATGTGATGATCAAAGGGGATTGAGCACACTTTCCATGGTGCTGAACAAGGCTGTTCCAAAGCTCAATTCGTTCCAAAGCTCAATTCTCTCAGAGCTAGAGTTAGAAGCATACACAAAAGAAGCAAAGAAAACCATTCCCGAGAGCCTTCAAAGTGATTTACAGAAATTAGACTGATTGGAGCTAAAAATAGACTCCACCTCAAGCATTTCTGGATCCCAAGCAACCCAAATCCTCCCTCCTTGAGAAAAATCATAATTAGCAAGAATCTGCCAATTAGGTAAAACACACTTTGAGCAATTGAAGAAAACTTAGGGAATTACACCTTTTTTTCGGTAAGCAAAAATATGTATTAACCCGAAAAATACAAACAAATATACAAGGGGCATACCCCAAGAGATACAAAGCTACAAAGCCAAAAAAGAGATAAGCCTGGCTAGCTAAAGCCAAAACAAATCTAAACCCAAAAAAATAAGCCAATTAAATCTCAACGCATTACAAAAACAAACCAAACTCCTCAAATACAAAGAAACAAATTAACATACTCAGATCCTAAGGAGGCTCAAAAATCAAAAGGTTAAGATCCCAAGCAACTTGGAGAGACAAGTTCAACTCTAAGACAAGGACGCCCCTAAGCAACCAAAGTCTATCCCTAATGGAGCCCGAGATAACCTTGATCAGAACAGCATTATCAATGATTTTTCCCTGGAAGATTCTGAGGTTCCTCTCCCTCCAAATATGGTAGAAAAAGGCTGTGACCAAAAGTTTCAGAATGGAGCTAACAAGGGACTTACCTTTGCCTTTAACTAGGAGCCAAGAGATCCATTGACAACAGTTGGAGTGGGGGCTGCTCAAACCACATTTAGCTAGAAAACTGTCCCAAATTGGCCTTGTGGATTTTCACCCCATAAAAAGGTGCTCAGCAGACTCACTCTTTTAGTGAACAAACAAGAACCATATAATTCATCAAGCATGTCATCTAACCTTGGAATAGGGTGACGATACTTTACAGTGATTTTATTGATGGCTCGACAGTCCACACACATCCTCCATGTTCCATCCTTCTTTGGCACAAGAATAACAGGAACCGAGTAAGGACTTAGACTCTCCCTCACATACCTCTTAGCTAGCAACTCTTCCACTTGTTTTTGGATCTCATTTGTCTCAATTGGATTTTTTCTATATGCTGGCTTATTGGGTATGGAAGCTCCAGGAATGAAATCAATTTGATGTTCTATGCATGCTAATTGGTGGTAAACCACTAGGCATCTCCTTAGGAAACATGTCTTCAAATTCCTGCAAAAGATCAACAAACATACTAGGCAAAGAGGGGTAAGTTCATTAGTTACAAATTAAGCCTCTTTGTACAAGAGTACAAATATTGGCCGATTGGAGTACAATGCATGTCTAACCTCACTTGCCTTGGCTACTAAACTTACACTCTTTGCACTTTTCTCTCCTTTTTCTTTTCCCTCTTTTTTTCCCTCTTTTTGTTTTCACTCTCTAAAGAACTTTTCTTGCTTTCTTTCTTTTCAGCCTCCACTCCCATCCTTTCCATTTTACATTGTTCTTCATACACTTCTTTTGAGGAAAGAGGTGTTAGTATGGTTTTTCATCCATCCTTGGTGAATGAATACCTATTGAGGTACCCATCATGCATAGCTCTCCTATCAAATTGTCGCGGCCTACCAAGTAAAATAACTCCAACATTCATAGGAACCACATCACACAACACCTCATCATGAAATTTACCAATTGAAAATGAGATAATAGATTGCCTATTCACCTTGACCTCACCACTATCCTTAAGCCACTTAAGCTTGTATGGTCGTGGGTGTAGTGTAGTAGACAGCCCCAATCTATTAATCAAGATTGTACTCACCACATTAGTACAAATCCTACTATCGATAATGACATTACATGCCTTGCCTTTAACATGACACCTTGTATGGAACGAATTCTCTAGCTACTCCTCATGACGAGCCTCCTTCAATTGGGTGTTACGAGTACGTCTTGTAACCAACTCATCACCCCTAATCAGTTCTTCAATCCTCCCTTCACTACAACTCTCCAATTCAAGCATCTCCTCCTCATCGCTTTCATTGTTACCCTCGTCTTCATCAGTAACTATCCCACCATTTCATGTCTGGGGTCCATCCATCCACTTCTCAAGCAATTCTGGACTTGTGCAATTTCAGCATTGGGGAGCTTCCTGTGAGATACTTGGGGGTTCCTTTGATTTCCTCAAAGCTTAGAAAAACAGATTGTATCACCCTAGTAGACCATATCACAGCTAGGGTGAAGTCTTGGGAGTCTAACTACCTTTCTTATGCTGGAAGATTACAGTTGGTTAAATCCGTGCTCTATGCTATTTTTCAATACTGGGCTGGCTTATTTATTCTTCCCAAGAAGATCTTAAATATGATTCAGGTGGTTATTAGGAATTACTTATGGAACGCATCAGCTGTAAAGCATTCTGGTGCTAAAGTCGCTTGGAGTGACTTGTGCCTTGATAAGTCCCAAGGAGGTTTGGACCTTAGAGATCTCTCTCTAGCTAATGAAGTGGCTGTGGCTAAGCATTTATGGTTCCTGATCTCTTTGGATAAAGCTTCCCTTTGGAAGGATTGGTGCAAGTTTTTCTTGATCAAGAAGATCTCTATCTTCTTGGTTAAGCTTGCCACTAATCCTTCTTGGAGTTGGAGGAAAATTCTGAAAATCAGAGACAAGTTTGCTGGGTATTGCAAAGCTCTTGTGGGAAATGGGGAGCAGATCTCTCTTCTATTGGACCCTTGGCACCCTTTGGGGGCTCTTTCTCAAAGGTTTGGTCCTAGGATTTATTTTGGTACAGGTTGGGATTGGACTACCAAGGTCAGCTCAGTGATCCAGAATGCAGCTTGGAACTGGCCTATTTCTAACTCCCATGAGCTTATCACTATTAGAGAGATCCATCTTCCCCCTCCTAAAGAGTCCTCTTTGGACTCTTGGATTTGGACTCTTTCTCCCTCTGGTCTTTTCTCTGTGGGGCACACTTATAGGAAACTGGCTCCAGCAAGTGAAAAAGTGAGATGGGCTCCTCTTATTTGGTTTAAGAAGCATATTCCCAGATATAGCTTTATTACTTGGCTTGCTGTTCTTAATAGGCTTGCAACTGCGGATAGATTGGCTGCTTGGACCTCCTCTCCTGGGTTTTCCAATGTTAGTAGTTGTGTTCTTTGCTTGCATCCTTCAGAATCTTCTGAACACCTGTTTGTTTCTTGCCCTTATTCTAGCTTTATTTGGCAGAATTTGGTTGGTTTGTGTGGCTTGGTGTCTTCTCCTAGGAACTGGAATCAACTTATCTCCTGGCTCCTTGTGAAAGCTAGGAAAGGTTACTTCTTGAGCCTTATGTTGAAGCTTATGTTTAGCTCGTTTGTCTATCATATCTGGAGAGAGAGAAATTATCGAGTCTTTGAGGGTAAAATGAGGGACAAGAAAGTGGTCTTGGCTTGCATTAGAAATGCCTTTAAAGGTAGATTTTTGAGTCTTAAAGGATTTTCTGTGACTGAAGATAACAAAACCATTCAGCTTGCCTGGGGATTGAATGGCTCTATTTTTGACAATTAAGCTTGGTTCTTCTGTTTCTTTAGGCTGTTATCTCTTGTAATCTTCTGTTAGTATTTGGGTGCCTCCAGCTTGTGTGTTGGCTGGTTCCTTTTTGTTTGTGTCTTTTTCCTGGGGTATGCCCCTTGTATATTTGTATGTTTCTTCTTCGGTTTATACAATTTTTTAATTTACCGAAAAAAAAATTCCTTGCTAATATGACCTGCACCTTGACATTTCCAACAAAAATAATTCAAGTACCTCACAAGCACTCCCTCACGTGTTTACACTCAAAAGATGGGGGTCACTCGTGTTTAACTCAAAAATTAAAAAAAATTCACTCATGGTTTTCCTCACTTCACTCTAGCTTATTCTTTCATGTTCTTCGGTGAATCACACTTTTAAAACAATTCAAATAGCTTGTAATGTGTAGAATTTCAAAACTGAAATTTTCAAAGCAAGTTGAACATGAAACAAATTTAGGAAAGTAACGAATTTAGGAAACTAACAAATTTTAGGAAAGTAATGAAATTAGGAATGTAAAGAATGTAGGAAAGTATCTAATTTTAGGAAAATATTGAAGTTAGGAAAGTCAAGAATTTAGGAAAGTAACTAATTTTAGGAAAGTAATGAAGTTAGGAAAGTAAAGAACTTAGGAAAGTAACTAATTTAGGAAAAAAAATGAATTTAGGAAAGAGACTAATCTAGGAAAGTAGTGAATTTAAGAAAGTAGAGAACTTAGGAAAGTAAAAAAAATTAGGAAAGTGACCAATTTAGAAAGTAATGAATATAGAAATAAAGAACTTTCTAGAATTAGGAAAGTAACAAATTTAGAAACAAATATCTTCCTAGAATTAGGAAAGTAACTATTTTCGTTCCTTTTTTTTTAAATGAAATTCTCTCTTCTTCTTCTTTTTTTATACGTGCTCTTTTTTTTTTGCACCAATTTTCTTCTTTTTTCTCTCTTTTTTGAACTACAACTATAAACCCAAAATTGAATTCAAAAGAACAAGAAAAATGTAAGAAATCAGAATTAAAGAAACAGAATTTTAAAGAGATAAAACCTGATCTAGAGCCAAAACTCTGATACCAAATGATACGGAACCTCCAAGAATAAGCTTGAGAACCCCTTTATGTATAGGAACCCACGAAGCATTAACGTGAAAACCCCAATATCCAATTCGGTAACAACCCCTAAGAAAATGCTAGAAAAACAGATTTCTTAGATAGATGATCAAGAACTAGAATAAAGAAAACTTGTTCCTGAATTTCAGTTTCGAAACAATTATATTAAGAATAGGAAACTAACCTAATTATATTAAGAATATACTATATCAAGCTAAATAAAACTAATGGACTCTAAATAAAGTCGAATTTCGTTCAGCCCAAGAGGTAACACAAAAATAGCCCATTACATACTTAATTCAACTCATTAGTAACGTTGACTTGAACCAAGTTGTACTGGACTCCTGCTGCACTTATCCCAAAGCTTTGATGTCCTTGTAGACCATCACTAGCTGAATTGACTAAGCCATGAAAATGGTGGATTAAAGCTTGTTGAAGCTTCTTAGACCGCGACCTTGTTATTAGTCCTTGAGGCATGCTAATTGGACTAGAAACCTCTTGAACTTGTTTCTTGATTATGCTCATCTTTAAGATCTTGAATCCTTGAAACTTGGTGTGTAGATATCACTTAACAATAAGTGCCAAGGAGGTCTGCGTCTTAAGGAGCTGGTTTTAGCAAATGAGGTGGCAATGGCAAAACACTTATGGTTTCTGATCATGATATCTAAGAACTCATTATTTTTTTTCGATAAATTAAAAAATTGTATAAACCGAAGAAGAAACATACAAATATACAAGGGGCATAACCCAGGAAAAAGACACAAACAAAAAGGAACCAGCCAACACACAAGTTGGAGGCACCCAAACACTAACAGAAGATTACAAGAGATAACAGCCTAAAGAAACAGAAGAACCAAGCTTAATTGTCAAAAATAAAGCCATTCAATCCCCAGGCAAGCTGAATGGTTTTGTTATCTTCAGTCACAGAAAATCCTTTAAGACTCAAAAATCTACCTTTAATGGCATTTCTAAAGCAAACCAAAACCACTTTCTTGTCCCTCATTTTGCCCTCAAAGACTCGATTATTTCTCTCTCTCCAGATATGATAGACAAACGAGCTGAACATAAGCTTCAACATAAGGCTCAAGAAGTAACCTTTCTTAACTTTCACAAGGAGCCAGGAGATAAGTTGATTCCAGTTCCTAGGAGAAGACACCAAGCCACACAAACCAACCAAATTCTGCCAAATAAAGCTAGAATAAGGGCAAGAAGCAAACAGGTGTTCAGAAGATTCTGAAGGATGCAAGCAAAGAACACAGCTACTAACATTGGAAAACCCAGGAGAGGAGGTCCAAGCAGCCAATCTATCCGCAGTTGCAAGCCTATTAAGAACAGCAAGCCAAGTAATAAAGCTATATCTGGGAATATGCTTCTTAAACCAAATAAGAGGAGCCCATCTCACTTTTTCACTTGCTGGAGCCAGTTTCCTATAAGTGTGCCCCACAGAGAAAAGACCAGAGGGAGAAAGAGTCCAAATCCAAGAGTCCAAAGAGGACTCTTTAGGAGGGGGAAGATGGATCTCTCTAATAGTGATAAGCTCATGGGAGCTAGAAATAGGCCAGTTCCAAGCTGCATTCTGGATCACTGAGCTGACCTTGGTAGTCCAATCCCAACCTGTACCAAAATAAATCCTAGGACCAAACCTTTGAGAAAGAGCCCCCAAAGGGTGCCAAGGGTCCAATAGAAGAGAGATCTGCTCCCCATTTCCCACAAGAGCTTTGCAATACCCAGCAAACTTGTCTCTGATTTTCAGAATTTTCCTCCAACTCCAAGAAGGATTAGTGGCAAGCTTAACCAAGAAGATAGAGCTCTTCTTGATCAAGAAAAACTTGCACCAATCCTTCCAAAGGGAAGCTTTATCCAAAGAGACCAGGAACCAGAAATGCTTAGCCACAGCCACTTCATTAGCTAGAGAGAGATCTCTAAGGCCCAAACCTCCTTGGGACTTATCAAGGCACAAGTCACTCCAAGCCACTTTAGCACCAGAATGCTTTACAGCTGAAGCGTTCCACAAGTAATTCCTAATAACCACCTTAATCATATTTAAGATTTTCTTGGGAAGAATAAATAAGCCAGCCCAGTATTGAAAGATAGCATAGAGCACGGATTTAACCAACTGTAATCTTCCAGCATAAGAAAGGTAGTTAGACTCCCAAGACTTCACCCTAGCTGTGATATGGTCTACTAGGGTGATACAATCTGTTTTTCTAAGCTTTGAGGAAATCAAAGGAACCCCCAAGTATCTCATAGGTAGCTCCCCAATGCTGAAATTGCACAAGTCCAGAATTGCTTGAGAAGTGGAAGGATGGACCCCAGACATGAAAATCTGACTTTTTTGTAGATTAGGTTGAAGACCAGACATGGCCTCAAACAAGTTTAAGCTCTCCATAATAAGATGAACAGAAGTAATATCACCCTTACAGAAGATAAAGAGATCATCAGCAAAGCACAAGTTAACAATACCAAGCTCCTTACACCTCCAGTGATAGCCAAAGTCCGCTTGATGAGAAGCATGCTTGAGAATACCAGAAAGAACCTCCATAACCAACACAAACAGATAGGGAGAGATAGGATCACCCTGTCTAAGCCCTTTAGCACCAGAGAAGAAGCCAGTCAACTCCCCATTGACCACAATAGAGAAAGAAGGAGAGGAGATACACTCCATCACACAGTTAGAGAAATGATCAGGAAACCCCAAGCAGTCAAAGATTCTCCCGATACTCTCCCAATTCAAGCTATCATAAGCCTTTTTTATATCAACCTTGAAAGCACATCTGGGACTATTAGAAGGCCTATGGTAACCTCTAACCAGCTCTTGAGATAAGAGGATGTTGTCAGCGATTCTCCTCCCTGGCACAAAAGCAGTCTGGTTGCTACTAATAAGATCAGGGAGCACTCTTTTAAGTCTATCAGCAAGCATTTTAGAAATGCATTTGTAAACAACATTACAACAAGATATAGGCCTAAAGTCACCAACCTTTGAAGGATTGGGGACCTTAGGAATAAGAGTAATGGCAGTAGAGTTAACCTGTTTCAATAAAGATTGGGAGCTAAAAAACTCCAAAACAGCCTTAGTAACATCTTTGCCCACAACATGCCAACATCTTTTGAAGAAACCAGCAGAGAAGCCATCTGGACCAGGGGCTTTACTACTCCCCAAACTAAAGATAGTTGTGTGAACGTCTTCCTCTGTATAAGGGTGGTTGAGGATAGCTAAGTGAGCTTGAGAGAGCTTATTAGGGAGAATCTGAGAGAGAACACTCCAATCCACCTCCTGGTCAATGTGAGAAGTCCCAAGAAGATTCCTATAATAAGAAAGGATTTGATCTTTGATAGCCTGGTCATCAGTAATAAGGTCACCCTCCTCATTAACCAACTGATTAATTCTTGATCTGACTCTATTCTTCTTTAGTTTCTGAAAAAAGAAAGAGGAATTCTGATCACCCAAGGCAAGCCAATCAACTCTGCTTTTTTGCCTCAGAAAATCTTCTTCTGCATTCCTGAGCTTAGTGAAATCAGCTAATCTAATTTTCTCCTCCTCTTGAAGAGAGACAACACTAGGAGAGGCAATAAGGTCAGCTTGCACTTTAGAGAGGGCTTCTCTAGCCATAAGAGCCCTTTTAGAAATATCTGAGCAAAAAGAGGCATTAAATTTCTTAAGAGCAAATTTAACAGATTTAAGCTTCTTATAGAGACAAAACATGGCTGTCCCAAACACCTCAATCTCCCACGCATCCTTAAGAACAGCCCAGAAGCCTTCGAAATCCATCCAAAAATCAAAGAACTTAAAAGAAGGCTTAGGTCTTGCTGAGTTAGCCCTAAGCTGAATAATAATAGGAGAGTGATCAGAGATACCCGGGGTGTGAAAATGGCAAGAAGTAGCAGGAAACAACATAGCCCAATCACCGTTAACCAGGGCTCTATCGAGCTTGCGCATCTTGCTACCCTCACCAACTTGACCATTCCACCAGGTGAATTGACAGCCACTATAAGGGAGGTCGAGAACCTCCAAATGATCAAGACAAGAAGCAAAGTCAATTGAGCTATCATTCCACTTGAAATCACCACCACAATGCTCAATAGGCTTCAAAATAGCATTAAAGTCACCAAGAATTAGCCAAGGCTTCCCCTGACTTAATGTCTTATGAGAGCCAAGTTTTTCCCACAAAGGCTTCCTGGAGATAGCATCATTGGCTGCATACACCACAGAGACAAAGAAATCTGTCTTTTCATGGAGAATGGTTAGCTTACAAAACATAGCTTGATCAAAGGCATCAATTAGAAGAACATCCAAAATCTTGGGATCCCAAGCTAAAACAATTCTACCTTTGCTAGTAGGAGAATGGTTAGCAAAGGTAGCCCAATTGGGAAAAACAGATCTAGAAAGTCCAGCAAAATTATTACACTTGATCTTAGTCTCAACTAAAGCACAAAAAGATAATTTAAAGTCTTTACAAAGTTTTCTAACTTCAGCTTGCTTTAGAAGGCCATTAAGCCCTCTTATATTCCAAGAAGCTAAATTAATCATAAAAAGGGGGGGAGAGAGTCACCATTCTCAGGGGGAGCCTGAGTAACTTGATCAGCCAATAAGAAAAAGCCTTCAGCCGTTCGCTTCTTTTTCAACCTCTTCAAAGCTGATTTAGAGAGCTTGGGAGAAGGACCAGGTTGGATAGTGATATTGACAATTGAGGAAGCTTTGGGGGGAGCCAAACTCAATGTAGAGTCAGAAGAGGCTTGAGGCTCATTTTTATCCTCACAAGGCACAATGAGACCCTTACCCTTCCTTTTGCTAACCACCTGAGTCCATTCATTGACTTGGTCTTCCACATGGATGGTATTAAGAGGAAAGGGAGGAGAGATTTCACCCTTTGGCTCCTCATAAACCATAAGCTCCCTATTATCTTGGGGAGAAGAATCTTTGCTAGCGGTTTCTTCCTCACTAGCTAGATTATTCTTAGGGGCCACTTTGGCATCACAATCATGACCAAAGAAGCAACATTTAGCACATCTCTTAGGTAGACACTCATACTCCACCTCCACCACCACTGGATCACATCCGTCAAGGCCAAGGTCAATGGTGAAAAACTTAATCAAATCAGAGGAGGCTAAAATTTTCACACAAACTCTAGCATAATCATGTCTATAACCAGAGGCAGTAGCGTTGTCAGAGTGAGAAGGGATACCCACAGCACTGGCAATGTGACTTTGAGCTTCTTCAGTCCATAATTCAATTGGAACATTCTACAATTTAACCCAAATTGGAAGGGTTGAAAGTTTCTCCTTTGAAAATTTAACATTTGGCTGCAACTCTTGAAGCACAACAGGCCTACCTAAGAGGTGCCAAGGTCCATCTTCTAAGACTGAGTTTCTATCCTCCACAGAGCCAAATTTGAAATAGAAAAGGCCTCTGGCAGTCGAGACCTCCTGAATTCCTCTTTTAGCCCAAAGTTGGAAAGCAATTTTCTTAACTAAGTGTAATGGAGCTGCCCTTCCAACAAAGTAGCCAACAAGGCAGCCTTCCCACCTAGAAAAATTCTCTTTAGTAATATAATCAGGAAGCTTAACTGTGACATTACCGATTTCCGTAAAGGAAGAGCTCACATAACCTAAGCTTAGCTTCTTTTTCAGGTTACCTTTAACCTTTTCATCCCATGAACCAGCCGGTTTCTCATGAGCAACACTCTTATTAGCTAAAAGGTCTTTATGAACTCTATTCTCATGCAGCTTTTTAGAAGAAGAAGTTGGGGAAGGAGGAGAAGAGCTCACCTTCTGTTTTC
>QANY01012885.1:22282-49561 GCA_003255025.1 Datisca glomerata
AATAATGGTGTAGCTCAAGAAAAACCAGCTGGTTCTTGGGCTGAAAAGGTTAAGGGAAACCTTAAAAAGAAGCTAAGCTTAGGATATGTGAGCTCTTCTTATGTGGAAAATGGCAATGTCACTGTGAAGCTCCCTGATTACATTACCAACGAGAACTTCTCTAGGTGAGAGGGATGCCATGTTGGTTACTTTGTGGGTAGGATAGCACCCCTACATTTAGTTAAGAAAATTGCTTTGCAACTTTGGGCTAGAAGAGGAATTCAGGAGTTCTAGGCAGCCAGAGGCCATTTCTATTTTAATTTTGGTTCTATGGAGGATAGAAATTCAGTCTTAAAAGATGGTTCTTGGCATCTTTTAAGTAGGCCTATTGAGCTCCAAGAGTTACAGCCAAATGTGAAATTTTCCAAGGAGAAGCTCTCTACCCTTCCAATATGGGTTGTTAAATTGTGGAATGTGCCTGTTGAATTATGGACTGAAGAAGCTCTAAGCCGCATTGCTAGTGGTGTGGGTATCCCTTCTCACTCTGATAATTCTACCGCCTCTAGATATAGACATGATTATGCTAGAGTTTGTGTGGAAATTTCAGCCTTGTCTGACTTGATCAAGTTCTTTACCATTGATCTTGGCCTTGAAGGATGGGATTCAGTGGTGGTGAGCATGGAGTATGAATGTCTTCCTAAGTGGTGTGCCAAATGCTGCCTTTTGGGTCATTATTGTGCTTACCAAAATCTGGTCAAGCTAGTGAGAAAGTTGCTTCTACTAGAGAACCCTCTCCTCATGATAATAGGGAGCTTATGTGTAACGCTCCGATCCCCGAGGGTTAAATGATATGAACTTCACCGTAAATAAGAAAAAAAATCAGAATTGAATCTGACTCTACAGAACCAAAAGCTCTGATACCAAATGATATGAACCTCACCCTCGCTTTGCGATGAAACTCGATAACAATGATGGTTCAAGAACCCAAGGATCGATTTTAAAGAAGAAGAAACCCGACCCGTTTTCTATGACACAAAGAGAACCTTAGGTATAAGACCTAAGACCCAAATTGATGCTTCGAAAAGAACCAAAGGTATGGTTTAGACGCCACACTCAAGAATATGAAGGAAAAGTGAGTGATAAGTCTAGGTTTCAGACTTATCAAGAATATTCTTGTGGCGTCTAAAACCTAGGCTTGTCACTCACTTTTCCTTCTTGTTCTTGAGTGTGGCGTCTAAACCATACCTTTGGTTCTTTTCTAAGTATCAATTTGGGTCTTAGGTCTTATACCTAAGGTTCTCTTTGTGTCATAGAAAACGGGTCGGGGTTTCTTCTTCTTTAAAATTGATCATTGGGTTCTTGAACCATCATTGTTTTCGGGTTTCATCGCAAAGCGACGGTGAGATTCATATTATTTGGTATCAGAGCTTTTGGTTCTCTAGAGTCAGATTTAATTCTGATTTTTTTTGATTTGATGGTGGTTCTGAAAAAAAGATTATAACTTTAGATTCGGGAGTTGAAATAGTCAATATTGCATATCAAATTATATGAGCCGAAATAGTTAGACACCACACTCAAGAACAAGAAGGAAAAGTGAGTGAAAGCCTAGGTTTTTGAAGCGACAAGAATATTCTTGATAAGTCTGAAAAAGTTCTAAAAAGAACCAAAGAGAAAACTCTCACAAAGAAATTATATTGATCAAAAGTTTTTTTTAATACATTGTGAAATCATGCTTAAATAGAAAAACTAGAATCCTAAAGAGTCCTAAAGTGTATAAACAACCTAAGCTAAATTTAAAAGATAAATAAATATTAATTGCAGTAAATAAGGAACTAGTAATCCACCAAAAAGATTCATATT
This sequence comes from Datisca glomerata, assembly GCA_003255025.1. NCBI lineage: Eukaryota > Viridiplantae > Streptophyta > Magnoliopsida > Cucurbitales > Datiscaceae > Datisca > Datisca glomerata. The sequence goes on from QANY01012885.1 coordinate 24,122, forward strand.
GGCTGTCCACTTGTAGGTTAGGATTGCCAAAGTGTCATGCTCCAATAGATTCCTATTGGTTGTCCACTTCTAGGTTAGGATTGTCAATTTATCTTGCTTCCTAGTCATCATTTAAAATACCAAGTCATGCTCCATGTAGACTGCCATATTGAACGCCACATCATGCTCCATGTGGAATGCCATGTAGGATGCCAACTCATCTCCATGTGGGCTGCCATGTTGTATGCCACATGATGCTCGACCAAGGGTGTCATGTTGGATGCCACATCATGCTCCATGTGGCTGCCATGTTGGACACCACAGAATACTCCATGCAGGCTCCCATGTTGGATGCCACGGCATGCTCCATGTAGGCTGCCATATGCCACGTCATACTCCACGTCATACTCATATTGAGTGCTTCAGTCATTCTCTTTTCTCTAGCTCTTTTGATTTGACCGTTGGCTACTTGAAGTAGATCCATCCTTTGAGCTTGTGCAATCAGATCATCATCATTAAACATACGTGTAATCGCTGTCTGCCTTAACAACTCCAAAAATTCAGCCTCCTGAAAGTGTGGATCAGCTGCACGTTGACCGTTGTCGCCTGTTGCGGTTACTGTAGTTGAGATGGGAGAGTCATCGCTGTCTGCCTCAACAACTCCAAAAATTCTTCAAACATTTTGATCATGGTTGCCGGAGGATTCGCGACAGGATCGACCGGTGCATGACTGTTGTTTCTCGTAGGGATAGCCTAATCTTATTGCACAAATATAACATATACATAACAAACATGCCATAATGAAACTAAAGCACGTCATACTGAATCAATAATTAAAACATACATATCATGCTTACCTGACTTGTAAGATGGAGGAGCCGAGTAGGTGACATGCCATATTTTTCACTATGAAAAGTCTACATAATCTAAAACCATTACTTTGATACCAAACTGTTACGCCCCGATCCCCGAGGGTTAAACATACGTGTAATTTCAAAATTTTGAAATCTCCAATTCGAAACAAACCCTAATTTTGAGAAAATTTCTAAATTGAAAATTCTTAATTTACCCATGATAGAAAAACCCTGACCTTAAGTAGCGGAAGCATTAAACTTATCCATGATCGGAATCTTAATCATTAAATATTGGAAGCGATAAAGTGTCTTAAATGCATAATTAATAAAATCTTGAAAAACTGAATTAAATTCTGAAATAAAGTCAAAAGTTGAAATCCATAATTCATGAAGCTTTCACTCATCATAATTCGTAAAAAATCATAACGTAAAAATAAACTACTTAAATAACTAAGGTTAAAAGAAAACGTTTTCCTAATTTTTAAATCAAATCATAAACTGAAAACATAAATTCCTCTGATCTAACAGGTTATGGCAGTCTTCCACTCATGCTGCTCACCATCACCACCTACATCATAAATAACTGTGGGGGAATGAGTATTTTAAAATACTCAAGAAGAAAACTCACATAATAACATGCATCTACATGCCATAAATGCAATCATGACATAATGTAATTGAACTTGACATATATCATAAATGAAATAAAGTAATGTACTTTATCATGACATGGCTTAACATAGCACGCAGATAACACATGTCTCAAACAAAATCATTTAACAATCTTAATCATATCTTGTCTTGGCATATCCCCTAGTTAACAACCTAATCAAAATTGATCACATGTTAACTGAAACACATCATGACGAATTGGGTGACGAAACAGATGACACACATCGGGCGAAGAAATAGATGACACACATTGGGCGACAGAACATATGACACTCATAGGTGATGGAAAATGTGAACAGATGGCACCTCATGAGTGACGGAAAAAATTTACAGATGACACCTAATGTATGACCAAAACATGAACAGATGACACCCTATATGTGACGAAAGCATGAACAGATGACACCCATTCGTTTAACAGAATAAGACATGAACAATTCTGATTTCTTGTTAACTAAGGATCGTGCTTAAGTTCATATCTTGCTTAAGTACCAATTGACTATATTAACATAACTTGCAAAATCCAACGTATGATAATAATTAATCATATAATGCATACTGATACATGTAACAGAATCGACATTATAACATACTAACGTAAAATCAGTCACACCCAAATATTTATCTCATGATAATCAAATTAATAACTGAACAATAAACAATTACCAAAGTGTTAACGAAATATAATAATTATCGAAAAATGGTTAAACAGATAATAAATACATGATACAATTATAATATCAGAGTCATATCGTTATATAAGTCAATTTACACAAACATATATATGCTTTGTGTAAATTCACTTACACAAAGCATATATATATTTATCACAAATGGGTCACATTACGATATCAATTCACTTACACAAAGCATATACATTTATAACAGCGGGACTCACACCATCATGTAAGCCCACTTACCTGAAGTGGAAGAATGAATTAAACAATTAATGACCTGAAATCCAAAAATATATAATCACTAAATTATTTTAAAATAAATCAATATATACACATTTTTAACATCTTAAAATAAAATACATTTAATTAAAACGGTACGAAGGGGTCTGAACGAGGTCGGAAAATAATATACCAGGTCCAAAAGTTAAATGATAAAGCTTTGTGTCAAACGGTTCAGACCGGGTTGTTCAGACTAGGCCGGATCAGTTTTATCTAATGGACCGGTTCAGACCGGCCCAAGTAAAATGAACCGGTTCGGTTCGTGTTGAACCGGTTCATGGGAGAACCAACTTGCATAACGAGAAAAATGGAAGGAAGGAGCAGGGGAGAACGGCGAGAAAGTGAGAAAACAGAGGGGAAGGGAGAGAAATGCAGAGGTGAGAGTGAGAGAAAAACAGAAGGAGAAATTTGAAACAAAAGATGGAGAAGCAAAGATCAAAAGAAGAAAGAAGAAGAGAGGCACGGAAAAAAAGGAAAGAAAAAAGAGAGAAAAAAGATAGACTAAGATAAAGAGAGAGGAGGGAACGAAGAGAGGAAACAAAAGCTTACCGACTTGAAGACGTGGCAGCGCTGGAAGCAGTCCGTGAAGGTGGCGAAAGACGCCCATGAAGTACAGAGTCGAAACAAAATAAAAAAATGAAAACAGAGGGGAAAAGAGAGAACAAGGAGAAAGAAGAAGAAGAAGAAGAAGAAGAAGAAGACATGGAGAGAACAAAGAAATTAAGAAGGGAGAAGGGGTTATTTTCGTTGGGGTTGCCAGAAAATTGAAGAAGAATTCATGGGTTGTGTTCAAGAGAGATCCGAGAGAAAGAGACAAAAACAGAGAGAGAGGGAGACGAAACAAGCACGAGAGAGAGAGAGAGAGACGAAGCGAGCACGAGAGAGAGAGAGAGAGACAAAAACAGAGAGATAAAAGAAAGAAATCAAGAAAAAAAGGAGAAGAAGATTACCCAAATTCAAAGCTTGTAGCGGCTAAGGCTTAGAGAGAGACTAAAGCTTGGGTTTGGAGAAAGCTTCTCAAGCTTGGGAGTAAGTTTCTACCCTTTTGCTCTATAACTATTGGAGATGGTACTACTATGGAGCTTCTTACGATTAATTGGCATCCTCTAGGTGTCCTTTGGGCCAGATTTGGGCAAAGACTTTTTTGTCAGGAACTTCTTGGACTATGGACTCTATGGTGAGTGTTGTCATTCAAGACAATCAATGGCATTGGCCAACTTCAAACACCTTTAAGCTTCTTAAGATTAGAAGTGTTCCAATTCCTCCTCCCCAAGCTCAAAGACAAGATGTTTGGAAATGGAGTTCAAGTCATAATGGAGATTTCTCTCTAAGTCTAACCTATAAGGCACTGTCCCCTACAAGACAACCGGTTAAGTGGGCAAAGGTGATATGGTTCTCTAAACGCATCCCAAGGTGCAGCTTTATCTCTTGGTTGGCTTTGAGAAATAAACTTTTCACTAGAGATAGGGTTGCACAATGGGACCAAACACCAGTTGTTCTGATTGTGTGTGTTGTGTTGGCTACCAGGAGAAGCATGAGCATCTTTTTGTCAATTGTTGTTATTCAGCCAGAGTATGGGCCACACTTGTGAACAAATGTGATCTACACTGCCAGGTTAGGGATCGGGTCAGTTTGTAGAATGGATGCTAGCTAATGCAAAAAGGAACTCACTCAGAGGAGTCCTAGTTAAGCTAGCTTTTACTTCCTTCATCTATTATATATGGAGAGAAAGAAATGCAAGGATTTTTTAAGGCAAAATCAGAGATTCCATGATCTTAATTGAAGCTATTTCACAATTAGTCAAATTAAGGCTTTGGGATTCGAAGTTTTTTGGCACTAATGATACTAATCTACGTTTAATGGATAGATGGGGTCTTAAACCAAGCATTTTGTAAACCTTGGATGTCTTATGAAGCCTTGATATCTAATTTTAGTACTTTACATATTACCAGTTTAATTTACGTGCAGATCTTAAGCCTCTGATTAGGCTTTAATTTTGTATTTCTCGGGGTATCTTTTGGTTTATACAAATTGTTTACAAAAAAAAAAAGGATTGCTGGCCTGCAGGTGGCTGCGTGGGGTGAGAGGCTGCGAGGGAGAGGAGAGAGTTGAAGAACAAATATATAATATTAGGTTAGGGTTGGTTTAGGGTATATGTGCATATAGGTGTGAGTGAGTTTAAAATTAAATACTAAAACACTTTTTAAAATTAAAAAAAAAATATAAAGCTTCGAATAAATCTTATCAAATAAAAAAATAGTTTTACAAAAAATAAAAAATAATCCATCTTTAAAATCAAATTTTAAAAAGCATTATCTTTTAAATCAAAATTATGAAAATGCTCACTTACGAAAGGTCGGGATATTACATTATGGTTTTTGAGGAACCAAAAGGTGAAGATTCAACTCCTATTCCTCTAGATATTGTCCATGTGGAGGACCAAGACATGGAATGGACTCAGCTGGTTAGTAAAAGGAAGATTAAGGGTCAAATTGAGCTTAGGGAGGAAAGTAGTGAACCCCATGCTCTTTCTGATCCTCCCATGCAATTGGTTCCTCCAAAAGCTTTTCCAATGGATACCTTGGCTATTCATGCTGGTCATTCTCCCAAGCTCTCCAAATCAGCCTTGAGGAGGTTGAAAAAGAAGCAAAAGGCAGATGGTCTTCTCTTATTTGTTGATCAAGTTGCTCAGGTTTCCCTGAGGATGGTGACTCTCTCTCTCTCTCTCTCTCTCTCTCGATGTTTATGATTAATTTAGCTTCATGGAACATAAGAGGGCTTAATGGCTTTCTAAAGCAAGCTGGGTTAGGAAACTTTCTAGAGATTTCAAGTTATCTTTTTGTGCCTTAGTTGAAACTAAGGTCAAGTGCTCTAGTTTGGCTAGTCTTTCTAGATCTGTTTTTCCCGATTGGGTGAGCATTGCTAACCATTCTCCTACTAGTGAAGGTAGAATTGTGTTAGCGTGGGACCCCAAGGCTTTGGATGTTCAATTAATAGATGCTTTTGATCAAGCAATGTTTTGTGAGCTGACCATTCTTCCTGATAGGTCAGAATTTTTTGTCTCCGTGGTTTATGCAGTCAATGATGCTATCTCAAGGAGGTCTTTATGGGATAAGCTTGGTTCCCATAAGTTGTTAAGTCAGGGAAAGCCTTGGCTTGTTCTTGGTGACTTTAATGCTATTTTGAAGCCTAGTGAGAATTGTGGTGGTGATTTCAAGTGGAAGGATAATTCTATTGATTTTGCTGCCTGCCTCAATCACTTGGAGGTTCTTGATCTTCCTTATAGTGGCTGCTAATTCACTTGGTGGAATGGTCAAGTTGGTGGGGGTAGCAAGATGCGCAAGCTTGACAGAGCATTGGTTAATGGTGATTGGGCTATGGAGTTTCCTGCTACTTCTTTCCATTTTCACACTCCGGGTATTGCTAATCATTCTCCTTTTATTATTCAGCTTAGGGCTAATTCCGCTAGACCTAAGCCTCCTTTTAAGTTTTTGACAATTGGATGGAGTTTGAGGGTTTCTGGGAGATTCTTAAAGATGCTTGGGACGTTGAGGTGTATCGGACAGCCATGTTTTTCCTTTGTAAAAAGCTTAAATCTGTCAAAATTTCCCTTATGAAGTTTAATGCATCTTTTGGCACATTGTGGGCAAAGATGTGACTAAAGCAATATACAGGCCCTAGCGAGGCTTAAAAATCAATATGTTGAGATCCCAAGCAGCTTGGAGAGATATTTTCAACTCTGAGGCAAGAGCACCCATAAGCAACCAAAGTCAACCTAATGGTGCCCGAGAACCTCCATCAAGATACATGCTGTCCGGCTGGTTTTTTAGTGAGAGAAGCTCTCCACTCTCTCTAGAATTCTGGTTTTAGTTTTTGCCTCTCCCTCCCTTAGGGGAGGCCACGACCTCTAACAATGGTTAATGATGAATACATTAAGCACGCTGCAGGTGTTGGTAAGCAAGTTTCAGGCGGTGTTAAGAAACATTCAGCTAGTGGTCAAGCTAAGCTTGTAGTGTCTTTCAATGGCCATGCTGTTTTGAATGATATGGTTACTAAGGGAGCTAGGGAAGCTAATGCCCATGTTATTGGTTTTAATGCTCTTAAGCAAGGTTCTAATACTAAGAAATTTGGACTAGAGAGTGGTTTCGTTGAGCCTGGGAAGTTAGAAGCTCAGTCCAAGGAAGCTGCGGGTTTATTAGTTGCAAAGGAGATTATTTCTGATCATTCAAAGCTTAGAGATACTCTTATTTCTTCTGATCACAATCGGAGCAAATTACTTGAGCTGACTCTTTCAGACCAACTTTGTTCAAGTCTTAAGAGAAGTAGCATAAGAAGAGGAGCTAGAGGTGGTGCTCGGAGATCAACCAGCTTGCCTAGAGCTCCAAAGGTTGAAGAGGATATCATTACCTCTCTGTCAAAGGTAATGATGAGTGTCCTTTGATAGAAGACAAGCTTGTCTCAAATTGTCTTGCTTGGAGAAGAGGAAAAGCAGCTGCCAAGCATATCAAAAGGGAGAGGTGAAAGCTCGGTTGTGATGTGGTCAGCTTGGAGAAGAGTGAGGCTCCAGCTCCCAAGCTTCAACTTGGTCAACAATCTACTACTATCCTTTCTAATAAAGGAAAGGACACTAAAAAAGGTAGTTCTTTATTTGATAAGGCTCCTCTCTCCCATCATGACGTAGACAGCCCCTTAGGACGACAGGAGGCAGCTTCTTTGTCTAAGGGGAAAGAGAAAGTATATTGTGCTTTGATAGAAGGGAAACAGAGAAGATATTTCTCTTTCCCATGACAATGATGTGAACGTAGGTGGAGTTCCAAAGCTGGTGGCAGATTCTCTCTCCTCCCTTAGCTCAACCTCAGCATTGATTGTGAGTGACAAGGTGGATTTGACTTCTACCAAAGAGGTCAAGAGCTGCCATGGTTGTGGCTTTGAGCTTGGAGAAACCTCTCTCTCTCCTAAACCAGATTCTAATGGGAAACAGTAGGTGAGCTCTTCTCGTTCTTCCCCAACTTCTTCTTCTAAAAAGCTGCATGAGAATAGAGTTTATCTAGACCTTTTCGCTAATAAGAGTGTTTCTAATGAGAAACCGGCTGGTTCATGGGCTGAAAAGGTTAAAGGTAACCTGAAAAAGAAGCTAAGCTTAGGTTATGTGAGCTCTTCCTTTACGGAAAATGGTAATGTCACAGTTAAGCTTCCTGATTATATTACTAAAGAGAATTTTTCTAGGTGGGAAGGCTGCCTTGTTTCCTACGTAGGAAGGGCAGCTCCATTACACTTAGTTAAGAAAATTGCTTTGCAACTTTGGGCTAAAAGAGGAATTCAGGAGGTCTCGGCTGCCAGAGGCCTTTTCTATTTCAAATTTGGCTCTGTGGAGGAGAGAAACTCAGTCTTAGAAGATGGACCTTGGCATCTCTTAGGTAGGCCTATTGTTCTTCAAGAGTGGCAACCAAATGTTAAATTCTCAAAGGAGAAACTTTCAACCCTTCCAATTTGGGTTAAATTGTGGAATGTTCCAATTGAATTATGGACTGAAGAAGCTCTAAGTCACATTGCTAGTGCTGTGGATATCCCTTCTCACTCTTACAATGCTACTGCCTCTGGTTATAGACATGATTATGCAAGAGTTTGAGTGAAAATTTCAGCCTCATCTGATTTGATTAAGTTTTTCACCATTGACCTTGGCCTTGACGGATGGGATCCAGTGGTGGTGGAGGTGGAGTATGAGTGTCTTCCAAAGAGATGTACTAAATGTTGCCTCTTTGGTCATGATTGTGATACCAAAGTGGCCCCTAAGAATAATCTAGCTAGTGAGGAAGAAACTGCTAACAAAGATTCTTCTCCCCAAGATAATAGGGAGCTTATGGTTTATGAGGAACCAAAGGGTGAAATATCTCCTCCCTTTCCTCTTAATACCATCCATGTGGAAGACCAAGACAATGAATGGACTCAGGTGGTTAGCCAAAGGAAGGGTAAGGGTCTCATTGAGCCTTGTGAGGATAAAAATGAGCCCCAAGCCTCTCCTGACTCTACATTGAGTTTGGCTCCCTCCAAAGCTTCCCCAATCGTCAATGTCACTATCCAACCTGGTCCTTCTCTCAAGCTCTCTAAATCAGCTTTGAAGTGGTTGAAAAAGAAGCAAAAGGCTGAAAGCTCTTTCTTATTGGCTAATCAAGTTACTCAGGTCCCCCTGAGAATGGTGACTCTCTCCCCCCATTTTTATGATTAATTTAGCTTCTTGGAATATAAGAGGGCTTAATGGCCTTCTAAAAGCAAGCTGAAGTTAGGAAACTTTGTAAAGACTTTAAATTATTTTTTTTTGCTTTAGTTAAGACTAAGATCAAATGTAATAATTTTGCTAGACTTTCTAGATCTATTTTTCCCAATTGGGCCACCTTTGCTAACCATTCTCCTACTAGCAAAGGTAGAATTGTTTTAGCTTGGGATCCCAAGATTTTGGATGTTCTTCTAATTGATGCTTTTGATCAAGCTATGTTTTGTAAGCTAACCATTCTTCACGAAAGGACAGGGGAAGCCTTGGCTGATTCTTGGTGACTTTAATGCTATTTTGAAGCCTATTGAGCATTGTGGTGGTGATTTCAAGTGGAATGATAGCTTAATTGATTTTGCTTCTTGTCTTGATCATTTGGAGGTTCTCGACCTCCCTTATAGTGGCTGTCAATTCACCTGGTGGAATGGTCAAGTTGGTGAGGGTAGCAAGATGTGCAAGCTCGATAGAGCCCTGGTTAATGGTGATTGGGCTACGGAGTTTTGGGCTACGGAGTTTCTTGCTAAAGTAATGAGTATCATCTTCAATTTAATGAGAGAAACTCTCCTCTCCCCTCTCTCTAGAATTCTCATTTTTGTTTTAGCCTCTCCCTCCCTTAGGGGAGGCCACGACCTCTAACAATGGTTAATGATGAGTACATTAAGCATGCTGCAGAAGTTGGTAAGCAAGTTTCAGGTGGTGTTAAGAAAGATTCAGCTAGTGGGCAAGCTAAGCTTGGAGTGTCTTTCAATGGCCATGCTGTTTTGAATCATATGGTTACTAAGGGAGCTAGGGAAGCTAAAACCCATGTTATTGGTTTTAATGCTCTTAAGCAAGGTTCTAATACGAAGAAATTTGGACCAGAGAGTGGTTTTGATGAGCCTGGGAAGTTAGAAGCTCAGTCCAAGGAAGCTTCGAGTTTATTAGTTGCAAAAGAGATTATTTCTGAGCATTCAAAGCTTAGAGACAATTTTATTTCTTCTGATCACAATCAGAGCAATCTACTTGAGCTGACTCTTTCAGACCAACTTCGTTCAAGTCTAAAGAGAAGTAGCATAAGAGGAGGAGCTAGAGGTGGTGCTCGGAGATCAACCAGCTTGCCTAGAGCTCCAAAGGTTGAAGATGATACTCATTACCTCTCTGTCAAAGGTAATGATGAGTGTCCTTTGATAGAAGACAAATCAAGCTTGTCTCAAATCATCTTGCTTGGAGAAGAGGAAAAGCAGCTGCCAAACATATCAAAAGGGAGAGGTGACAGCTCCTTTTTGGCAAGTGGGTGTGATGTGGTCAGCTTGGGGAAGAGTGAGGCTCTAGCTCCCAAGCTTCAACTTGGTCAACAATCTACTACTATCCTTTCAAATAAAGGAAAGGACACTCAAAAAGGTAATTATTTATTAGAGAAGGCTCCTCTCTCCCATCATGACGTGGACAGCCCCTTAGGGCGACAGGTGGCAGCTTCTTTGTCTAAGGGGAAAGAGAAAGTAGATGGTGTTTTGATTGAAGGGAAAGAGAAAGAAGATATTTCTCTTTTCTATGACAATGATGTGAACGTGGGTGGAGTTCCAAAGCTGGTGGCAGATCCTCTCTCCTCCCTTAGCTCAACCTCAGCTTTGATTGTGAGTGACAAGGTGGATTTGACTTCTACCAAAGATGTCAAGGGCTGCCATGGTCGTGGGTTTGAGCTTGGAGAAATCTCTCCCTCTCCTAAACCAGATTCTAATGGAAAACAGAAGGTGAGCTCTTCTCCTCCTTCCCCAACTTCTTCTTCTGAAAAGCTGCATGAGAATAGAGTTTATAAAGACCTTTTAGCTAATAAGAGTGTTGCTCATGAGAAACCGGCTGGTTCATGGGCTGAAAAGGTTAAAGGTAACCTGAAAAAGAAGCTAAGCTTAGGTTATGTGAGCTCTTCCTTTACGGAAAATGGTAATGTCACAGTTAAGCTTCCTGATTATATTACTAAAGAGAATTTTTCTAGGTGGGAAGGCTGCCTTGTTGGCTACTTTGTTGGAAGGGCAGCTCCTTTACACTTAGTTAAGAAAATTGCTTTGCAACTTTGGGCTAAAAGAGGAATTCAGGAGGTCTCGGCTGCCAGAGGCCTTTTCTATTTCAAATTTGGCTCTGTGGAGGATAGAAACTCAGTCTTAGAAGATGGACCTTGGCACCTCTTAGGTAGGCCTGTTGTGCTTCAAGAGTGGCAGCCAAATGTTAAATTCTCAAAGGAGAAACTTTCAACCCTTCCAATTTGGGTTAAATTGTGGAATGTTCCAATTGAATTATGGACTGAAGAAGCTCTAAGTCACATTGCTAGTGCTGTGGGTATCCCTTCTCACTCTGACAATGCTACTGCCTCTGGTTATAGACATGATTATGCTAGAGTTTGTGTGAAAATTTCAGCCTCCTCTGATTTGATTAAGTTTTTCACCATTGACCTTGGCCTTGACGGATGGGATCCAGTGGTGGTGGAGGTGGAGTATGAGTGTCTACCTAAGAGATGTGCTAAATGTTGCCTCTTTGGTCATGATTGTGATGCTAAAGTGGCCCCTAAGAATAATCTAGCTAGTGAGGAAGAAACCGCTAGCAAAGATTCTTCTCCCCAAGATAATAGGGAGCTTATGGTTTATGAGGAGCCAAAGGGTGAAATCTCTCCTCCCTTTCCTCTTAATACCATCCATGTGGAAGACCAAGTCAATGAATGGACTCAGGTGGTTAGCAAAAGGAAGGGTAAGGGTCTCATTGTGCCTTGTGAGGATAAAAATGAGCCTCAAGCCTCTTCTGACTCTACATTGAGTTTGGCTCCCCCCAAAGCTTCCTCAATTGTCAATATCACTATCCAACCTGGTCCTTCTCCCAAGCTCTCTAAATCAGCTTTGAAGAGGTTGAAAAAGAAGCGAACGGCTGAAGGCTTTTTCTTATTGGCTGATCAAGTTACTCAGGCTCCCCCTGAGAATGGTGACTCTCTCCCCCCCTTTTTATGATTAATTTAGCTTCTTGGAATATAAGAGGGCTTAATGGCCTTCTAAAGCAAGCTGAAGTTAGAAAACTTTGTAAAGACTTTAAATTATCTTTTTGTGCTTTAGTTGAGACTAAGATCAAGTGTAATAATTTTGCTGGACTTTCTAGATCTGTTTTTCCCAATTGGGCTACCTTTGCTAACCATTCTCCTACTAGCAAAGGTAGAATTGTTTTAGCTTGGGATCCCAAGATTTTGGATGTTCTTCTAATTGATGCCTTTGATCAAGCTATGTTTTGTAAGCTAACCATTCTCCATGAAAAGACAGATTTCTTTGTCTCTGTGGTGTATGCAGCCAATGATGCTATCTCCAGGAAGCCTTTGTGGGAAAAACTTGGCTCTCATAAGACATTAAGTCAGGGGAAGCCTTGGCTAATTCTTGGTGACTTTAATGCTATTTTGAAGCCTATTGAGCATTGTGGTGGTGATTTCAAGTGGAATGATAGCTCAATTGACTTTGCTTCTTGTCTTGATCATTTGGAGGTTCTCGACCTCCCTTATAGTGGCTGTCAATTCACCTGGTGGAATGGTCAAGTTGGTGAGGGTAGCAAGATGCGCAAGCTCGATAGAGCCCTGGTTAACGGTGATTGGGCTATGTTGTTTCCTGCTACTTCTTGCCATTTTCACACCCCGGGTATCTCTGATCACTCTCCTATTATTATTCAGCTTAGGGCTAACTCAGCAAGACCTAAGCCTTCTTTTAAGTTCTTTGATTTTTGGATGGATTTCGAAGGCTTCTGGGCTGTTCTTAAGGATGCGTGGGAGATTGAGGTGTTTGGGACAGCCATGTTTTGTCTCTATAAGAAGCTTAAATCTGTTAAATTTGCTCTTAAGAAATTTAATGCCTCTTTTTGCTCAGATATTTCTAAAAGGGCTCTTATGGCTAGAGAAGCCCTCTCTAAAGTGCAAGCTGACCTTATTGCCTCTCCTAGTGTTGTCTCTCTTCAAGAGGAGGAGAAAATTAGATTAGCTGATTTCACTAAGCTCAGGAATGCAGAAGAAGATTTTCTGAGGCAAAAAAGCAGAGTTGATTGGCTTGCCTTGGGTGATCAGAATTCCTCTTTCTTTTTTCAGAAACTAAAGAAGAATAGAGTCAGATCAAGAATTAATCAGTTGGTTAATGAGGAGGGTGACCTTATTACTGATGACCAGGCTATCAAAGATCAAATCCTTTCTTATTATAGGAATCTTCTTGGGACTTCTCACATTGACCAGGAGGTGGATTGGAGTGTTCTCTCTCAGATTCTCCCTAATAAGCTCTCTCAAGCTCACTTAGCTATCCTCAACCACCCTTATACAGAGGAAGACGTTCACACAACTATCTTTAGTTTGGGGAGTAGTAAAGCCCCTGGTCCAGATGGCTTCTCTGCTGGTTTCTTCAAAAGATGTTGGCATGTTGTGGGCAAAGATGTTACTAAGGCTGTTTTGGAGTTTTTTAGCTCCCAATCTTTATTGAAACAGGTTAACTCTACTGCCATTACTCTTATTCCTAAGGTCCCCAATCCTTCAAAGGTTGGTGACTTTAGGCCTATATCTTGTTGTAATGTTGTTTACAAATGCATTTCTAAAATGCTTGCTGATAGACTTAAAAGAGTGCTCCCTGATCTTATTAGTAGCAACCAGACTGCTTTTGTGCCAGGGAGGAGAATCGCTGACAACATCCTCTTATCTCAAGAGCTGGTTAGAGGTTACCATAGGCCTTCTAATAGTCCCAGATGTGCTTTCAAGGTTGATATAAAAAAGGCTTATGATAGCTTGAATTGGGAGAGTATCGGGAGAATCTTTGACTGCTTGGGGTTTCCTGATCATTTCTCTAACTGTGTGATGGAGTGTATCTCCTCTCCTTCTTTCTCTATTGTGGTCAATGGGGAGTTGACTGGCTTCTTCTCTGGTGCTAAAGGGCTTAGACAGGGTGATCCTATCTCTCCCTATCTGTTTGTGTTGGTTATGGAGGTTCTTTCTGGTATTCTCAAGCATGCTTCTCATCAAGCGGACTTTGGCTATCACTGGAGGTGTAAGGAGCTTGGTATTGTTAACTTGTGCTTTGCTGATGATCTCTTTATCTTCTGTAAGGGTGATATTACTTCTGTTCATCTTATTATGGAGAGCTTAAACTTGTTTGTGGTCATTGGTGAGTTGACTGGCTACTTCTCAGGTGCTAGAGGGGCTTAGACAGGGTGATCATATCTCTCCCTATCTGTTTGTGTTGGTTATGGAGGTTCTATCTGGTTTTCTCAAGCATGCTTCTCATAAAGCTGACTTTGGCTATCACTAGGAGTGTAAAGAGCTTGGTATTGTTAACTTGTGTTTTGCTGATGATCTCTTAATCTTCTGTAAGGGTGATATTACTTCTGTTCAACTTAGTATGGAAAGCTTAAACTTGTTTGAGGCTACGTCTGGTCTTCAACCTAATCTACAAAAAAGTCAGATTTTCATGTCTGGGGTCCATCCATCCACTTCTCAAGCAATTCTGGACTTGTGCAATTTGAGCATAGGGGAGCTTCCTATGAGATACTTGGGGGTTCCTTTGATTACCTCAAAGCTTAGAAAAATAGATTGTATCACTCTAGTAGACCATATCATAGCTAGGGTGAAGTCTTGGGAGTCTAACTACCTTTCTTATGCTGGAAGATTACAGCTGGTTAAATTCGTGCTCTATGCTATTTTTCAATACTGGGCTGACTTATTTATTCTTCCCAAGAAGATCTTGAATACGATTCAGGTGGTTATTAGAAATTACTTGTGGAACGCGTCAGCTGTAAAGCGTTCTGATGCTAAAGTGGCTTGGAGTGACTTGTGCCTTGATAAGTCCAAAGGAGGTTTGGACCTAGAGATCTCTCCCTAGCGAATGAAGTGGCTGTGGCTAAGCATTTCTGGTTTCTTGTGTCTTTGGATAAAGCTTTCCTTTGGAAGGATTGGTGCAAGTTTTTCTTGATCAAGAAGCGTTATATCTTCTTGTTTAAGCTTGCCACTAATCCTTCTTGGAGTTGGAGGAAAATTCGCAAAGCTTTTGTGGGAAATGGTGAGCAGATTTCTCTTCTCTTGGACCCTTGGCACTCTTTGGGGGCTCTTTCTCAAAGGTTTTGACCTAGGATTCTTTTTTGTACTGGTTGAGATTGGACTACCAAGGTGAGCTCAGTGATCCAGAATGCAGCTTGGAACTGGCCTATTTCTAACTCACATGAGCTTATCACATTTAGAGAGGTCCATCTTCCCCCTCCTAAAGAGTCCTCTTTGGACTCTTGGATTTGGACTCTTTCTCCCTGTGGTCTTTTCTCTGTGGGGCACACTTATAGGAGACTGGCTCCAACTGGTGAAAAAGTGAGATGGGCTCCGCTTATTTGGTTTAAGAAGCATATTACCAGATATAGCTTTATTACTTGGCTTGCTGTTCTTAATAGGCTTACAACCACGGATAGATTGGCTGCGTGGACCTCCTCTCCTAGGTCTTCCAATGTTAGTAGTTGTGTACTTTGCTTGCATCCATCAGAATCTTCTGAACACCTGTTTGTTTCTTGCCCTTATTCTAGCTTTATTTGGCAGAAATTGGTTGGTTTGTGTGGCTTGGTGTCTTCTCCTAGGAACTGGGAATCAACTTATCTCCTGGCTCCTTGTGAAAGTTAAGAAAGGCTACTTCTTGGGCCTTAATGTTGAATCTTGTGTTCAGCTCGTTTGTCTACCATATCTGGAGAGAGAGAAATAATCGAGTCTTTGAGGGTAAAATGAGGGACAAGATAGTGGTCTTGGCTTGCATTACAAATGCCATTAGAGGTAGATTTTTGAGCCTTAAAGGATTCTCTGTGACTGAAGATAACAAAACCATTCAGCTTGCCTGGGGATTGCATGCTTATATTTTTGACAATTAATCTTGGTTCTTCTGTTTCTTTAGGCTGTTGTCTCTTATAATCTTCTGTTAGTGTTGTTTGGGTGCCTCCATCTTGTGTGTTGGTTGATTCCTTTTTTGTTTCTTTTGCCTGGGGTATGCCCCTTGTATATTTGTATGTTTCTTCTTCGATTTATACAAAATTTTAATTTACCGAAAAAAAAGAAATACAGAAGAAGAGTTTCTAAAGCCAAAAGCTAGAGTTGATTGGCTGGCCTTGGGTGATTAGAACTCCTCTTATTTTTTCTAAAAACTTAAGAAGAACAGAGTTAGATCCAGAATTAATCAGTTGGTCAATAAGGAGGGTGACCTTATTACTGATAATCGGGCTATCAAGGATCAGATTCTCTCCTGCTATGTTAATCTCCTTGGGTCTTCTAACCCTAATCAGGAGGTGGAATGGAGTGTTCTCTCTCAGATCCTCCCTAACAAGCTTTCTGAGGCACATTCAGAGGAGGATGTGCACACTACCATGCTTAGTTTGGGGAGTAATTAAGCTTCGGGTCTAGATGGGTTCTCAGCGGGTTTCTTTAAGAGAAGTTGGAATATTGTGGGCAAGGATGTGACTAAAGCTATTTTGGAGTTTTTTAGCTCCCAATATTTATTGAGGCAAGTTAATTCTACTGCAATTGCTCTTATCCCTAAGGTTCCCAATCCTTCAAAGGTTGGGGATTTTAGGCCTATTTCTTACTGCAATGTTATTTATAAATGCATCACTAAAATGCTTACTGATATGCTTAAGAAAGTGCTCCCGGATATTATTAGTAACAACCAAACTGCTTCTGTACCAGGGAGAATAATTGCAGACAATATTTTCCTATCTCAGGTGCTGGTTAGAGGTTACCATAGGACTTCTAATAGTCTGAGATGTGCTTTCAAGGTGGATATCAAAAAGACTTACGATAGCTTGAACTGGGAGATTATTGGCAGGATTACTTGGGTTTTCCTGACCATTACTCTAATTGTGTAATGGAGTGCATCTCCTCTACGTCTTTCTCTATTATTATCAACGGTGATTTGACAGGTTACTTCTCGGATGATCCTATCTCTCCCTATCTATTTATTTGTGTTTGTAATGGAGGTTTTCACTGGTATTCTCAAAAGCATGCTGCTCATAAAGCTGAGTTTGGCTATCACTGGAGGTGTAAGGAGTTTGGTATTGTCAACTTGTGCTTTGCTGATGATATGTTCACCTCTACAAGGGTTTACACTTCTTCTGTTAAGATTATTATGGAGAGTTTATGCTTATTTGTGGCTTTGTCTGGTCTTCAGCCTAATCTTCAGAAAATTCAGGTCTTCATGTCTGGGTCCACCACACTACTTCACAATCTATTCTAGATTTGTGTAATTTTAGTATTGGGGAGCTCCCTGTGAGATATTTGGGGGTCCCTTTGATTATCTCAAAGCTCAGCAAAACAGATTGTATCATTTTGGTGGATCATATTACAGCCAAAGTAAAGTCTTGGGAGTCCAATTACCTTTCTTATGCTGGTAGATTACAACTGGAAAAGTATGTGCTCTGTGCCATTTTTTAGTGCTTGGCTGGTTTATTTATTCTTCGCAAAAAAATTCTGCATATGATCCAGGTTGTTATGAGGAATTACTTGTGGAGTGCCTTTGGTTCAAAGCATTATGGGGATAAGGTGGCTTGGAGCAATCTGTGCCTTTCTAAGTCTAAGTGTGACTTGGGCCTTAAAGATCTCTCTTTGGCTAATGAGGTGGCAGTGGCTAAGCATTTTTGGTTCCTTGTCTCCTTGGTTAAATCTTCCCTTTGGAAGGATTGGTGTAAGGTCTTCTTGATCAAGAAGAGCTCTATTTTCTTGGTTAAGCTTACCTCTAACCCATCATGGAGTTAGGAAGATTTTAAAAGTTACAGACAAGTTTTTTGGGTTTTGCGAAGCTCAGGTGGGGAATGGTGGGCAACTTTCTCTTCTCCAGGACCCTTGGCGCCCTTTGGGGGCATTGGCACAAAGGTTTGGGCCTAGGATTCATTTTCGTATTGGTTGGGATTTGACTACAAAGGTGAGCTCGATCATTGATAATGGTACTTGGAAGTGGCCTGCTTCTGACTCCCATGAGCTTATCACTATTTGGGAGGTCCCTCTCCCCCCTCCTAGGGAGCACTCTTTGGACTCTTGGCTTTGGAATCCTTCTCCTTCTAGTATATTCTTTGTGGGGCATACTTATAGGGCTCTCCAGGTGGAGATAAATTGAGATGGGCTCCTCTTATTTGGTTTAAGAAGAACATCCTAAGATACAGTTTCATTACTTGACCTCCACTTCTAGGGCTTCCAACATCGTTGCTTGTGTGCTTTGCTTGCATCTTGTGAAAACTTCTGAGCACCTATTTGTTTCTTTCCCTTTCTCCAGTCATATCTGGCAAAGTTTTGTTGGTTGGTGTGGATTGATCTCCTCTCCTAGGAATTGGAATCAGTTGATCTCCTGCTTCTTATGAAATCTAAGATTGGTGACCTTTTGGGGCTTTTACTGAAGCTTATGTTCTGCACCTTTATTTACCATATTTGGAGAGAAAGAAATGTAGAGTTTTTGAAGGCAGGCTGAGAGACAAGAATGTGGTCTTGGCTTGCATTGTTAATGCCATTAGGGGTAGATTTTAGAGTCTTAGTGGTGTCTCTATTACTGAAAAGAACAGAAGCATTCAGCTTGCTTGGGGGTTGAATGCTTCTATTTTTTATACTTAATACTTTCTTATTGTTTCTCTTGTTGTAATCCTTTTGGTGGTTGAGTTGGTTCCAATCTGTGTTTAAATTGTTCCCAACTTAATCTTTTTTTTATTTGTTTGCCTAGGGTTTGCCCCTTGTATATTTGTAAGTATCTTCTTCGGTTAATACAATCTTTTAATTTACTGAAAAAAAGCTTTCTTGTTGTAATCCTTTTAGTGGTTGAGTTGGTTCCAATCTGTGTTTAGATTGTTTCTAACTTAATCTTTGTTTTGTTTGTTTGCCTGGGGTTTGCCCCTTGTATATTTGCAAGTATCTTCTTCGCTTAATGAAATCTTTTAAATTACCTAAAAAAGGACATAATTAATCTCTTGGTTACTTGTTTGGAGTAAAGGGAAGTTTCTGACAGCTTTCTTACTGAGGATCATTTTCTCTACATTTGTGTACTTCATTTGGAGAGAGAGAAATTCTAGAATCTTTTAAGGGAAAATGAGGGATAGGTCCATTTTTGAGAAACTCATCAAAGATAATGTTAGAGGAAGATTTTACTATGCCAAAGGTTTTAGAGAAGACAACTTGGCACTCTCCCTTATGGTTGCTTGTGAGCACCAACCTACTATCTTTGAGTGAAGGTTTGGTATTGTAATTGGGCTGAGATAAAGCACCCCCCTCTCTCCCCCCTCCCACCCATCCCCCTTTTCCTCTCATCGTGGGATACTATATTGAACCAGAGTAGTTTCATCCATCTTACATTTTCCTTTTGGGTGGCCAAGATCTTATAGGTATGAGAGGAGGAAGGATCCATGCAGGCTAGGGGTCCAAATCCAAGAGTCAGGTCTAGCTACTTGAGGTAATGGGAGCTGGATATTCCTGAGTTCTAAAAGCTTCATTGTATTGGTTGTAGGCCAGTGTCATTGTCCATTAAGAATAATATCACATACTTTGGATTCGAGTTTCCATGCACTACCTGAAAAAATTCTCTGTCTGAATTTGAGCAACAAAAGACCTAGTGGGTGCCAAGGGTCAGTTAAGAGGTTGATGTCCCTACCATTGTATAAAGGCTTTGTAAAAGGGTAGGAATTTCCTCCTAAGCTTGAGAATCTTTCTCCAAACCCAAGATGAGTTTGAAGGAAGTGGAGCTATAAATATGGAGCCTTTTCTTATAAGATAGATTTGGCACCAGTTTTTCCATAATGAGTTCTTCGATATCATGATCAGAAACCATAAGTGCTTTTCCACTGCCACCTCATTTGCTAATACCAGCTCTTTAAGACCCAGACCTCCTTAGGCCTTAGCACAACAAATATCAACTCAGACTACCCTGGCACCTGTATGCTTACTCACTTCCCCATTCCATAAGTAATTCCTGAGAGTGTCTTTGACCTTCTTTACCACTTTTTTAGGTAGGATGAAGAGCCCGACCAAAATTGGAACTTTTCCATCAACAATGATTTAATGAGTTGTAATCTCCCTACATAGCTAAGAAATATGGAGTCCCAAGATCTTATTCTCTCTGTAATCTTATTGACTAGAGTTTCACGGTCACTTTTGTTAAATTTTTAGGTGATCAAGGGCATTCCCAAATATCTAATTGGGAATTGTCCTAAAGGAAAGTCCAATATAGATATAATATAAGCTATGTGTTCCTCTTGGACTCTAGAAAGGTATATTTGGCTCTTTAGCTGGTTAGGTTGGAGACTTGAAATGCATTGAAAGAGCTCTAAGGCATCTTTAATGGTCTGTACTGACTCCTTATTCCCTTTGCAGAGTATAAGCAAATCATCAGCAAAACAAAGGTTCACAATTTTTAGCTTCTTACATCTCCAATGGTACTGAAACTCAGCATGTGAAGCTGAAAATTGTAGTAAGCCAGTAAGGACCTCCATGATAATCACAAAAAAGTAGGGGGAGATGGGGTCCCCATGCCTAATACCTTTGGCTCCTCTCAAATAGCCGTGAAGCTCCGCATTTATCTTAATAGGGTAAGAAAGAGAGGAGATGCACTCCATAATCTAGGAGATAAAAAGATCTGGTAAATTGAGGAATTGTAGAGCTTTACCAATTAATACCCAATTCACACTGTCATATGCTTTCTTTAAGTCCACTTTTAATACAACTTGGCATGCCCAAAGATCTATGATAGCTCCTAAGAAGTTCTTGTGAGAGAAACATATTGTCATCTATCCTTCTTTCTGCAATGAAATCACTTTGATTCTGATTTATGAGCTTAGGGAGGAGGGGCTTCATTAATTGAGTGAGGATCTTGGTACTGCATTTGTAAATGACATTACAGCATGAATGGGTCTAAAATCACCTACAGAAGTGCGATTTGGGACCTTAGGAATGAGGGAGATTGCTATAGAATTAGCTTCTTCCAAGAGGTTCCCTGTATGAAAGAACTCCAAGATAGCCTGTGTAACATCACACCCTACGATATGCCAAGACATCCAACATGACATCATACATGGAGCATGATGTGGCATCCAACTTGACAACCTACATGGAGCATGATGTGGCATCCAACATGACATCCTACATGAACCATGACATGACATCCATCATGGCAGCGGACATGGAGCATGAGGTGGTATCCAACATGGCAACCTACATTGAAAGGCATCCTACATGGCATCCTACATTGGCGTTCAATATGGCAGTCCACATGGAGCATGACATGACATTTTAATTGATGACAAGGAAGCAAGATAGCTTGGCAATCCTAACCAAGAAGTGGACATCCAATAGGAGACTTTTGGGTGGATTACAAGTTTCTTATTTATTGCAATTTATATTTCTTTATTTTTTAAATTTAGTTTAGGTTATTTAAACACTTTAGGACTCTTTAGGCTTCAAGTTTTTTCTATTTAAGCATGGTTTCACAATGTATTGAAAAAAACATTTGATCATTAAAATTTCTTTGTGAGAGTTTTCTCTTTGGTTCTTCTTAGAACTTTTCAGACTTATCAAGAATATTCTTGTGGCATCTAAAACCTAGACTTATCACTCACTTTTCCTTCTTGTTCTTGAGTGTGACGTCTAAACCATACCTTTGGTTCTTTTCGAAGCATCAATTTGGGCCTTAGGTCTTATACCTAAGGTTCTCTTTCTGTCATAGAAAATGGGTCAGGGTTTCTTCTTCTTTAAAATCGATCCTTAGGTTCTGAACCATCATTATTATCGGGTTTCACCGCAAAGCGACGGTGAGGTTCATATCATTTGGTATCAGAGCTTTTGGTTCTCTAGAGTCAGATTTAATTCTGAATTTTTTCTGATTTGACGGTGGTTCTGAAATAAGATCATAACTTTGGATTCGGGAGTCGAAATAGTCAGTATTGCATATCAAATCAAACGGATTTTCGAGATCTACAATCTGTACGTTAATTAGAAAGCCAGATTTTGTCGTTTTGATCGCTTCACGAGGTGTTTAATTTTTCTGCGCAGTTTCATCTAAAAATAGAGAATTTCAAATTTCAAATTCGAATTTCCATTGTTTTTTATTTTCATCTTATCTCATCATATCTTGTCATATATTGTCCTATGATATCATATCAAATCTTATTATAAGTTATCTTATCTTTTCTTATCTTACCTTATCTTATCCTTGTCTTATTTTATCATATCTTTTCTTATCTCATTTTATCTTATCTTATCTTGTCCATCTTATCTTATCTTGTCCATCTTTTCTCATCTTATCTCATTTCATATCATTTCGTGCTTTGATTTGTTAAAATTCCATTGTTTTAGTTATCATCGTATTTTTTTCGATAAATTAAAATTTTGTATAAACCGAAGAAACATACAAAAATATAAGGGGCATACACCAGAAAAGAGAAACAAAAAAGGAACCAAACAACACACAAGATGGAGGAACCCAAACACTAACAGAAGATTACAAGAGATAACAGCCTAAAGAAACAGAAGAACCAAGCTTAATTGTAAAAAATAGAAGCATTCAATCCCCATGCAAGCTTAATGGTTTTGTTATCCTCAGTCACAGAAAGGCCTTTAAGACTCAAAAATCTACCTCTAATGGCATTTGTAATGCAAGCCAAGACCACTTTCTTGTCCCTCAATTTATCCTTAAAGACTCGATTATTTCTCTCTCTCCAGATATGGTAGACAAACGAGCTGAACATAAGCTTCAACATAAGGCCTAAGAAGTAGCATTTCTTAACTTTCACAAGGATCCAGGAGATAAGTTGATTCCAGTTCCTAGGAGAAGACACCAAGCCACATAAACCAACCAAATTCTGTCAAATAAAGCTAGAATAAGGGCAAGAAACAAACAGGTGTTCGAAAGATTCCGAAGGATGCAAGCAAAGTAATAAAGCTATTGAGAACAGCAAGCCAAGTAATAAAGCTATATTTGGAAGACCCACGAGAGGAGGTCCAAGCAGCCAATTTGTCCGCAGTTGCAAGCGTATTGAGAACAGCAAGCCAAGTAATAAAGCTATATCTGGGAATATGCTTCTTAAACCAAATAAGAGGAGCCCATCTCACTTTTTCAACAGCTGGAGCCAGTTTCCTATAAGTGTGCCCCACAGAGAAAAGACCAGAGGGAGAAAGAGTCCAAATCCAAGAGTCCAAAGAGGACTCTTTAGGAGGGGGAAGATGGACCTCTCTAATTGTGATAAGCTCATGGGAGTTAGAAATAGGCCAGTTCCAAGCTGCATTGTTGATCACTGAGCTCACCTTGGTAGTCCAGTCCCAACCAGTACCAAAAAGAATCCTAGGTCCAAGCTTTTGAGAAAGAGCCCCCAAAGGGTGCCAAGGGTCCAAGAGAAGAGAAATCTGCTCACCATTTCCCACAAGAGCTTTGCAATACCCAGCAAACTTGTCTCCGATTTTCAGAATTTTCCTCCAACTCCAAGAAGGATTAGTGGCAAGCTTAACCAAGAAGATAAAGTTCTTCTTTATCTAGAAAAACTTGCACCAATCCTTCCAAAGGGAAGCTTTATCCAAAGAGACCAGAAACCAGAAATGCTTAGCTACAGCCACTTCATTAGCTAGGGAGAGATCTCTAAGGTCCAAACCTCCTTGGCACTTATCAAGGCACAAGTCACTACAAGCCACTTCAGCACTAGAATGCTTTATATATGACGCGTTCCACAAGTAATTCCTAATAACCACCTGAATCATATTCAAGATCTTCTTGGAAAAATAAATAAGCCAGCCCAGTATTGAAAAATAGCATAGAGCACAGATTTAACCAGCTGTAATCTTCAAGCATAAGAAAGGTAGTTAGACTCCCAAGACTTCACCCTAGCTGTGATATGATCTACTAGAATGATACAATCTGTTTTTTTAATCTTTGAGAAAATCAAAGGAACCCCCAAGTATCTCATAGGAAGCTCCCCAATGCTGAAATTGCACAAGTCCAGAATTGCTTGAGAAGTGGATGGACCCTAGACATGAAAGTCTGACTTTTTTGTAGATTAGGTTGAAGACCAGACAAAGCCTCAAACAAGTTTTAGCTCTCTATAGTAAGTTGAACTGAAGTAATATCACCCTTACAGAAGATAAAGAGATAATCAACAAAGCACAAGTTAACAATACCAAACTCCTTACACCTCCAGTGATAGCCAAAGTCAACTTTATGAGAAGCATGGTTGAGAATACCATATAGAACCTCCATAACTAACACAAACAGATAGGGAGAGATAAGATCAACCTGTCTAAGCCCTTTAGCACCTGAGAAGTAGCCAGTCAACTCACCATTGACCACAATAGAGAAAGAATGAGAGGAGATACACTCCATCACATAGTTAGAGAAATGATCAGGAAACCCCACGCAGTCAAAGATTCTCCCGATACTCTCCCAATTCGAGCTATCATAAGCCTTTTTTTATATCAATCTTGAAAGCACATCTGGGACTATTAGAAGGCCTATGGTAACCTCTAACCAGCTCTTGAGATAAAAGAATGTTGTCAGCAATTCTCCTCCCTAGCACAAAAGCAGTTTGGTTGCTACTAATAAGATCAGGGAGCACTCTCTTAAGTCTATCAGCAAGCATTTTTTAAATGCATTTATAAACAACATTACAACAAGAGATAGGCCTAAAGTCACCGACCTTAGAAGGATTAGGGACCTTAGGGATATGAGCAATGGCAGTAGAGTTAACTTGTTTCAATAATGATTGGGAGCTAAAAAAACTCCAAAACAGCCTTAGTAACATCTTTTCCCACAATATGCCAACATCTTTTGAAGAAACCCGCAGAGAAGCCATCTGGACCTGGAGCTTTACTATTTTTTTTAAACATAGTTGTGTGAACATCTTCCTCTGTATAGGGGTGGTTGAGGATAGCTAAGTGAGCTTCAGAGAGCTTATTAGGGAGAATCTGAGAGAGAACACTCCAATCCACCTACTAATACTAATATACGTTTAGTGGATAGATGGGGTCTTAACCCAAGCATTTTGTAAACCTTGGCTGTCTTATGAAGCATTGATATCTAATTTCAGTACTTTACATATTACCAGTTTAATTTGCGTGCAGATCTCAAGCCTCTAATCAGGCTCTAATTTTGTATTTCCTGGGTTATGCCCCTTGTACATGTGTAAGTATCTTTTGGTTTATACAATTAGTTTACCAAAAAAGATCAATGTGAAATGTCCCAAGAAGATTCCCATAATAAGAAAGAAATTTGATCTTTGATATCCTGGTCATCAGTAATAAGGTCACCCTCCTCATTAACCAACTGATTAATTCTGGATCTGACTCTATTCTTCTTTAGTTTCTGAAAAAAGAAAGAGGAATTCTGATCACCCAAGGCAAGCCAATCAACTCTACTTTTTTGTCTCAGAAAATCTTCTTCTGCATTCCTGAGCTTAGTGAAATAAGCAAATCTAATTTTCTCCTCCTCTTGAAGAGAGATGACACTAGGAGAGGCAATAAGGTCAGCTTGCACTTTAGAGAGGGATTCTCTATCCATAAGAGCCCTTTTAGAAATATCTGAGCAAAAAGAGGCATTAAATTTCTTAAGAGCAAATTTAACAGATTTAAGCTTCTTATAGAGACAAAACATGGCTGTCCCAAACACCTCAATCTCCCAAGCATCCTTAAGAGCAGCCCAGAAGCCTTCAAAATCCATCCAAAAATCAAAGAACTTAAAAGAAGGCTTAGGTCTAGCTGAGTTAGCCC
>QANY01012885.1:50180-61010 GCA_003255025.1 Datisca glomerata
TTAGTTTTTAACAAGAACTGAAAGAGAAAACTAAGAGTGGTAAAAGGCAAGAGTGTGTGAGAAAGTCAGATGGTAAAAGCCAAATATTTTGAGTGAAACACGAGAGAGATTGAGTGAACCTCAAACTTAGAGTGTAAACACGTAAGGAAGAGATTGTGAGGTCCATTTTTTTCTTATCTTATTCTCTTTCAAGTATGTCAAACAACAATGGTAGTGGAGGAATGGCGGAAGTTGGCATGTCAAAGTTACAAATGGAGGCGTTAGTGGGTGAATTGAAAAGAATGTTAGGAGATAGGCTGGAACGAGTGCATGAGAGGATTGATTGGATGGAAACACAGGTGGAGACACCTAAAGCTACAATTGGGAATTAGAGGGAGAGACAATCACCTAGGGTTGAGTACAAGAAAGAATTTGGGGAAGATTTTGATGAAAAGGACCGATATTCTCACATGGGCAGATTAGGCTGTGGGGATGGAGATAAGGGATTCTGACATGGGAATAGAGAAGATAGGTTTGGCAAGAGAGTGGACAACAATTTGGGTAGCATTAAGATGAAGATACCATCATTTCAAGGAAAGAATGATCCTGAAGCTTATTTAAAATGGGAGAAGACAATGGAGTTGGTGTTTGATTGCCATAACTACTCTGAGTTGAAGAAAGTGAAATTGGCAGCCATCGAATTCACGGATTATGCTATCATTTGGTGGGACCAATTTGGGTTGAATCAGAGAAGTAATGGTGAGAGACCAGTCGAGACTTGGGAAGAGATGAAGGCCATCATGCGGAGGAGATTCGTTCCAAGCCACTACTAGCGAGATCTTTACCAAAAGTTACAAAGCTTGAGGCAAGGATCAAGGAGTGTGGAGGATATTTCAAAGAGATGGAGATTGCTATGGTACGAGCCAATGTGGATGAGGACCGAGAGGCTACAATGGAAAGATTAATAGTTGGCCTAATGCTCGTATTAATGGAGATGACGAGGAGCATGCTACTTGTTTTGGCACCTTTAGCTACAACCTTAACTCACCAAATAAGAGAGGAAAGATCCAAATGGCCATTAATGGCAATGATGAGGCTGCTTGTAGCTCTAATGAGGAGCAAATCAAAGGTTTGGATGAGCTTTCAATGTCTTGTGGGAACATTTCTTTGGTCCCTTCTTCTCAGGTACACAATGGCTTGTTATTACTGGATTCTAGCACTTTAAGGGTTCCTTCATCCTTTGGTGGAGCCCCATATTTTGTAAATGAAGCTTTTACTGGTGCTTCTAAGGACAAAGTGCATTTTCAGAAGCAAACAAGCTTTCCCTTGTTTGAAAAACTCAGGCAAATCACCAAGGGTTCTCTGGCCAAAGGAGGAGAACGAGGGAGAGATGAACAAGGGTGAAATATTTTGTCCATTGGTCAATGAGGCTGTACTTGAGAGCCAATCAACTCCTGCCACCTCACCAATTCTAGCTAACCCTAGTTGTGCATGGAGTACAGAAAATGACATGCATTCTGATCCAAAAGTGAAAGGACAAAAGAAAAAGGAGAAAGGACACCTACTCTTGCATACATTGGGCAACAACAAAGCTTAAACTTTGCTTGCAAGGACAGACAGCCTGCCACAATACCCGGAGCAAGGACAATCAGTCTTAATTGTGGTTGTACCTGAAGATAAAGGTGATTTGACATTGCCTTTGCCCAAGACATTTTTAGCTAAGATCCCCATTTGGGTGAAACTTTGGAATGTTCCCCTTGAGTTAAGAACCTATGAAGCTCTATGCTACATTGCTAGTGCAGTGGGTAAACCCCTATACTCGGATCACTTGACTGCAAAAGGAGTGAAAATAGACTTCGCTAGAATCTGTGTTGAGATTTCAACCAAGTCAAGAATCCTTAAGCATCTTGATATTGATCTTGGAATTGAAGGATGAGATCCAATTGATGTTTTTGTAAAGTATGAGGGCCTACTAAAGAAGTGTGACAAGTGTGATATCTTTGGTCATGATTGTCACTTCATCCAGCAAGCTAAAACGCGTTCTCCTAATCCCCAAGCTACAGCCCCATCTCTGCCGCAATCCAACCCTAGCTCCACCTCAAACTCCCCAAATCACTCCCTCATCCCCCACACATTCCACCCCTAAACAATCCCCTATTTCTTCCTCACTTCTCCCAAACACACCTCCCTCAACCTATTTGGATGATGACATTGGCTGGATTGAGATGAAATCCAAGAGTTCAAGAAAGAAAGTCAACTCAGAAGTGACTTGAATCCGCCTTTAGTGCTAGACCAAGACATAGTTGAAGCTTCCCCACTAAGGGTGGAACCTATTGAGCACTCAACTGAGGAAGAAGAGCATAATCTTGCTTTCGTGAGCAAGAATCGAGGGCTTTACATCCCTTCTCCTTCTCAAAACACTCCCAACTCAAGCAAAAGGAGAAAGAAGAAGAAGAAGAAGAAGGTCAATGGCACACCACACCCTGCAAAGGGTAGAGATAAAGGAGTTGCAGCTAGTGGGGAAACCCACAACCCACACATTCACGTTTAATCTTGCTACTTGAAACATTAGAGGGCTCAATGACTCCTTAAAACAAGCTGCTGTGAGGAAAATTTGGAATAATTTCAATCTTTCTCTTTGTTCTTTACTTTCAACTAAAGTAAAAAACTTTAAATTCACTAATCTAAGGCCATTTTTCCTAATTGGGAGGTGGTAGCAAACTACAGTTTTACTGCAGGGGGTAGAATTTGGGTCGCTTGAGACCCAGAAGTACTTGATGTAATAGTTTTGGATACTACTGACCAAGTTATATTTTGAAAGCTTACTATTACGCATTCTAATGTTGTATGTTATATCACATTCGTATATGCTTCTGATCCTTGATAGCCTGGTCATCAGTAATAAGGTCACCCTCCTCATTACTGACTAATTCTCGATCTAACTCTGTTCTTCTTAAGTTTCTGAAAAAAATAAGAGGAGTTCTGATCACCCAAGGCCAGCCAATCAACTCTAGCTTTTTGCCTTAGAAACTCTTCTTCTGCATTTCTGAGCTTGGTGAAGTCAGCAAATCTGATTTTCTCCTCCTCTTGAAGAGAAACAACACTTGGGAGGCAGCGACGTCAGCCTGCACTTTAGAAAGAGTTTCTCTAGCAATAAGAGCCCTTTTAGTGATATCTGAGCAAAAAGGAGCATTAAACTTCTTAAGAGCAATTTTGACAGATTTAAGCTTTTTACATAGGAAAAACATGGCTGTCCCATACACCTCAATGTCCCAAGCATCATTAAGAATCTCCCAGAAACTCTCAAACTCCATCCAATAGTCAAAAAACTTAAAAGCAGGCTTAGGTCTAGTGGAATTAACCCCGAGCTGAATAATAATAGGAGAGTGATCGGAAATACCCGGAGTGTGAAAATGGCAAGAAGTAGAAGGAAACTCCATAGCCCAATCACCATTAATGAATGCTCTATCGAGCTTTCGCATCTTGCTATCCCCACAACCTTGACCGTTTCACCAAGTGAATTGGCAGCCACTATAAGGAAGATCAAGGACCTCCAAGTGATTGAGGCAAGCAGCAAAATCAATAGAACTCTATCCTTCCACTTGAAATCACCACCACAATTCTCACTAGACTTCAAAATGGCATTAAAGTCACCAAGAACAAGCCAAGGCTTTCCCTGACTTAAAAAATTATGGGAACAAACCTTATCCCATAAAGACTTCCTTGAGATAGGATCATTGGCTGCATAAACCACAGAGACAACAGATTCTGCCCTATCATGAAGAATGCATCATTGGAAGCCTTGGGGTCCCAACCTAACACAATTCTACCTTTACTAGTAGGAGAATGATTAGCAATGCTCACCCAATAGGGAAAAACAGATCTAGAAAGACTAACAAAATTAGAGCACTTGACCTTAATTTCAACTAAGGCACGAAAAGATAACTTGAAATCTCTACAAAGTTTCCTAACCTCAGCTTGCTTCAGAAAGCCATTAAGCCCTCTTATATTCCAACAAGTTAAATTAATCATAAACATCAAGAGAGAGAGAGAGAGAGTCACCAACCTCAGGAGAAACCTGAGCAACTTGATCAGCAAATAAGAGAAAACCATCTGCCTTTTGCTTCTTTTTCAACCTCCTCAAGGCTGATTTGGAGAGCTTGGGAGAACAACCAACATGAATAGCCAAGGTATCCATTGGAGAAGCTTTTGGATAAGCAAATCGCAAGGGAGGATCAGAATAAGCATGGGGTTCACTACTTTCCTCCCTAAGCTCAATTCGACCCTTAATCTTCCTTTTACTAACCACCTAAGCTCAATTTGACCCTTAATCTTCCTTTTACTAACCACTATAAGGGTGGTCCTCCACTTCAATTCGGAATAAGTACTCCCCAAACTCTCTCAGTCCAGTGTCCCATTCAAACCTGCCTCCTACCTTCTCATTAGGGTGTAAAGATTCATTAGAGTCACCTGTGATAATCCAAGGGGATTGAGCACACTTTCCATGGTGCTGAACAAGGCTGTTCCAAAGCTCAATTCTCTTTGCAGTTAGCGTTATCAGTCAATTCATGCACGCACCCTACATAAATCATCAGGCAGTCGCAGAAAGGATACTCAGATACCTTAAAGGAACACCCGACCAAGGGATATGGATGAAGAAAACAGGGGCAAACTCCGTTGTTGGATACACTGACGCTGACTGGGCAGGTAGTTACGTTAGAAAATCTACAACTGGCTTTTGTGTCTTTGTAGGTGGGAACCTAGTGACCTGGAAGAGCAAGAAACAAACTGTTGTAGCAAGGTCAAGTGCGGAGGCAGAATACAGAGCCATGGCCTCCACTGCTAGCGAACTCACATGGATCTACAGCAATTCTAAAGCTGCACAGTCAGTGTTTTTTGGACACAAAACTAGGTTCCGACGGGTAAACCCTGTCGCACCTGTAGGTCTCTGAATAAGCTTCATTTTGATATTTTACAGGGCTCGTGGTTCCACCCGTGTCAAAAGTTATGCCCTACTAAATTGGACATGCGCGAGCTACGATCCGTCCGCTACAGCAATTCTAACAGAAAATAGTCTCATTGGAGCTAAAAATAGACTCCACCTCAAGCATTTCCGGATCCCAAGCAACCCAAATCCTCCCTCCTTGAGAAAAATCATAATTAGCAAGAATCTGCCAATTAGGGAACACACTTTGAGCAATTGAAGAAAACTTAGGGACTTTCACCTTAGTTTCCAACAAAGAGCACAAATTCAGTTGAAAGTCTCTACACAACTTCCTTACCTTCGCTTGCTTGAGAGTACTATTGAAGCCTCTCATATTCCAAGTGGCAAGATTAATCATAGATCGATTGGGCAGAGGGTTACCCCACCTTTGATAACCAATTTCCCCTTCACCTTACCAGGGTGAGGGGTACCTTTCCGTTTCTTCTTCAGCTTCTTCTTGGAGCTCTTAGAATCTCAACCCACAGAATTAGGAGCCACAGGGGCAAGGGACTCATTGTCTTGATCAGCACCCATCTTCATCTCCTCCTCACCATGGGGAGCCTCTTCTATGGGTGTGAGCATAGATATAGGGCAATCCAAAGAACTACGCTCCAAATCATTGAAACTTGGAACAATAGCTAAGCTTTTATCCACTAAAGGAGACTTTCTCCCAAATTTATTTTTTGTGACCACTGTCCATCCTTCTCCTGAATCAGATTCAATGGGAGTGGTAATGGATAAGATGGGGGGGTCAATGGTCAAAATGAGAATTATAGGGAGCTCGGGCAGGTTTTTTTTTTGTGGGGCTACGAGATGGAGATGAGGTCTCTTTGGGGGAGTGGGGGAGGGGAGGGGGTAGTATCTGGTTGGTTAGGGGCTTGAGGGGGAAGAGAAGGTTTAGGTTTATGGACTAGGGGAACCGCATTACAATCATGGCCAAAGATGTCACACTTGTGGCATCTTTTAGGTAGAGCTTCATATTCAACTTGGACATTAATAGGGAACCATCCATCAAATCCAAGATCAATATCAAAGTGTTTTACCACCCTAGTTTGGGTAGTGATTTCAACACAAACTCGAGCATACTCATATTTACCTCCTTTGGCTGTCCACGAGTCAGTATAGAGAGGACTACCAACAGCACTAGCAATGTTCTCCAAGGCCTCTGCTGACCTTAGTTCAAGGGGAACATTCCAAAGTCTTAGCCAAATAGGGATCTTAGAGACCTTCTCCTTCCATAATTTGACATTAGGCTGCCACTTTTGGAGAACAATGGGCTTACCAAGTAAGAACCAAGGTCCAGCTTCAAGAACAGCATCTCTAGCTTCAATAGAGTGAAATTTGAAAAAGAAGACATCCTTGTTGGCTGAGACCTCAACTAAACCTTTTTTGCCCCATAATTGCATGGAAATAGTCTTAACCAAATGCAAAGGAGAGGACTTACCCACAAAGAAACCCACAAGACAACTTTCCCATTTTACAAAGCTTTCTTTGGATATGCAACCCGGTAGCATGACTGTAATTCTTTCTTCTTCAAATATTGTAGTTTCTTCATAAGCCAAGTGAAGCTTTTGCCCCTGATTTTTCTTAACTTTTTCAGCCCAAGAACCCTTAGGAGTAGGGTTACTTGTTGGGGCAGCTTTACGAAGTTTTTCATAGATACCATTGTTCTCCAAAGGGAGAGGGGGAGGGATCTCTCTACTAATTCGTTGAGTAAAAGGATAAATTTTAAGATCTTGGACCACAGCATTATACTCAGGGAATTTACCTTGTTGACGTCTAGTCAAAGGCTCACCCATGGTTAGGGTAAGATTGGCTTGATTAGGGGTAATTGGTGGATCAAGCAAAAGCTTAATTTGGAGCTCACTAAGACAAGCTTCTTTATCTATTTTTGTGACATTAGGACAGCCCTTTACAGGTGAAGGACGTCATGTTTCTTGTTGCCCACTAGTCAAAGGCTCAACCAAGGTTAAAGAAAGGTTAGCTCTACTAGGGGTAAGAGGTTGGTCAAGCAAAGGCTAAATTTGGGTCTTTAAAGGACAAATAGCTTTTCCTGTTTTGGTGAAATTAGGCACCTTTTTGCAGATGGACAGCCCTTTTCAGGAGTGAGAGCTTCCAGCTGAGGGAAGGACAAGTCCTTTCCTTTAAAACTTGGAAAGCTGTCTTGCTTTTCCTTAAAACCCGGATCTGAGTAGCACCCTTTGGACTGCAGGTATTGGGGCTGCATTGGATTGAATCACACCTAACTCCAGTGTATTGAAGCTTTCTTCACCATGAACAGCTTGAAGCTTCAAATCCTTGTTTTTTGAATGATTAGGGATC
Organism: Datisca glomerata; assembly: GCA_003255025.1. NCBI lineage: Eukaryota > Viridiplantae > Streptophyta > Magnoliopsida > Cucurbitales > Datiscaceae > Datisca > Datisca glomerata. The sequence continues at coordinate 57,466 of QANY01012885.1, forward strand.
ACAAGGCCACCTTGATTGGACCCGTGAAAAACAGGAGGCAGCCAAGGTTTTAGATCTGCATGTAAATTAAACTAGAAATCTAGAAAGTATTGAAATTAGATACCAACGCTATATAAGACAGCCAAGGTTTACAAAATGCTTAAGTTAAGACCCCATCTATCCACTAAAAGTAGATTAGTATCATTAGTGCCAAAACACTTTGAATCCCAAAGCCTTTGTTTTTGGTAAACTTTGAATCCCAAATCCTTAATCTGACTAATTGTGAGATAGCTTCAATTAGTATCTTGGAATCTCTGATTTAGCCTTAAAAAATCCTTGCATTTCACTCTCCATATATAATAGATGAAGGAAGTAAAAGCTAGTATACTAGGACTCCTCTGAGTGACTTCCCTTTTACATTAGCTAGCATCCAATCTACAAACTGACTCCAATCCCTAACCTGGCAGTGTCGATCACACTTGTTCACAAGTGCGGCCCGTACTCTGGCTGAATAGCTACGAGAGATAAAGTTTCACTTTGGGATGTGTTTAGTGAACCTTATCACCTTTGCCCACTTAACCGTTGGTCTTGTAGGGGGCAGTGCCTTATAGGTTAGACTTTGAGAGAAATCTCCATTCTGACTGGAACTCCATTTCCAAACATCTTGTCTTTGAGCTTGGGGATGAGGAATTGGAACACTTCTAATCTCAAAAAGCTCAAAGGTGTTTGAAGTTTGCCAATTGGCCAATCGTCTTGAATGACAGCACTCACCATAGAATCCATAGTACAAGAAGTTCCTGACAAAAGTCTTTGCCAAATATAGCCCAAAGGATACCTAGAGGATGCCAATTATTTGCAAGAAGGTTCACAGTAGTACCATCTCCAATAGTTATAGAGCAAAAAAGCATAAACTTGCTCCTGAGCTTGAGAAGCTTTCTCCAAACCCAATCAGAAACTTGCTTCTGATTAGGTATGTTTGACACCAATCTTTCCAAAGTGATCATTTAGAAGGGAGTAGCAAGAACCATAAGTGTTTGGCTATTTTTTTATGAGTTAAAATTTCATTAACCGGAGCATAATTTACAAATATTCAAGAGCTATACCCCAGGCATATTTAAAAGATTGGTTGAGCAAGACAGGAAAGAGAAAGACCATTGGCTATATCAGCACACAAGGTAGGAGAAACAGAAAAACATAAGTCTAATACAGAACTTAACAAACATAAAACCCTTGGTTTAACAAACAACCAAGAAACCGCTAAAACCAAATTCAGTGAACAAAAGCAGCTCATTAATCACGTAATGGGGAAGGGAAAGGTACCACCCTCCTCAAAAGGAGCTTGAGATCTAAAGAAGCTTGAGCTTGAAGGAGGAACCTCTTTCCCAGCACTGCCTTGTTTTCAAGAAAATTCTATGAGAGAGAGGGGAAGAGCGACCAGACCCAAATCCAAACTTGCTCTTTCCCTTGGACAAAGAAGGAGCTTCTGAGTTGGCATTTGCAAGGAGCTGCTGAGCTGGCACCTTGGTTAGCTGCTGAACTGACACCTTGAATAGATGTTCTACTAATAAAATTAGGATAAATATCTAAGGAAAAAATAATCAAATCATTTGTTTCATAGGAGAGAGAAATACTAGCCTCCTAATTCAACATGGCAGCCCACATGGAGTGACATGGCATCCTACATGGCATTACACATGGAGCATGATATGGCATTCAATATGGCAGTCCACATGGAGCATGACATGGGATTTTGAATGATGACAAGTAATCAAGACACCTTGGAAATCCTAACCTAGAAGTGGACAACCAATAGGAGTCTTTTGGGTGGATTACAAGTTCCTTATTTATTGTAATTAATATTTTTTTTATCTTTTAAATTTAGTTTAGGTGGTTTAAACACTTTAGAACTCTTTAGGATTCTAGTTTTTTCTATTTAAGCATGGTTTCACAATGTATTGAAAAAACTTTGATCATTATAATTTCTTTGTGAGAGTTTTCTCTTTGGTTCTTCTTAGAACTTTTCAGACTTATCAAGGATATTCTTGTGGCATCTAAAACCTAGACTTATCACTCACTCACTTCTTCTTGTTCTTGAGTGTGGCGTCTAAACCATACCTTTGGTTCTTTTCGAAGCATCAATTTGGGTCTTAGGTCTTATACCTAAGGTTCTCTTTGTGCCATAGAAAACGGGTCAGGGTTTCTTCTTCTTTAAAATCGATCCTTGGGTTCTTGAACCATCATTGTTATCAGGTTTCATCGCAAAACGACGGTGAGGTTCATATCATTTGGGCTTTTCAATTATGTGGAGCTAGAAGATATGGTGTACATGGCCATTAAGGTTGAGCAGCAACTCAAAAGGAGGGGTGATACACGTACAACCCTTGGCCTGAGTTGTTCCCCATGGAAACCAAGCTATGCGGATGTGGAGAAGTTGGCCACAAAAATTGAGCAAAAGTCAGACTCGACCAGCCATGGTAGGGGTCACATAGCGATTCAATGTCCGAATGAGAGCGTTATGATGCTACGAGATGATGGTGAGATTGAGATCGATGATAAAGATGACAATGAATCTATGTTGTCATTAGAGGATGAGGATAATGAGGAGTGTGTTGTACAAAGAGAATTAGTTGTTGCAAGTAGAGCTCTAAGTGTGCAAATCAAAGAAAATGATGAGATGCAGCGAGAAAACATCTTTCGTACTAGATGCCACAATCAAAACAAGGTGTTTGTGACTCACAACGGTCATGAGTACTTGAAGCATTTAAAGGAGCATGACAAGCTGAATAAAATATATGCTCATTGGGTGGAGTTCATTGAGACATTCTCATATGTCATTCGGTACAAACAAGAAGGAAAGAGGAAGGCTGAATTCGTTAAGCAAATACATGAGAAGACAAAACTAGCCAACAAAGAGTGTCATAAATTGGTTTATGATCCCGGAGATCGGGTTTGGCTGCACATGAGAAATGAACGGTTTTCAGGGAAAAAACGTTCCAAGCTGCTACCGAGAGGGGATGATATATTCCAAGTCCTTGCAAGATTAATGATAATGCCTACAAGCTATATCTTCTTTGTGAGTACAATAAAAGTGGTACTTTTAATGTGACAGACTTGTCTCCATTTGATGTAGGTAATGATTTGAGGACAAATCCCTCTCAAGCGGGGGGGAATGATGAGGATCCGGTTGCACAACCTCAAAGGATGGATCTATTTCAAGTACCAAGATGCCAAATCACAAGAGCTAGAGAAAAGAGGATGGATAAAGCACTCAATGGGAGTATGACGTGGAGCATGACATGGAGTATAACAGCCTACATGGAGCATGATGTGGCATTCAACATGGCAGCCCACATGGAGATGACATGGCATCCTACATGGCATTACACATGGAGCATGATATGGAATTCAACATGGCAGCCCACATGGAGATGGCGTGGCATCCTACATGGCATTACACATGGAGCATGATGTGGCATTCAATATGGCAGTCCACATGGAGCATGACATGGCATTTTGAATGATCACAAGTAATCAAGACACCTTGGCAATCCTAACCTAGAAATGGA
>QANY01012885.1:63385-85957 GCA_003255025.1 Datisca glomerata
TTCATATCACTAAGGCCCAACCCACCATGTACCTTGTCATAACACAAGTCTGGCCAAGCTTACCTTGGTCCCAGAAGCTTTAGTATCTTGACCATTCCATAGAAAATTTCTTACCAAGCATTGGACTCTCTTCACCAATTTTCTAGGGAGAATGAAGAGACCACTCCAAAAGTTGACCATAGCCATAAGGACAGTCTTGATAAGTTGGAGTCTTCCTGCATAAGATAAATACTTTGATTCCCAAGACCAAATTCTCATAGTGAGTCTGTCAACCAAACCTTAACAATTTGATTTGGTAAGCTTGGCTGTAATTAGTAGGACACCAAGATACCTAACTGGAAGAGACCCTTCTATAAAACCCAGCTCATCATGAATGAGAGAAGACATCTTTGGGCTCACCCCTGATAAGAACAGTTGGCACTTTGAAATATTTGGTTGAAGCCCTGATAGTCTCCTGGAAAATGGCCAAAGCTTCCTTAAGCACACGCACACTGTTTATATCTCGTAAATAGAATAAGATTAGGTCATTAGCAAAGCACAAATTGACTAAGTTAAGCTTTTTACACCTCCAATGGAACTGGAACTCTGAGTGTTTGGTTGCAAAGCTCAAGATCCCTGTCAAGACCTCCATGATTATGACAAAGATGTAAGGAGAGATTGGATCCCTTTGTCTAATTCTTTTAGCACCTCTAAAGTAACCATGCGACTCCCCATTTATATTCATTGAGAATGAGGGAGAAGAAAGGCACTCCATGACCCAAGAAATGAAAACATTTGGGAAGCCAGGGCATTGAAAAGCTTTACCTATTAGTGACCAGTTCACACTATTATAGGCTTTCTTAAGGTTCACCTTTTTTTCGGTAAGCAAAAAAAGTATTAACCCAAAAAATACAAACAAAATACAAGGGGCATACCCCAGGATATACAAAGCTACAAAGCCAAAAAAGAGATAAGCCTCGCTAGCTAAAGCCAGAACAATTCTAAACCCAAAAAAATAAGCCAACTAAAACTCAACTCATTACAAAAACAAACCAAACTCCTCAGTACAAAGAAACAAATTAACATATTCAGCACCTAAGGAGGCTAAAAAATCAAAGGGTTTAGATCCCAAGCAGCTTGGAGAGACAGGTTCAACTCTGAGGGGTGTCCCCCTAAGCAACCAAAGCCTATCCCTAATGGAGCTTGAGAAAACCTTGATCAAAATAGTATTATCCCTGGTTTTTCTGTGGAAAATTCGGAGGTTCCTCTCCCTCCAAATATGGTAGATAAAGCCTGTGAATAGAAGCTTCAGAATGGAGCTAACAAGGGACTTACCTTTGGCCTTAACTAGGAGTCAAGAGATCCATCGTCACCAGTTGGAGTGGGGGTTGCTCAAACCACATTTAGCTAGAAGAGTGTCCCAAATTGACCTTGTGGATTTGCATCCCACAAAAAGGTGCTGAAGCTGAGTCACACCCCCACACAAAATACACATGAGAGGCTAATAGATGTAGGCATGGACCAATGTTCCATTCTATCCTTAGTCAGCAACTTGCCTTCGATAGCCACCCAAGAGAGGAAGCTAAACGTAGGCACATGGTGATTGAACCAAATCAGCTAGCTCACCTCACACACTCCCTATCCAGAGCAAGGACTTTATAGGTATCTTTAACTGAGAAAAGCCTTTTCTTGCTAGGGGTCCAAGCCCAAGAATCCCTCACTAGACCCTTGAGAAGGGTGAGAGGGGTATCTCTAATCTCCATAAGCTCAAAAGTGTTTGAAGAGGGCCAATTCCAGCACCCATTTGGAATCACCTTACTAACTCTAGAGTCAATGTCCCACCCTATTACCCAAGAGAAGCCTTGGGCCAAATTTGGTAATGAGAACGCCCAAAGGGTGCCATTGATCTGTAAGAAGCCTCATAGACTCCCCATTGCCAATAGTAACTTTGCAAAAGGGAGAGAATTTATCCCTGAATTTCATAATCTTTCTCCAAACCCAAGAGCAAGCAGAAGGAATAGGAGTAATAAAAATGGAGCTTTTTTTCACTAAGAAGGTGAAGCATCAATTCTTCCACAAGGAATAGCAATCATTTGAGATTAAGAACCAAAGGTTCCTTTCCGCTGAAACTTCATTGGACAGAATCAAGTCCTTTAAACTAAGACCTCCCTGAGATATAGGGAAGCAAAGATCATCCCAAGCTATTTTGGCCCCAGATTGCTTGACCTCATTAGCATTCCAAAGATAGTTCCTAAGGGGTGCTTGGACCGATTTAATGACCTTCTTGGGGATAATAAACAACCCACACCAGAATTGAAACATAGCTGCCAACACTGACTTGATCAATTGAAACCTCCCTAAAAAAGATAAATATTTTGTTTCCCAAGATTTAATTCTTGCCACAATACTCTCAGCCAAGGAGTCACAGTCAGTCTTTCCCAACTTAGAAGTAACGAGGAGGACTCCCAAGTATCTCATAGTCAAAGAACCCACGGTTAAAGGCATAATCTCCAAAATATGTTGTTGGACAGTATCAGACACCCTTGAGAAGAAGATCTGGCTTTTAAGAAGATTAGGCTGAAGTCCAGATAAGGCATCAAAGAGAAGGAGACCCACCTTAATAATTTGGACCGGTTTCACATTTCCTTTGTAAAAAATGAAGAGATCATCTGCAAAGCAAAGATTAACTATAGTCAGCTCTTTGCACCTCCAATGGAACTAAAAGTTAGGGTCTTGGGTAGCAAAATGAAGGATGCCAGAAAGAACCTCCATTACTAAAACATATAAATAAGGAGAAATAGGGTCTCCTTGTCTGATCCGCTTGGCCATTGATATTGATTGAGAACATTCAAACCTGTCTCCTACCCTCTCATTAGGGTGTAAAGATTCATTAAAGTCACATGTGATGATCAAAGGGGATTGAGCACACTTTCCATGGTGCCGAACAAGGCTGTTCCAAAGCTCAATTCGTTCCAAAGCTCAATTCTCTCAGAGCTAGAGTTAGAAGCATACACAAAAGAAGCAAAGAAAACCATTCCCGAGATCCTTCAAAGTGATTTTACAGAAATTAGACTGATTGGAGCTAAAAATAGACTCCACCTCAAGCATTTCTGGATCCCAAGCAACCCAAATCCTCCCTCCTTGAGGAAAATCATAATTAGCAAGAATCTGCCAACTAGGGAAAACACACTTTGAGCAATTGAAGAAAACTTAGGGAATTACACCTTTTTTTCGGTAAGCAAAAATATGTATTAACCCGAAAAATACAAACAAATATACAAGGGGCATACCCCAGGAGATACAAAGCTACAAAGCCAAAAAAGAGATAAGCCTGGCTAGCTAAAGCCAGAACAAATCTAAACCCAAAAAAAATAAGCCAATTAAATCTCAACGCATTACAAAAACAAACCAAACTCCTCAAATACAAAGAAACAAATTAACATACTCAGATCCTAAGGAGGCTCAAAAATCAAAAGGTTAAGATCCCAAGCAACTTGGAGAGACAAGTTCAACTCTAAGACAAGGACGCCCCTAAGCAACCAAAGTCTATCCCTAATGGAGCCCGAGATAACCTTGATCAGAACAGCATTATCAATGATTTTTCCCTGGAAGATTCTGAGGTTCCTCTCCCTCCAAATATGGTAGAAAAAGGCTGTGACCAAAAGTTTCAGAATGGAGCTAACAAGGGACTTACCTTTGCCTTTAACTAGGAGCCAAGAGATCCATTGACAACAGTTGGAGTGGGGGCTGCTCAAACCACATTTAGCTAGAAAACTGTCCCAAATTGGCCTTGTGGATTTTCACCCCATAAAAAGGTGCTCAGCAGACTCACTCTTTTAGTGAACAAACAAGAACCATATAATTCATCAAGCATGTCATCTAACCTTGGAATAGGCTGACGATACTTTACAGTGATTTTATTGATGGCTCGACAGTCCACACACATCCTCCATGTTCCATCCTTCTTTGGCACAAGAATAACAGGAACCAAGTAAGGACTTAGACTCTCCCTCACATACCTCTTAGCTAGCAACTCTTCCACTTGTTTTTGGATCTCATTTGTCTCACTTGGATTTTTTCTATATGCTGGCTTATTGGGTATGGAAGCTCCAGGAATGAAAACAATTTGATGTTCTATGCATCTAATTGGTGGTAAACCACTAGGCATCTCCTTAGGAAACATGTCTTCAAATTCCTGCAAAAGATCAACAAACATACTAGGCAAAGAGGGGTAAGTTCATTAGTTACAAATTAAGCCCCTTTGTACAAGAGTACAAATATTGGCCGATTGGAGTACAATGCATGTCTAACCTCACTTGCCTTGGCTACTAAACTTACACTCTTTGCACTTTTCTCTCCTTTTTCTTTTCCCTCTTTTTGTTTTCACTCTCTAAAGCACTTTTCTTGCTTTCTTTCTTTTCAGCCTCCACTCCCATCCTTTCCATTTTACATTGTTCTTCATACACTTCTTTTGAGGAAACGTTTTCTCGTTTGAGTTCTTTACAAGAGGTGTTAGTATGGTTTTTCATCCATCCTTGGTGAATGAATACCTATTGAGGTACCCATCATGCATAGCTCTCCTATCAAATTGCCGCGGCCTACCAAGCAAAATAACTCCAACATTCATAGGAACCACATCACACAACACCTCATCATGATATTTACCAATTGAAAATGAGATAATAGATTGCCTATTCACCTTGACCTCACCACTATCCTTAAGCCACTTAAGCTTGTATGGTCGTGGGTGTAGTGTAGTAGACAGCCTCAATCTATTAATCAAGATTGTACTCACCACATTAGTACAAATCCTACTATCGATAATGACATTACATGCCTTGCCTTTAACATGACACCTTGTATGGAACAAATTCTCTCGCTACTCCTCATGACGAGCCTCCTTCAATTGGGTGTTACGAGTACATCTTGTAACCAACACATCACCCCTAATCAGTTCTTCAATCCTCCCTTCACTACAACTCTCCAATTCGGGCATCTCCTCCTTTGTTGCCCTCGTCTTCATCAGTCACTATCTCACCATTTCATGTCTGGGGTCCATCCATCCACTTCTCAAGCAATTCTAGACTTGTGCAATTTCAGCATTGAGGAGCTTCCTGTGAGATACTTGGGGGTTCCTTTGATTTCCTCAAAGCTTAGAAAAACAGATTGTATCACCCTAGTAGACCATATCACAGCTAGGGTGAAGTCTTGGGAGTCTAACTACCTATCTTATGCTGGAAGATTACAGTTGGTTAAATTTGTGCTCTATGCTATTTTTCAATACTGGGCTGGCTTATTTATTCTTCCCAAGAAGATCTTAAATATGATTCAGGTGGTTATTAGGAATTACTTGTGGAACGCATCAGCTGTAAAGCATTCTGGTGCTAAAGCGGCTTGGAGTGACTTGTGCCTTGATAAGTCCCAAGGAAGTTTGGACCTTAGAGATCTCTCTCTAGCTAATGAAGTGGCTGTGGCTAAGCATTTATGGTTCCTGGTCTCTTTGGATAAAGCTTCCCTTTGGAAGGATTGGTGCAAGTTTTTCTTGATCAAGAAGAACTCTATCTTCTTGGTTAAGCTTGCCACTAATCCTTCTTGGAGTTGGAGGAAAATTCTGAAAATCAGAGACAAGTTTGTTGGGTATTGCAAAGCTCTTGTGGGAAATGGTGAGCAGATCTCTCTTCTATTGGACCCTTGGCACCCTTTGGGGGCTCTTTCTCAAAGGTTTGGTCCTAGGATTTATTTTGGTACAGGATGGGATTGGACTACCAAGGTCAGCTCAGTGATCCAGAATGCAGCTTGGAACTGGCCTATTTAATTCCCATGAGCTTATCACAATTAGAGAGGTCCATCTTCCCCCTCATAAAGAGTCCTCTTTGGACTCTTGGATTTGGACTCTTTCTCCCTCTGGTCTTTTCTCTGTGGGGCACACTTATAGGAAACTGGCTCCAGCTGGTGAAAAAGTGAGATGGGCTCCTCTTATTTGGTTTAAGAAGCATATTCCCAGATATAGCTTTATTACTTGGCTTGCTGTTCTTAATAGGCTTGCAACTGCGGATAGATTGGCTGCTTGGACCTCCTCTCCTGGGTTTTCCAATGTTAGTAGTTGTGTTCTTTGCTTGCATCCTTCAGAATCTTCTGAACACCTGTTTGTTTCTTGCCCTTATTCTAGCTTTATTTGGCAGAATTTGGTTGGTTTGTGTGGCTTGGTGTCTTCTCCTAGGAACTGGAATCAACTTATCTCCTGGCTCCTTGTGAAAGCTAGGAAAGGTTACTTCTTGAGCCTTATGTTGAAGCTTATGTTCAGCTCGTTTGTCTATCATATCTGGAGAGAGAGAAATAATCGAGTCTTTGAGGGCAAAATGAGGGACAAGAAAGTGGTCTTGGCTTGCATTAGAAATGCCATTAAAGGTAGATTTTTGAGTCTTAAAGGATTTTCTGTGACTGAAGATAACAAAACCATTCAACTTACCTGGGGATTGAATGCCTCTATTTTTGACAATTAAGCTTGGTTCTTCTGTTTCTTTAGGATGTTATCTCTTGTAATCTTCTGTTAGTGTTTGGGTGCCTCCAGCTTGTGTGTTGGCTGGTTCCTTTTTGTTTGTGTCTTTTTCCTGGGGTATGCCCCTTGTATATTTGTATGTTTCTTCTTCGGTTTATACAATTTTTTAATTTACCGAAAAAAAAATTCCTTGCTAATATGACCTGCACCTTGACATTTCCAACAAAAATAATTCAAGTACCTCACAAGCACTCCCTCATGTGTTTACACTCAAAAGATGGGGGTCACTCGTGTTTAACTCAAAAATTAAAAAAAATTCACTCATGGTTTTCCTCACTTCACTCTAGCTTATTCTTTCATGTTCTTAGGTGAATCACACTTTTAAAACAATTCAAATAGCTTGTAATGTGTAGAATTTCAAAACTGAAATTTTCAAAACAAGTTGAACATGAAACAAATTTAGGAAAGTAACGAATTTAGGAAACTAACAAATTTTAGGAAAGTAATGAAATTAGGAAAGTAAAGAATGTAGGAAAGTATCTAATTTTAGGAAAGTATTGAAGTTAGGAAAGTCAAGAATTTAGGAAAGTAACTAATTTTAGGAAAGTAATGAAGTTAGGAAAGTAAAGAACTTAAGAAAGTATCTAATTTTAGGAAAGTATTGAAGTTAGGAAAGTAAAGAATTTAGGAAAGTAACTAATTTTAGGAAAGTAATGAAGTTAGGAAAGTAAAGAACTTAGGAAAGTAACTAATTTAGGAAAAAAATGAATTTAGGAAAGAGACTAATCTAGGAAAGTAGTGAATTTAAGAAAGTAGAGAACTTAGGAAAGTAAAAAAAATTAGGAAAGTGACCAATTTAGAAAGTAATGAATATAGAAATAAAGAACTTTCTAGAATTAGGAAAGTAACAAATTTAGAAACAAATATCTTCCTAGAATTAGGAAAGTAACTATTTTCGTTCCTTTTTTTTCAAACGAAATTCTCTCTTCTTCTTTTTTTATACGTGCTCTTTTTTTCTTGCACCAATTTTCTTCTTTTTTCTCTTTTTTTTTGAACTACAACTATAAACCCAAAATTGAATTCAAAAGAACAAGAAAAATGTAAGAAATCAGAATTAAAGAAACAGAATTTTAAAGAGATAAAACCTGATCTAGAGCCAAAGCTCTGATACCAAATGATACGGAACCTCCAAGAATAAGCTTGAGAACCCCTTAATTCAACTCATTAGTAACCTTGACTTGAACCAAGTTGTACTGGACTCCTGCTGCACTTGAACCAAGTTGTACCTTTAACCTTTTCAGCCCATGAACCAGCCGGTTTCTCATGAGCAACACTCTTATTAGCTAAAAGGTCTTTATAAACTCTATTCTCATGCAGCGTTTTAGAAGAAGAAGTTGGGGAAGGAGGAGAAGAGCTCACCTTCTGTTTTCCATTAGAATCTGGTTTAGGAGAGAGAGAGATTTCTCCAAGCTCAAACCCACGACCATGGAATCCCTTGACATCTTTGGTAGAAGTCAAATCCACCTTGTCACTCACAATCAATGCTGAGGTTGAGCTAAGGGAGGAGAGAGGATCTGCCACCAGCATGAAAATAGAGTTTATCAAGAACTTTTAACTAATAATGGTGTAGCTCAAGAAAAACCAGCTGGTTCTTGGGCTGAAAAGGTTAAGGGAAACCTTAAAAAGAAGCTAAGCTTAGGATATGTGAGCTCTTCTTATGTGGAAAATGGCAATGTCACTGTGAAGCTCCCTGATTACATTACCAACGAGAACTTCTCTAGGTGAGAGGGATGCCATGTTGGTTACTTTGTGGGTAGGATAGCACCCCTACATTTAGTTAAGAAAATTGCTTTGCAACTTTGGGCTAGAAGAGGAATTCAGGAGTTCTAAGCAGCCAGAGGCCATTTCTATTTTAATTTTGGTTCTATGGAGGATAGAAATTCAGTCTTAGAAGATGGTTCTTGGCATCTTTTAAGTAGGCCTATTGTGCTCCAAGAGTTACAGCCAAATGTGAAATTTTCCAAGGAGAAGCTCTCTACCCTTCCAATATGGGTTGTTAAATTTTGAAATGTGCCTGTTGAATTATGGACTGAAGAAGCTCTAAGCCGCATTGCTAGTGGTGTGGGTATCCCTTCTCACTCTGATAATTCTACCGCCTCTAGATATAGACATGATAATGCTAGAGTTTGTGTGGAAATTTCAGCCTTGTCTGACTTGATCAAGTTCTTTACCATTGATCTTGGCCTTGAAGGATGGGATTCAGTGGTGGTGAGCGTGGAGTATGAATGTCTTCCTAAGTGGTGTGCCAAATGCTGCCTTTTGGGTCATTATTGTGCTTACAAAGTGGCCCCAAAATCTGGTCAAGCTAGTGAGAAAGTTGCTTCTACTAGAGAACCCTCTCCTCATGATAATAAGGAGCTTATGTGTAACGCTCCGATCCCCGAGGGTTAAATGATATGAACTTCACCGTAAATAAGAAAAAAATCAGAATTGAATCTGACTCTACAGAACCAAAAGTTCTGATACCAAATGATATGAACCTCACCCTCGCTTTGCGATGAAACTCGATAACAATGATGGTTCAAGAACCCAAGGATCGATTTTAAAGAAGAAGAAACCCGACACGTTTTCTATGACACAAAGAGAACCTTAGGTATAAGACCTAAGACCCAAATTGGTGCTTCGAAAAGAACCAAAGGTATGGTTTAGACGCCACACTCAAGAATATGAAGGAAAAGTGAGTGATAAGTCTAGGTTTCAGACTTATCAAGAATATTCTTGTGGCGTCTAAAACCTAGGCTTGTCACTCACTTTTCCTTCTTGTTCTTGAGTGTGGCGTCTAAACCATACCTTTGGTTCTTTTCTAAGTATCAATTTGGGTCTTAGGTCTTATACCTAAGGTTCTCTTTGTGTCATAGAAAACGGGTCGGGGTTTCTTCTTCTTTAAAATTGATCCTTGGGTTCTTCAACCATCATTGTTATCGGGTTTCATCGCAAAGCGACGGTGAGATTTATATTATTTGGTATCAGAGCTTTTGGTTCTCTAGAGTCAGATTTAATTCTGATTTTTTTCTAATTTGATGGTGGTTCTGAAAAAAAGATTATAACTTTAGATTCGGGAGTCGAAATAGTCAATATTGCATATCAAATTATATGAGCCGAAATAGTTAGACACCACACTCAAGAACAAGAAGGAAAAGTGAGTGATAAGTCTAGGTTTTTGAAGCGACAAGAATATTCTTGATAAGTCTGAAAAAGTTCTAAAAAGAACCAAAGAGAAAACTCTCACAAAGAAATTATATTGATCAAAAGTTTTTTTAATACATTGTGAAATCATGCTTAAATAGAAAAACTAGAATCCTAAAGAGTCCTAAAGTGTATAAACAACCTAAGCTAAATTTAAAAGATAAATAAATATTAATTGCAGTAAATAAGGAACTAGTAATCCACCAAAAAGATTCATATTGGCTGTCCACTTGTAGGTTAGGATTGCCAAAGTGTCATGCTCCAATAGATTCCTATTGGTTGTCCACTTCTAGGTTAGGATTGTCAATTTATCTTGCTTCCTAGTCATCATTTAAACTACCAAGTCATGCTCCATGTAGACTGCCATATTGAACGCCACATCATGCTCCATGTGGAATGCCATGTAGGATGCCAACTCATCTCCATGTGGGCTGCCATGTTGTATGCCACATGATGCTCGACCAAGGGTGTCATGTTGGATGCCACATCATGCTCCATGTGGCTGCCATGTTGGACACCACATAATACTCCATGCAGGCTCCCATGTTGGATGCCACGGCATGCTCCATGTAGGCTGCCATATGCCACGTCATACTCCACGTCATACTCATATTGAGTGCTTCAGCCATTTTCTTTTCTCTAGCTCTTTTGATTTGACCGTTGGCTACTTGAAGTAGATCCATCCTTTGAGCTTGTGCAATCAGATCATCATCATTAAACATACGTGTAATCGCTGTCTGCCTTAACAACTCCAAAAATTCAGCCTCCTGAAAGTGTGGATCAGCTGCACGTTGACCGTTGTCGCCTGTTGCGGTTACTGTAGTTGAGATGGGAGAGTCATCGCTGTCTGCCTCAACAACTCCAAAAATTCTTCAAACATTTTGATCATGGTTGCCGGAGGATTCGCGACAGGATCGACCGGTGCATGACTGTTGTTTCTCGTAGGGGTAGCCTAATCTTATTGCACAAATATAACATATACATAACAAACATGCCATAATGAAACTAAAGCACGTCATACTGAATCAATAATTAAAACATACATATCATGCTTACCTGACTTGTAAGATGGAGGAGCCGAGTAGGTGACATGCCATATTTTTCACTATGAAAAGTCTACATAATCTAAAACCATTACTTTGATACCAAACTGTTACGCCCCGATCCCCGAGGGTTAAACATACGTGTAATTTCAAAATTTTGAAATCTCCAATTCGAAACAAACCCTAATTCGAAACGAACCGGTTCATGGGAGAACCAACTTGCATAACGAGAAAAATGGAAGGAAGGAGCAGGGGAGAACGGCGAGAAAGCGAGAAAACAGAGGGGAAGGGAGAGAAAAGCAGAGGTGAGAGTGAGAGAAAAATAGAAGGAGAAATTTGAAACAAAAGATGGAGAAGCAAAGATCAAAAGAAGAAAGAAGAAGAGAGGCAGGGAAAAAAAGGAAAGAAAACAGAGAGAAAAAAGATAGACTAAGATAAAGAGAGAGAAGGGAACGAAGAGAGGAAACAAAAGCTTACCGACTTAAAGACGTGGCAGCGCTGGAAGCAGTCCGTGAAGGTGGTGAAAGGCGCCCATGAAGTACAGAGTCGAAACAAAATAAAAAAATGAAAACAGAGGGGAAAGGAAAGAACAAGGAGAAAGAAGAAGAAGAAGAAGAAGAAGAAGAAGACATGGAGAGAACAAAGAAATTAAGAAGGGAGAAGGGGTTGTTTTCGTTGGGGTTGCCAGAAAATTGAAGAAGAATTCATGGGCTGTGTTCAAGAGAGATCCGAGAGAAAGAGACAAAAATAGAGAGAGAGGGAGACAAAACAAGCACGAGAGAGAGAGAGAGAGAGACGAAGCGAGCACGAGAGAGAGAGAGAGAGACAAAAACAGAGAGATAAAAGAAAGAAATCAAGAAAAAAAGGAGAAGAAGATTACCCAAATTCAAAGCTTGTAGCGGCTAAGGCTTAGAGAGAGACCAAAGCTTGGGTTTGGAGAAAGCTTCTCAAGCTTGGGAGTAAGTTTCTACCCTTTTGCTCTATAACTATTGGAGATGGTACTACTGTGGAGCTTCTTACGATTAATTGGCATCCTCTAGGTGTCCTTTGGGCCAGATTTGGGCAAAAACTTTTTTGTCAGGAACTTCTTGGACTATGGACTCTATGGTGAGTGTTGTCATTCAAGACAATCAATGGCATTGACCAACTTCAAACACCTTTAAGCTTCTTAAGATTAGAAGTGTTCTAATTCCTCCTCCCCATGCTCAAAGACAAGATGTTTGGAAATGGAGTTCAAGTCATAATGGAGATTTCTCTCTAAGTCTAACCTATAAGGCACTGTCCCCTACAAGACAACCGGTTAAGTGGGCAAAGGTGATATGGTTCTCTAAACGCATCCCAAGGTACAGCTTTATCTCTTGGTTGGCTTTGAGAAATAAACTTTTCACTAGAGATGGGGTTGCACAATGGGACCAAACACCAGTTGTTCTGATTGTGTGTGTTGTGTTGGCTACCAGGAGATGCATGAGCATCTTTTTGTCAATTGTTGTTATTCAGCCAGAGTATGGGCCACACTTGTGAACAAATGTGATCTACACTGCCAGGTTAGGGATTGGGTCAGTTTGTAGAATGGATGCTAGCTAATGCAAAAAGGAACTCACTCAGAGGAGTCCTAGTTAAGCTAGCTTTTACTTCCTTCATCTATTATATATGGAGAGAAAGAAATGCAAGGTTTTTTTAACGCAAAATTAGAGATTCCATGATCTTAATTGAAGCTATTTCACAATTAGTCAAAGTAAGGCTTTGGGATTCGAAGTGTTTTGGCACTAATGATACTAATCTACGTTTAATGGATATATGGGGTCTTAAACCAAGCATTTTGTAAACCTTGGATGTCTTATGAAGCCTTGATATCTAATTTTAGTACTTTACATATTACCAGTTTAATTTACGTGCAGATCTTAAGCCTCTGATTAGGCTTTAATTTTGTATTTCCCGGGGTATCTTTTGGTTTATACAATTTGTTTACAAAAAAAAAAAAGGATTGCTGGCCTGCAGGTGGCTGCGTGGGGTGAGAGGCTGCGAGGGAGATGAGAGAGTTGAAGAACAAATATATAATATTAGGTTAGGGTTGGTTTAGGGTATATGTGCATATAGGTGTGAGTGAGTTTAAAATTATATACTAAAACACTTTTTAAAATTAAAAAAAAATATAAAACTTCGAATAAATCTTATCAAATAAAAAAATAGTTTTACAAAAAATAAAAAATAATCCATCTTTAAAATCAAATTTTAAAAAAGCATTATCTTTTAAATCAAAATTATGAAAATGCTCACTTACGAAAGGTCGGGATATTACATTATGGTTTTTGAGGAACCAAAAGGTGAAGATTCAACTCCTATTCCTCTAGATATTGTCCATGTGGAGGACCAAGACATGGAATGGACTCAGCTGGTTAGTAAGAGGAAGATTAAGGGTCAAATTGAGCTTAGGGAGGAAAGTAGTGAACCCCATGCTCTTTCTGATCCTCCCATGCAATTGGTTCCTCCAAAAGCTTTTCCAATGGATACCTTGGCTATTCATGCTGGTCATTCTCCCAAGCTCTCCAAATCAGCCTTGAGGAGGTTGAAAAAGAAGCAAAAGGCAGATGGTTGACTCTTATTTGTGGATCAAGTTGCTCAGGTTTCCCTGAGGATGGTGACTCTCTCTCTCTCTCTCTCTCTCTCTCGATGTTTATGATTAATTTAGCTTCATGGAACATAAGAGGGCTTAATGGCTTTCTAAAGCAAGCTGGGTTAGGAAACTTTCTAGAGATTTCAAGTTATCTTTTTGTGCCTTAGTTGAAACTAAGATCAAGTGCTCTAGTTTTGCTAGTCTTTCTAGATCTGTTTTTCCCGATTGGGTGAGCATTGCTAACCATTCTCCTACTAGTAAAGGTAGAATTGTGTTAGCGTGGGACTCCAAGGCTTTGGATGTTCAATTAATAGATGCTTTTGATCAAGCAATGTTTTGTAAGCTGACCATTCTTCCTGATAGGTCAGAATTTTTTGTCTCCGTGGTTTATGCAGTCAATGATGCTATCTCAACGAGGTCTTTATGGGATAAGCTTGGTTCCCATAAGTTGTTAAGTTAGGGAAAGCCTTGGCTTGTTCTTGGTGACTTTAATGCTATTTTGAAGCCTAGTGAGAATTGTGGTGGTGATTTCAAGTGGAATGATAATTCTATTGATTTTGCTGCCTGCCTCAATCACTTGGAGGTTCTTGATCTTCCTTATAGTGGCTGCTAATTCACTTGGTGGAATGGTCAAGTTGGTGGGGGTAGCAAGATGCGCAAGCTTGACAGAGCATTGGTTAATGGTGATTGAGCTATGGAGTTTCCTGCTACTTCTTGCCATTTTCACACTCCGGGTATTGCTAATCATTCTCCTTTTATTATTCAGCTTAGGGCTAATTCCGCTAGACCTAAGCCTGCTTTTAAGTTTTTGACAATTGGATGGAGTTTGAGGGTTTCTGGGAGATTCTTAAAGATGCTTGGGACATTGAGGTGTATCGGACAGCCATGTTTTTCCTTTGTAAAAAGCTTAAATCTGTCAAAATTTCCCTTATGAAGTTTAATACCTCTTTTGGCACATTGTGGGCAAAGTGTGACTAAAGCAATATACAGGCCCCAGCGAGGCTTAAAAATCAATATGTTGAGATCCCAAGCAGCTTGGAGAGATATTTTCAACTCTGAGGCAAGAGCACCCATAAGCAACCAAAGTCAACCTAATGGTGCCCGAGAACCTCCATCAAGATACATGCTGTCCGGCTGGTTTTTTAGTGAGAGAAGCTCTCCACTCTCTCTAGAATTCTGGTTTTAGTTTTTGCATCTCCCTCCCTTAGGGGAGGCCACGACCTCTAACAATGGTTAATGATGAATACATTAAACACGCTGCAGATGTTGGTAAGCAAGTTTCAGGCGGTGTTAAGAAAGATTCAGCTAGTGGTCAAGCTAAGCTTGGAGTGTCTTTCAATGGCCATGCTGTTTTGAATGATATGGTTACTAAGGGAGCTAGGGAAGCTAATGCCCATGTTATTGGTTTTAATGCTCTTAAGCAAGGTTCTAATACTAAGAAATTTGGACTAGAGAGTGGTTTCGTTGAGCCTGGGAAGTTAGAAGCTCAGTCCAAGGAAGCTTCGGGTTTATTAGTTGCAAAGGAGATTATTTCTGATCATTCAAAGCTTAGAGATACTTTTATTTCTTCTGATCACAATCGGTGCAAATTACTTGAGCTGACTCTTTCAGACCAACTTTGTTCAAGTCTTAAGAGAAGTAGCATAAGAAGAGGAGCTAGAGGTGGTGCTCGGAGATCAACCAGCTTGCCTAGAGCTCCAAAGGTTGAAGAGGATACTCATTACCTCTCTGTCAAAGGTAATGATGAGTGTCCTTTGATAGAAGACAAGCTTGTCTCAAATTGTCTTGCTTGGAGAAGAGGAAAAGCAGCTGCCAAGCATATCAAAAGGGAGAGGTGAAAGCTCCTTTTTGGCAAGTGGTTGTGATGTGGTCAGATTGGAGAAGAGTGAGGCTCCAGCTCCCAAGCTTCAACTTGGTCAACAATCTACTAGTATCCTTTCTAATAAAGGAAAGGACACTCAAAAAGGTAGTTCTTTATTAGATAAGGCTCCTCTCTCCCATCATGACGTGGACAGCCCCTTAGGACGACAGGAGGCAGCTTCTTTGTCTAAGGGGAAAGAGAAAGTATATTGTGCTTTGATAGAAGGGAAAGAGAGAAGATATTTCTCTTCCCCATGACAATGATGTGAACGTAGGTGGAGTTCCAAAGCTGGTGGCAGATTCTCTCTCCTCCCTTAGCTCAACCTCAGCATTGATTGTGAGTGACAAGGTGGATTTGACTTCTACCAAAGAGGTCAAGAGCTGCCATGGTCGTGGCTTTGAGCTTGGAGAAACCTCTCTCTCTCTCCTAAACCAGATTCTAATGGGAAACAGTAGGTGAGCTCTTCTCGTTCTTCCCCAACTTCTTCTTCTAAAAAGCTGCATGAGAATAGAGTTTATCTAGACCTTTTCGCTAATAAGAGTGTTTCTAATGAGAAACCGGCTGGTTCATGGGCTGAAAAGGTTAAAGGTAACCTGAAAAAGAAGCTAAGCTTAGGTTATGTGAGCTCTTCCTTTACGAAAAATGGTAATGTCACAGTTAAGCTTCCTGATTATATTACTAAAGAGAATTTTTCTAGGTGGGAAGGCTTCCTTGTTGGCTACTTTGTAGGAAGGGCAGCTCCATTACACTTAGTTAAGAAAATTGCTTTGCAACTTTGGGCTAAAAGAGGAATTCAGGAGGTCTCGGCTGCCAGAGGCCTTTTCTATTTCAAATTTGGCTCTGTGGAGGATAGAAACTCAGTCTTAGAAGATGGACCTTGGCACCTCTTAGGTAGGCCTATTGTTCTTCAAGAGTGGCAAACAAATGTTAAATTCTCGAAGGAGAAACTTTCAACCCTTCCAATTTGGGTTAAATTGTGGAATGTTCCAATTGAATTATGGACTGAAGAAGCTCTAAGTCACATTGCTAGTGTTGTGGGTATCCCTTCTCACTCTTACAATGCTACTGCCTCTGGTTATAAACATGATTATGCTAGAGTTTGTGTGAAAATTTCAGCCTCTTCTGATTTGATTAAGTTTTTCACCGTTGACCTTGGCCTTGACGGATGGGATCCAGTGGTGGTGGAGGTGGAGTATGAGTGTCTACCTAAGAGATGTGCTAAATGTTTCCTCTTTGGTCATGATTGTGATGCCAAAGTCAGCCCTAAGAATAATCTATCTAGTGAGGAAGAAACCGCTAGCAAAGATTCTTCTCCCCAAGATAATAGGGAGCTTATGATTTATGAGGAGTGAAAAGGTGAAATCTATCCTCTCTTTCCTCTTAATACCATCCATGTGGAAGACCAAGACAATGAATGGACTCAGGTGGTTAGCAAAAGGAAGGGTAAGGGTCTCATTGAGCCTTGTGAGGATAAAAATGAGCCCCAAGCCTCTTCTGACTCTACATTGAGTTTGGCTCCCTCCAAAGCTTCCCCAATTGTCAATGTCACTATCCAACCTGGTCCTTCTCCCAAGCTCTCTAAATCAGCTTTGAAGAGGTTGAAAAAGAAGCAAAAGGCTGAAGGCTCTTTCTTATTGGCTAATCAAGTTACTCAGGTCCCCCTGAGAATGGTGACTCTCTCCCCTCATTTTTATGATTAATTTAGCTTCTTGGAATATAAGAGGGCTTAATGGCCTTCTAAAAGCAAGATGAAGTTAGGAAACTTTGTAAAGACTTTAAATTATTTTTTTGTGCTTTAGTTAAGACTAAGATCAAATGTAATAATTTTGCTAGACTTTCTAGATCTGTTTTTCCCAATTGGGCCACCTTTGCTAACCATTCTCCTACTAGCAAAGGTAGAATTGTTTTAGCTTAGGATCCCAAGATTTTGGATGTTCTTCTAATTGATGCTTTTGATCAAGCTATGTTTTGTAAGCTAACCATTCTTCACGAAAGGACAGGGGAAGCCTTGGCTGATTCTTGGTGACTTTAATGCTATTTTGAAGCCTATTGAGCATTGTGGTGGTGATTTCAAGTGGAATGATAGCTTAATTGATTTTGCTTCTTGTCTTGATCATTTGGAGGTTCTCGACCTCCCTTATAGTGGCTGTCAATTCACCTGGTGGAATGGTCAAGTTGGTGAGGGTAGCAAGATGTGCAAGCTCGATAGAGCCCTGGTTAATGGTGATTGGGCTACAGAGTTTCTTGCTACTTCTTGCCATTTTCACACCCCGGCTATCTCTCAGATTCTCCCTAATAAGCTCTCTCAAGCTTAGGGCTAACTCAGCTCACTCTCCAATTATTTTTCAGCTTAGGGCTAACTCAGCTAGACCTAAGCCTTCTTTTAAGTTCTTTGATTTTTGGATGGATTTGGAAGGCTTCTGGCCTGCTCTTAAAGATGCTTGGGAGATTGAGGTGTTTGGGACAGCCATGTTTTGTCTCTATAAGAAGCTTAAATCTGTTAAATTTGCTTTTGAGAAATTTAATGCCTCTTTTTGCTCAGATATTTCTAAAAGGGCTCTTATGGTTAGAGAAGCCCTCTCTAAAGTGCAAGCTGACCGTATTGCCTCTCCTAGTGTCGTCTCTCTTCAAGAGGAGGAGAAAATTAGATTTGCTGAGGCAAAAAAGTAGAGTTGATTGGCTTGCCTTGGGTGATCAGAATACCTCCTTCTTTTTTCAGAAACTAAAGAAGAATAGAGTCAGATCCAGAATTAATTAGTTGGTTAATGAGGAGGGTGACCTTATTACTGATGATCGGGCTATGAAAGATCAAATTCTTTCTTATTATGGGAATTTTCTTCGGACATCTCACATTGATCAGGTGGTGGATTGGACTGTTCTCTCTCAGATTCTCCCTAATAAGCTCTCTCAAGCTCACTTAGCTATCCTCAACCACCCCTATACAGAGGAAGACGTTCACACAACTATGTTTAGTTTGGGGAGTAAAGCCCCTGGTCCAGATGGCTTCTCTGCTGGTTTCTTCAAAAGATGTTGGCATATTGTGGGCAAAGATGTTACTAAGGTTGTTTTGGAGTTTTTTAGCTCCAAATCATTATTGAAACAGGCTAACTCTAATACCATTTCTCTTATCCCTAAGGTCTCCAATCCTTCTAAGGTTGGTGACTTTTGGCTTATCTCTTGTTGTAATGTTGTTTATAAATGCATTTCTGAAATGCTTGCTGATAGACTTAAGATGAGTGCTCCTTGATCTTATTAGTAGCAACTAGAATACTTTTGTGCCAGGGAGGACAATTGCTGACAACATCCTCTTATCTCAAGAGCTGGTTAGAGGTTACCATAGGCCTTCTAATAGTCCCAGATGTGCATTCAAGGTTGATATAAAAAAAAAGCTTATGATAGCTTGAATTGGGAGAGTATCGACAAAATCTTTGACTGATTGGGGTTTCCTGATCATTTCTCTAACTGTGTGATGGAGTGTATCTCCTCTCCTTCTATCTCTATTGTGGTCAATGGTGAGTTGACTTGCTACTTCTCAGGTGCTAGAGGGGCTTAAACAGGGTGATCATATCTCTCCCTATCTGTTTGTGTTGGTTATGGAGGTTCTATCTGGTTTTGTCAAGCATGCTTCTCATAAAGCTGACTTTGGCTATCACTGGGAGTGTAAGGAGCTTGGTATTGTTAACTTGTGCTTTGCTGATGATCTCTTAATCTTCTGTAAGGGTGATATTACTTCTGTTCAACTTAGTATGGAAAGCTTAAACTTGTTTGAGGCTACGTCTGGTCTTCAACCTAATCTACAAAAAAGTCATATTTTCATGTCTGGGGTCCATCCATCCACTTCTCAAGCAATTCTGGACTTGTGCAATTTGAGCATAGGGGAGCTTCCAATGAGATACTTGGGGGTTCCTTTGATTACCTCAAAATTTAGAAAAACAGATTGTATCACTCTAGTAGACCATATCATAGCTAGGGTGAAGTCTTAGGAGTCTAACTACCTTTCTTATGCTAGAAGATTACAGCTGGTTAAATTCGTGCTCTATGCTATTTTTCAATACTGGGCTGACTTATTTATTCTTCCCAAGAAGATCTTGAATACGATTCAGGTTGTTATTAGGAATTACTTATGGAACGCGTCAGCTGTAAAGCGTTCTGGTGCTAAAGTGGCTTGGAGTGACTTGTGCCTTGATAAGTCCAAAGGAGGTTTGGACCTTAGAGATCTCTCCCTAGCGAATGAAGTGGCTGTGGCTAAGCATTTCTGGTTTCTTGTCTCTTTGGATAAAGCTTCTCTTTGGAAGGATTGGTGCAAGTTTTTCTTGATCAAGAAGAGTTATATCTTCTTTTTTAAGCTTGCCACTAATCCTTCTTGGAGTTGGAGGAAAATTCTAAAAATCAAAGACAAGTTTGCTGGGTATTGCAAAACTTTTGTGGGAAATGGTGAGCAGATTTCTCTTCTCTTGGACCCTTGGATCTTTGGGGGCTCTTTCTCAAAGGTTTTGACCTAGGATTCTTTTTTGTACTGGTTGAGATTGGACTACAAGGTGAGCTCAGTGATCCAGAATGCAGCTTGGAACTGGCCTATTTCTAACTCACATGAGCTTATCACATTTAGAGAGGTCCATCTTCCCCCTCCTAAAGAGTCCTCTTTGGACTCTTGGATTTGGACTCTTTCTCCCTGTGGTCTTTTCTCTGTGGGGCACACTTATAGGAGACTGGCTCCAACTAGTGAAAAAGTGAGATGGGCTCCGCTTATTTGGTTTAAGAAGCATATTACCAGATATAACTTTATTACTTGGCTTGCTGTTCTTAATAGGGTTACAACCACGGATAGATTGGCTGCGTGGACCTCCTCTCCTAGGTCTTCCAATGTTAGTAGTTGTGTACTTTGCTTGCATCCATCAGAATCTTCTGAACACCTGTTTGTTTCTTGCCCTTATTCTAGCTTTATTTGGCAGAAATTGGTTGGTTTGTGTGGCTTGGTGTCTTCTCCTAGAAATTGGGAATCAACTTATCTCCTGGCTCCTTGTGAAAGTTAAGAAAGGCTACTTCTTGGGCCTTAATGTTGAATCTTGTGTTCAGCTCGTTTGTCTACCATATCTGGAGAGAGAGAAATAATCGAGTCTTTGAGGGTAAAATGAGGGACAAGATAGTGGTCTTGGCTTGCATTACAAATGCCATTAGAGGTAGATTTTTGAGCCTTAAAGGATTCTCTGTGACTGAGGATAACAAAACCATTCAGCTTGCCTGAGGATTGAATGCTTATATTTTTGACAATTAATCTTGGTTCTTCTGTTTCTTTAGGTTGTTGTCTCTTGTAATCTTCTGTTAATGTTGTTTGGGTGCCTCCATCTTGTGTGTTGGTTGATTCCTTTTTTGTTTCTTTTGCCTGGGGTATGCCCCTTGTATATTTGTATGTTTCTTCTTCGATTTATACAAAATTTTAATTTACCGAAAAAAAAAGAAATGCAGAAGAAGAGTTTCTAAAGCCAAAAGCTAGAGTTGATTGGCTGGCCTTGGGTGATTAGAACTCCTCTTATTTTTTCTAAAAACTTAAGAAGAACAGAGTTAGATCCAGAATTAATCAGTTGGTCAATAAGGAGGGTGACCTTATTACTGATAATTGAGCTATCAAGGATCAGATTCTCTCCTGCTATGTTAATCTCCTTGGGTCTTCTAACCCTAATCAGGAGGTGGAATGGAGTGTTCTCTCTCAGATCCTCCCTAACAAGCTTTCTGAGGCACATGTGGCTCTTCTCAACCAGCCTTATTCAGAGGAGGATGTGCACACCACCATGCTTAGTTTGGGGAGTAATAAAGCTCCGGGTCTAGATGGGTTCTCAGGGGGTTTCTTTAAGAGAAGTTGGAATATTGTGGGCAAGGATGTGACTAAAGCTATTTTGGAGTTTTTTAGCTCCCAATATTTATTGAGGCAAGTTAATTCTACTGCAATTGCTGTTATCCCTAAGGTTCCCAATCCTTCAAAGGTTGGGGATTTTAGGCCTATTTTTTGCTGCAATGTTATTTATAAATGCATCACTAAAATGCTTACTGATATGCTTAAGAAAGTGCTCCCGGATATTATTAGTAACAACCAAACTGCTTCTGTGCCAGGGAGAATAATTGCAGACAATATTTTCCTATCTCAGGTGCTGGTTAGAGGTTACCATAGGACTTCTAATAGTCTGAGATGTGCTTTCAAGGTGGATATCAAAAAGACTTACGATAGCTTGAACTGGGAGATTATTGGCAGGATTACTTGGGTTTTCCTGACCATTACTCTAACTGTGTAATGGAGTGCATCTCCTCTACTTCTTTCTCTATTATTATCAACGGTGATTTGACAGGTTACTTCTCGGATGATCCTATCTCTCCCTATCTATTTATTTGTCTTTGTAATGGAGGTTTTCACTGGTATTCTCAAAAGCATGTTGCTCATAAAGCTGAGTTTGGCTATCACTGGAGGTGTAAGGAGTTTGGTATTGTCAACTTGTGCTTTGATGATGATATGTTCACCTACGCAAGGGTTAACACTTCTTCTGTTAAGATTATTATGGAGAGTTTATGCTTATTTGAGGCTTTGTCTGGTCTTCAGCCTAATCTTCAGAAAAGTCAGGTCTTCATGTCTGGGTCCACCACACTACTTCTCAATCTATTCTAGATTTGTGTAATTTTAGTATTGGGGAGCCCCCTGTGAGATATTTGGGGGTCCCTTTGATTATCTCAAAGCTCAGCAAAACAGATTGTATCATTTTGGTGGATCATATTACAGCCAAAGTAAAGTCTTGGGAGTCCAATTACCTGTCTTATGCTGGTAGATTACAACTGGTAAAGTATGTGCTCTGTGCCATTTTTCAGTGCTGGGCTGGTTTATTTATTCTTCGCAAAAAAATTCTGCATATGATCCAGGTTGTTATGAGGAATTACTTGTGGAGTGCCTTTGGTTCAAAGCATTATGGGGATAAGGTGGCTTGGAGCAATCTGTGCCTCTCTAAGTCTAAGTGTGGCTTGGGCCTTATAGATCTCTCTTTGGCTAATGAGGTGGCAGTGGCTAAGCATTTTTGGTTCCTTGTCTCCTTGGTTAAATCTTCCCTTTGGAAGGATTGGTGTAAGGTCTTCTTGATCAAGAAGAGATCTATTTTCTTGGTTAAGCTTACTTTTTTTCGGTAAATTAAAAAATTGTATAAACCGAAGAAGAAAACATACAAATATACAAGGGGTATACCCCAGGAAAAAGACACAAATAACAAGGAACCAGCCAACACACAAGCTGGAGGCACCCCAACACTAACAGAAGATAACAAGTGATAACAGCCTAAAGAAACAGAAGAACCAA
>QANY01012886.1:0-5000 GCA_003255025.1 Datisca glomerata
GCACTCGCAAGTCAACTTCCGTAGGGTATAACTTTTAACTCGGGAGGAACCATGGGGCCCGTTAGATATCAAATCGAAGCTTATACTGTAACCTATAGGTGTGAGAAGGTTTAACCTTCGCAACCTAGCTTTGAGTCCAAAAAACATGGATTGTGAAGTTTAGAATTTTGGGGGGCCAATGAATCGTGGCACGCGCAAATCAACCTCCATAGGAAATAACTTTTGACATGGGCGAAACCACATGGCCCGTAAGATATCAAATCATAGCTCATTCAAGGTGCAACAGGGTTTACGCATCACAGCCTAGTTTCAAATCCAAAAACCAAAGACCGTGCAGCTTTAGAATTTATGAAAAAAATGGATAGCGGCACGTGCAGGTCAACTTCTATAGGGCATAACTTTTGACATCGGTGGAACAACGTTGCACGAAAGATATCAAATCGAAGCTTACTCAAGGTGCGACAAGGTTTACCCCCTCACAGCCTAGTTCCATGTCCAAAAAACATAGCCTGGACAGCTTTAGAATTTCAGAAACAAATGGATCGTGGCATGCGCGTGTCATATTCTGTAGGGCATAACATTTGACATGGGTGGAACCACGTGGCCCGTAAGATATCAAATTGAAGCTTATTAAGAGACCTACAAATTTTCAATCTCGTGGAACCACATGGCCCGTAAGGTATCAAATATATCTTATACAGAGTCCTACTGGTGCGTCAGGGATTTCGCATCGTTGCCAAGTTTTGAGTCCAATATTCAAAGACCGTGCAACTTTAGAATTTCTGGAATAAACGGATCGTTGCACGTGTATGCCAACTTCGGTAGGGCATTACATTTGACATGGGTTTGACCACAGGCCCCGTAAGATATCAAACTGAATCTTATTCAGAGACCGAGAATTACAGCAGGTTTTACGCAGTCTTGTTTCATTTGTAAAAAAACACAGACGGCACAACATTAGAAAACAGACGGATCGTGGCACGCGCATGTCAACTTCCATAAGGCATAACTTCTCACTTTAGTGGAACCACGTGGCCCATTAGATATCAAATCGATCTTATTCAGAGCCTTACTAGTGCAACAGGGTTTACCCATTGTAGCCAAGTTTTGAGTCCAAAATTCAAAGATCGTGCAGCTTTACAATTTTCGGGATAGACGGATTGTGCCTCGCGCATTCCAACTTCCATAGGGAATAACATTTGACATGGGCAGAACCACGTGCCTCGTTAGATATGAAATCGATGCTTCATCTGAGCCCTACAGGTGCGACAGGATTAACCCGTCAAAGCCCAGTTTCGAAACCAAAGAACACAGACTGTACAACTTTAAAATTTCTGGAACAGGTGGATCATGGCACACACAAGCCAACTTTCGTAGGGCATAGCTTTTGTCTCGGGTGGAACCACGGGGCCTGTTAGATATCAAATCAAAACTTATTATGAGACCTATAGGTGCGATAGGGTTTACCCATTGCAGCCTAAGTTTGAGTACAAAAAGCATGGACTATGAAGTTTAGAATTTGTGGAACCGATGGATCGTCGCACGCTCAGGTCAACTTCTCTCGGTGATAACTTTTGACATGGGTGGAACCACATGGCCCATATTATATCAAATCAAAGCTCAATCAAGGTACGACAGGGTTTGCCCATCACAGTCTAGTTTCAAGTCCCAAAAACATAAATTGTATATCTTTAGAATTTCTACAACAAACGGTTCATTTCACGCGTAGGTCAAAATCTGTAGGGCATAAATTTTGACATGGGTGGAACCACGTGGCCCGTAAGATATCAAATCTAAGCTTACTCAAGGTGCGATAGGGTTTACCCATCATAGCCTAGTTCCAAGTCTAAAAAACATAGTCTGTGCAGCTTTAGAATTTCTAAAACAAACTGATCATGTCACGCATAGGTCAACTTCTGTAGGGCATAAATTTTGACGTGGGTGGAACCACATTGCCCGTCAGATATCAAATTGAAGCTTATTTAGGACCTACAAGTACGATAGGTTTTATGCATCGCAAGATAGTCTCTTGTGTAATAAATATAGACTGTACAACTTTAGAACTTCTGGAATAGACGGATCGTGGCACGCGCATGTCAACTCATGTGTGGCAAAACTTTTCACTCTGGTGGATCCTCGTGGCCCGTTAGATGTCAAATCGAAGCTTATTCTTAGACCTACAAGTGCGACATGGGTTACCCATTGCAGCCTAGCTTTGAGTCTAATAAACATGGACTGTGCAGTTTGGAATTGTGGAACCAATGGATGGTGGCACGCGCATGTCAATTTCCGTAAGGCATAACTTTTCACTTTGGTGGAAGCATGTGGCCCATGAGATATCAAAACGATCTTATTCGGAGACCTACTGGTGCGACACGGTTTACCCATTGTAGCCAAGTTTTGAGTCCAAAATTCAAATGCCGTGCAACTTTAGAATTTCTGGAATAGACGGATCGTGCCACGCGCATGCCAACTTCCGTAGGGCATAACATTTGACATGGGCGGAACCACATGCCCCGTAAGATATCAAATCGATGCTTCATCAAGGACCTACAGGTGCGACAGAGTTTACCCATCATAGCCTAGTTTCAAATCCAAAGAACACATAATGTACAACTTTAAAATTTCTGGAACAAGTGGATTGTGGCACGCGCAAGTAAACTTCCGTTGGGTATAACTTTTGACTTAGATGGAACCACGGGGCTCGTTAGATATCAAATCGAAGCTTATACTGAGACCTATAGGTGCGAGAAGGTTTACCCAACGCAACCTAGTTTTGAGTCCAAAAAACATGGACTGTGCATGTCAACTTCCATAGAGCATAAATTTTGACATGGGCGAAACCACATGGCCTATATGATATTAAATCGTAGCTCATTCAAGGTGCAACAGGGTTTACCCATCAAAGCCTAGTTTCAAATCCAAAAACCAAAGACCGTGCAGCTTTAGAATTTTCTGGAAAAAAATGGATATTGGCACGTTCAGGTCAACTTCTGTAGGGCATAACTTTTGACATCGGTGGAACAACGTTGCCACATGGAGCACAATGTGGCGTTCAGTATGGCAGTCCACATAGAGCATGACTTTACATTTTAAATGATGACAAGGAAGTAAGACAACTTAACAATCCTAACCTAAAAGTGGAGAGTCAATAGGAGTCTATTAGAGCATGACTTGGCTTTTTAAATAATGATAAGGAAGCAATACACCTTGGTAATCCTAACTAGAAGTGGATAGCCAATAGGAATCTTTTGGGTAGATTACAAATTCCTTATTTGTTGCAATTAGTATTTTTTTTTATTTTAAATTTAGTCTAGGTTATCTCAACACTTTAGGACTCTATATGCTTCTACTTTTCTATTTAAGCATGGTTTCACAATGTTTTGAAATCTTTAATCAATAAAATTTCTTTGTGAGAGTTTTCTCTTTGGTCCTTCTTAGAACTTTTCAAACTTATCAAGAATATTCTTGTGGTGCCTAAAACCTAGACGTATCACTTACTTTTTCTTTTTTTTCTTGAAACGATCCATTTTTTGTAGAAATTCTAAAGATATACAATTTACGTTTTGGGACTTAAAACTAGACTGTGATGGGCAAAACCTGTCGTACCTTGAATGAGCTTCGATTTGATATAATATAATACAGGCCATGTGGTTCCACCCATGTCAAAAGTTATCACCGAGGGAAGTTGACATGCGCGTGCGACGATCCATCGGTTCCACAAATTCTAAGGCATGACTTTTGACATGGTTGGAACCACGTGGCCCGTAAGATATCAAATTAAAACTTATTCAGAGACCGACAAGTAAGACAGATTTTACGCATCGCAGTCTAGTTTTGTGTGTAAAAAATAGAGACTGTACAACTTTAGAATTTCTAGAATAGCCGGATTGTGGCACGCGTATGTCAACTTCTGTAAGGCATAACTTTTCACTCTGGTGGAACCACGTGGCCCGTAAGATATTAAATAGAACTTATTCAGAGTAATACTCATGCGACAGGGTTTACCCATCGTAGACAAGTTTTGAGTCCAAAATTCAAAGACCGTGCAACTTTAGAATATCGTGTCACGCGCATGCCTACTTCCGTAGGGCATAACATTTGACATGGATGGAACCGCTTGCTCCGTAAGATATCAAATCGACACTTCATCAGAGACCTACAATTGCGACAGGGTTTACCCGTCATAGCCCAGTTTTGAATTCAAAGAACACAGAGTTTCCAGCTTTTAAATTTCAAGAATAGGTGGGTCATGGCACGCGCAAGTCAACTTCTGTAGAGCACAACTTATTCAAACTCCTACTCGTGCGACATGGTTTACCCATGCTAGACAAGTTTAGAGTCCAAAATTCAAAGACCGCGCAACTTTAGAATTTCTAGAATAGACGATCGTGTCACGCGTAGCAGAATTTTGGCAACAAATGGATCGTGGCACTCTCTTGTCAACTTCTGTACGGCATAACATTTGACATGGGTGGAATCACGTGGCCCGTAAGATATCAAATTGAAGCTTATTAAGAGACCTACAAATTTTCAATCTGGTGGAACCACATGGCCCGTAAGATATCAAATCTCTCTTATTCAGAGTCTTACTGGTGCGTCTGGGATTTCGCATCGTTGCCAAGTTTTGAGTCCAATATTCAAAGACCGTGCAACTTTAGAATTTCTGGAATAGACGAATCGTGGCACGCGTATGCCAACTTCGGTAGGGCATAAAATTTGACATGGTTTGACCACGCGCCCCGTAAGATATCAAACTGAATCTTATTCAGAGACCGAAAATTACGACAGGTTTTACGTAGTCTTCTTTCATTTGTAAAAAAACACAGACGGTACAACATTAGAATTTATAGAACAGATGGATCGTGGCACGCGCATGTCAACTTCCGTAAGGTATAACTTTTCACTTTAGTGGAACCACGTGGCCCATTAGATATCAAATCGATCTTATTCAGAGCCTTACTGGTGCGAGAGGGTTTACTCATTGTAGCCAAGTTTTG
>QANY01012886.1:10000-12500 GCA_003255025.1 Datisca glomerata
GAGTGAGAAAGAGAGAGAGAGAGAAAGAGAGAGAGAGAGAGGAGAGTGCCAGAGAAAATGGGATTTAAGAGAGAGCTAGAGAGTGGGAGAGAGGAATAGATACAGGGGTAGGATGACGGTGGGAGAGGAAGAGAGACCCAAAGAGAGAGAGACGGAGGGAGGGTGAAAGATAGAGAGAGAGAGAGTGAAAGATAGATAGAAAGATAAAAAGAGAGACAGAG
The DNA here is from genome assembly GCA_003255025.1 of Datisca glomerata. Taxonomy (NCBI): domain Eukaryota; kingdom Viridiplantae; phylum Streptophyta; class Magnoliopsida; order Cucurbitales; family Datiscaceae; genus Datisca; species Datisca glomerata. The sequence continues at coordinate 10,222 of QANY01012886.1, forward strand.
AGAGACACAAAGGGAGAGAGGGGGAGGATAAGAGAGATAGAGTGTGCAAGAGGGAGGGATAGAGGGAGGGAATGAGAGAGAGAGAGAGGGTGAGAGAGTGAGAGTGAGAGAGAGAGAGAAAAAAAAAGAGAAAGAGAGAGTGTGATGGTGAGAGAGAGACTGATTGAGACAGAGCGAGATAGATAGAGAGAGAGTGGGGGTGTGAGAGAGAGAATGAGTGAGAGCGAGATAGATACACAGATAGAGAGAGAGAGAAAAAAAAGGGTGAGAGAGGCAGAACGAGAGAGTGAGATAGATAGATGGACAAGGAGATAGAGAGAAATAGAGAGAGAGGGAGAGGGAGAAAAAGAGAGGGTCAGAGAGAGAGATAGAGATGGGGAGAGAGAGGCAGACTAAGAGAGAGAGATAGATGGAGAGAGAGAAAGATAGAGAGAGAAAGAGAGAGTGTGAGGGCAAGAGAGATAAAGTGTGTGAGTGAGAGGGATGGAGGGAGAGAGAGAGGGCGAGAATGAGAGAGAGTGAGAAAGAGTGTATGAGTGAAAGGCATAGAGAGAGGGGGTGAGAGAGAGAGCGAGAGAAAGGGCGAGATAGATAGATAGACAGAGAGAGAAATAGAGAGAGAGAGAGAGAGAAAGAGAGAGATAGAGAGAGAGTGTGCTAGAGAGAGGGGGACGGACAAACAAAGAGAGAGAGAGAGTAAGAGAGTGATATAGATTGATAGAGAGAGACATACAAACAGGGAGAGAGAGGGAGAGAGAGGGAGAAAGAGAAGGAGAGAGACGGATGGAGGGTGAGAGTGAGAGATAGGTTGATGGCGAGAGAGAGAGATAGTGGGGGAGGTAGAAAGAGACATGGAGGGTGGGAGAGAGAAAGAGAGAGATAGGGAGTGAGAGAAAGGGAAAGAGGGGGAGAGTAAGAGAGATAGAGTGTCTGAGAGAGAGGGACAGAGGGAGAGAATGAAAGATATTTATGGAGGGAGAGAGAGATAAAGCGAGAGAGCGAGAGAGCGAGATAGATAGAAAGAGAGGGAGGGAGGGAGACGTACAGAGGGGGGTTGAGAGAGTGGGAAAGAGAGAGATATAGAGAGACAAACAGAGAGAGTGACAGAGAGATATTCACAGAATGAGAGATTGAGATAGATAGAGACAGGGAGAGTGGGTGATAGAGAGAGCGAAAGAGAGAGAAGGATTGTGAGAGAGAGAGAGAGAAGGGGAGAGAGTGAGAAAGAGAGAGAAGGGCGCGGGAAAGAGAGAGACAAAAGAAAGAGAGAGAATCAAATTACGAGATGGAGCGAGAGTGAAGGAAAGAGAACAAGATAAAGAGAGATTGCGAGAAAGAGGGAGAGAGAGAATGAGAGAGTGTGTGTGTCAAGTTGCAAGATCGAACGAGTGGGGGAGAGAGAGAGGAACAAATAGCAAGAGTGCGAGCGAGAGAGAGCGAGAGAGAGAGAGAGTTAAAGAGAGCATGATTGAGATAGAGAGAGAGAAAGAGAGTGAGAGAGAATGAGAGAGAGATAGACAGACAGAGAGAGACAATGCCAGATAGCGAGTGGGGGTGAGGGGGAGAGAGAGAGTGACGGAGCCAGATAACGAGAGGAGGTAAGAGGGAGAGCACAAGAGAGAGAGTTTGTGAGAGTGAGTGGGAGAGAGAGAAATAGAGAGTGCTATAGAGAGAGATAGAGAGAGAGAGAGAGAGAAAGCGAGATAGATAGAGAGACAAAGAGATAGAGATAGAGGGAGAGAGTGTGAGCAATGAAGAGAGCAATATTGAGAGAGAGAATGAGAGAATGAGAGGGAGCAAGAGAGAGTGTGTGTGGGTGAGACAGAGCATGAGAGAGAAAGGCGAAAGAGAGTGAGAGAGGGAGAGAGACAAAAAGAGACCGAGAGAGAAGGAGAGTGAGAGGGAGAGAGCGACTAAGAGAGGAGAATGAGAGAGAGTGTGAGTGTGAGAGACTGAGAAAGAGAGAGATTGAGCGAGAGATGGGGGAGAGGGAGAGAGATAGAGAGAGGGAGAGAGAGAGGGAGTGAGAGAGGGGGGACGGGAGAGAGGGTGATAGATTGGGAAAGAGAGAGCGAGATAGAGAGATCGAGAGAGAGTGTGAGAGAGAGGGAGAGAGTGTGAGAGAGAGAACGAGTAATCCACAGAGAGAGACCGAGAGAGAGAGAGCGGGGGGAGAGAGAGAGAGCAAGGGAGAGAGAGAGTGAAAAAAAGATTGAAAGAGAGAGTGTGTGAGATAGTGAGAGAGAGAGAGAGTGTGTGTGTGTGTGTGTGTGTGTGTG
>QANY01012886.1:20000-83041 GCA_003255025.1 Datisca glomerata
GAGAGCTAGATTTTGAGAGAGGGAAAAGAGAGGGAGGGAGAGAGAGAGAGCAAAAGAGAGACATGAGAGAGAGAGTGCAAGAGAGAGGGAGAGAGAGAGAAAGAGAGAAGAGAAAGAGAAAGAGAGAGATAGAGAGAGTGAAAGAGAGAGATCAAGAGAGAGAGACATGATAGAATGAGAGAGAGTAAGAGAGAGACATGAGAGAGAGGGAATAGAGAGAGAGAGAGAAAAGACATAGACATAGTAGAGATAATGAGAGAGAGAGTGTGTGTGTATGTGTGTGTGTGTGTGTGTAAGAGTGTGAGAGGGAGTGAGAGGGAGTGAAAGAGAGAGACAAAGAGAGGGAGTGCGAGAGAGAGAAAGAGAATTAGATAGAGAGAGAGCAAGAGAGAGAGACAATGACTGACAAAGAGAAAGAGAGAGAGTGAGAGAGGGAGAGAGTGAGTGATAGAAAGAGGAAGAGAGAAAGAGAGAGAGAGGAACATGAGAGAGAGAGGGAGAGTGAAACATGAGAGAGAGAGGGAAAGAAACAGGAGAGTGAGAGAGATAGAGAGAGAGAGGTAGGTAGCGAGCGAGATAGAGAGACAGAGACAGAAAGACAAAGAGAGAGAGAGAGCGAGAGTGAGTGAGAGAGAGGGAGTTAGTGAGAGAGTGTGTGTTAGAGCAAGTGAGAGAGACATGAGAGAAAGTAAGTGAGAGGGGGACATAAGAGAGAGAGCGAGTGAGGGAGAGAAAGTGAGAGAGCCAAATTGTAAGAGAGAGAAGGAGAGAGAGAGAGTGCGAGAAAGTGAGAGAGAGAGAAAGAGTCAGGAGAGAATGTGAGAGAGAGACAGAGAGACAGAGAGAGAAAGTGGGGGAGAGTGAGATAAGGAGAGACGGAGAGGGAGAAGGAGACAGCGCAAGTGAGAGAGATACATGAGAGAGGGAGAGAAAGAGAGAGAGTAAGTGAGGGAGAGAAAGGGAGAGAGTCAAATTGTAAGAGAGAGAAAGAGAGACTGAGAAAGTGATAGAGAGAGAAAGAGAGAGAGTGTACAAAAAGAGAAAGAGAGCGAGAGAGAATGAGAGATAGAGAGAGACTAGGAGAGCGAGAGAGAGACATGAGAGATAGAAAGAGAGAAAGCAAGTGAGAGAGAGACATGAGAGAGAGAAAGCGAGAGAGCGAGTGAGGGAGTGAAAGGGAGAGAGCCAAATTGTAAGAGAGAGTGACAAAGAGAAAGGGAGAGAGAGTGCGAGAAAGAGAGAGAGAGAAATATAGAGTCAAGAGAGAATGAGAGGGAGAGAGAGAGAGAGAGAAAGAGTGGGAGAGTGAGATAAGGAGCGGGGACAAAGAGAGAGATAGAGAAACTGAGAAAGGGAAAGGGAGAGATAGAGACAGTGAGAAAGAGTGAAAGAGAGAGCAAGATAGAGTCAGTGAGAGAGTGTGAGAGAGAAAAAGACAGAGAGTGAAAGAGAGAGTGTATAAGAGAGAGAGTGCAAACGAGAGAGACAGAGAGTGTGTGTGAGAGGGGGGAGAGAGACAGAAATAGCATGGCACTCTGAATTAGTTATCAAAAATTTTGTTTCTTTTTTTTTTCAAAAATATTAGATTATGTATTGAAAAGGGAGTATGAGAGAAAAGGCATTTACAATTTTATCTGATCTATCGAAAGGCCTCTTTCAGCGTGACAAACATTTTTGTTTTCACAACGGAAGGCTCTTTACAATATTTAGATTATGAAAAAATACGAAAAAAAAAGATATTTGATCATTATTTATTTTAATTTGAAAAACTAAAGAAACTTTGTGTCCGCGCGTGTGCGTGTGTGTGTGTGTGTGCATGCGCGTGTGTGCGTGTGTGAGAAAGAGAGAGAGAATGAGGGAGAGAGAGCGAAAGAGAAAGAGAGAGATCTAGGGAGAGTGCGAGAGAAAGACAGGGAGAGAATGTGTGTGTGTGTGTGTGTGTGTGTGTGTGTGTGTGTGTGTGTGAACGGTGAGAGAGGAAGATAGAGAGAGGGGGAGAGAAAGCCAAATAGTGATAGTGGGTGAGAGAGAGAGAGAACGAGAGATAGAGAGTGAGAAGGATAGGGAGCGATATAATGAGAGTGGGGAGAGCGAGGGACAGAGAGTGGGGAGAGCGAGGGACAGAGAGAGGGAAACCAAAGTAGAGAGAGAAAGAGAGAGAGACACAAAGAGAGAGTGAAAGGTAGTGGGCCAGAGAGAGATAGAGACAGAGAGAAAGCGAATGAGAAAGAGGGCGATAGAGAAAGAGAGAGATCCAGAGAGAGTTAGAGAAAGAAAAGGACAGGGAGAGCCAGAGAACGAGGTAGATAGAGAGAGAGTGAGAGAGAGAGACAGTGAGAGAAAGACAAAGATAGAGAGAGATAGAGGGAGCTACACACATAGAGAGAGACATAAGCAAAGAGAGAGAGACTGTGTGTGTGTGCGAATGATAATGAGAGGCGGAGAGAGAGAGACAAAGAGAGTGAGAGAGAGAGAGAGGGTGTGTGTGTGTGTGTGTGTGTGGGTGTGTGGGTGTGTGTGTATGTGTGTGTGTGTGTGTGTGAGTGCGTGTGTGCGTGTGTGCGTGTGTGCGTGTGTGCGTGTGTGCGTGTGTGCGTGTGTGTGTGTGTGCGCGCGCGCGCGCGCGTGTGTGTGTGTGAGAGAGAGAGAGAGATAATGAGAGAGAAAGAGACTATGTGTGAGAGAAAGAGAGAGAATGAAAGAGAGACTGTGTGTGTGTGAGAGAGAGAGATAATGAGAGAGAAAGAGACTATGTGTGAGAGAAAGAGAGAGAATGAAAGAGAGATTGTGTGTGTGTGAGAGAGAGTGACAAAGAGAGTAAGAAAGAGAGAGAGAGAGAGAGAGAGAGTTGGGGTGAGAGGGAGTGAGGGGGAGAATGAGAGAGAGATCCAGAATACAAGAAGGGTGGCATAGAGAGAAAGAGATAGTGGGAGAGAGAAAGAGAGAGTGAGAGCGAGAAGAGAGGGACAAATACTGAGAAGGGCTGAGAGAGAAAAAGCACAAGAGAGAGAGGGAGGGAGATAACGGGGAGAGAGAGATAGAACAAGGGAGAGTGAGAGAGAGAGAGACAAAGAGAGAGGGCCGGAGAGAAATATAGATAGTGAGAGAAAGAGAAAGAAAGAGACTGAGAGAGAGAGTGTGTGTGAGAGAGAGCGAGAGAGAGAGAGAGAGAATAGGGGAAATAGAGGGAGCGGAAGAGGGAGAGGGAGAGGGAGAGAGAAAGGGAGAGTGGGTGAGATAACGAAAAGGGGAGAAAAAGACAGAGAAAGAGACACACACAAAGAGAGAGGGAGAGAAAGCGAGTGAGAGATAGAGAGAGACAGAGAGGGACATAGAAAAGGAAAGAGAGAGCGAGAAAGAAAAGAGAGTGTGTGTGTGTGTGTGTGTGTGCGCGCGCACGCGCGCGCGTGTGTGTGTGTGGCCGCGCGCGTGTGTGTGTGTGTGTCTGTGTGTGTTTGTGTGAAGAGAGAGAGGGAGAGAGAGAGAAGGAGCCAGATAGCAAGTGGGATGAGAGAGAGTGTGAGATAGACAGAGCCAGATATCGAGAGGGGCTGAGAGAGAGAGCATGAGAGTTAGAGAGTGAGAGAGAGAGATGGGGAGCGAGATAACGAGGGGGAGACAGACAGAGAGAGAGGGAGATAGAGATGGAGAAAGACCGAAGTAGAGAGAGAAAGAGAGAGACAAAGATGGAGAGAAAGGGAGAAGACCAGAGAGAGAAAGACAAAGATCCAGAGAGAGAGTGAGAGAAAGAGAGAGATCCAGAGAGAGAGTGAGAGAAAGAGAGGGAGAGGGAGATAATGAGAGGGGGACATAGAGTGACAAAGGAAGCACACAGAGAGGGAGAGCTAGGGAGAGCGAGGTAGATAGAGAGAGAGATCCATATAGCAAGGAGAGAGAGAGAGTTGGGGTGAGAGAGATAGAGAGAGATATCCATATAGCGAGAAGGGAGAGGGAGAGAGAGTTGGGGTGAGAGAGGTAGAGAGAGTGTGTGAGAGAAAGAAAGAGTGAGAGTGAGAGACGGAGAGAGAGAGTGAGAGAGAGAGTGTGTGTGTGTGAGAGTGAGAGAGAGAGAGTGTGAGAGTGAGAGAGAGAGTGAGAGTGAGAGTGAGAGGGAGAGAAAGCGAGAGAGAGGGAGGGAGAGAGAGAGCAGGAGAATGGGTGAGAGAGAGGATGCGAGATAATAGGAGGGAGAGATAGATAGATAGATAGAGACAGAGAGAGAGAGAGTGAGAGAGGGAGAGAAAGAAAGAGTAAGTGAGAGACAAAGAAAGAGCCATAGAGAGAGAGATAGAGAGAGGCAGAGAGAGAGAGTGAGACAACGAGAGTGGGACAAAGAGAGAGAGTGTGTGTGTGAGAGAGAGAGAGAGAGCGAAAAAGAAAGAGAGAGATCTAGAGAGAGAGTGAAACAAAGAAAGGGAGAGTGCGATAACGAGAGGGGGACATAGAGAGGGAGGTGGGGGAGGGAGAACCAGAACAGAGTGAGATAGATACAGAGATAGAGAGAGTGTGTAGATATTGTTTAATTTTAATCTCATTTATTTAAGGGCTTTAGTAGTGTTTTGAAAATCAGTTGAGATAGTTTTAAACAATCAACATTATCTTTTAATTATGGAAAGTTACTTTACTATTTAATAATAGAAGTGAATATAGGCGATCTTTTTTCTTAATTCTACCAATTTCATCATCTTCTTAATAATAGTAGTGAAGTTCAATCGTTGATATATTAATTAAATACTAACAATTAATAAATAATACATTCTCGTTTTGATAGTTGTTTTTTTTTTGTGTGACAGTGCGTTTCAATTTTTTTCATGACTTGATTAATCTTCACATAAATTCTTGGTTTAACTATTGGTTGATGATTATTGAAGAATCCATTATATATTAGTTGGATATTAAATCAATTAATGAGGGACTAATAGTAATTCAAAAAGTTATTACTGTTTAATCAATATTAAGTAGGGGTGAGAGTGTGTTGATATTCATTAAATTTTCATAATTAATATTAAATGAGCGTGGGATTGTGTGGTTTTTGAGAAGCTATTGAATTTGAAAACCGATACATTGATTATTGATTTTTGTATTTTTTTCGGTTGTGATGTTTTTGCTGCGGTTTAATCAATATTAGATAGGGGTGGGCTTGGGAGTGTGTTGATATTCATCTAGTTTTCGTAATCAATATTAAATGAGGGTGCTATTTGGTGATTTTTGAAAAGTTTCTTAATTTAATAATCATAACCACTTTTGCTAGCGGTTATTAATATTTTTTATTTGCTCGGTTGTGATGTTTTTGTTGCGGTTTTATAGAGAAAAATTTTAATTTTAATTTTTTTTAAAGCATTAATTATCTTCACTTTTTAAAGATAATAATATATAGTCAATGAATATGATATAATATTAAACCCAAAAAATTTTAAAATCAAAAGCGGAAACTTTCAATTAATAAATTATATATTCTTTTTCTTATTTTATTCATTGTTTGAATTAATGGTATATGAATTTTAAATCTGTAGAGATTGAGTTTACAATCTTGATTTCAATTTTTTATTGACTAATTTTAATTTACTTTTATTTTTGAAAGATTTCTTAAATAGATTAAAGATATTTTGATTGACAATTATAGAAACTAGTTATTTTCATAAAACTTCAGAAAATCTATAGTTCATCTAAACAGTTAACACTACCTTAAAACTTAACTGTATGTATAAATTTCCCTAATATTTATGCCACCAAGTCTAACGTTCTGGGTATTATGCTGCTGATTAATTTTTGGGTACGAACAAATAAACAGAGCGACGGAACTAAAATCTTAAGGTTTTGTTTGATTTTAAAAATTTGAATAAAAATATGAAAAAAATGAAGAGCCTTTCATAATCTTCTATCATTTCCTTCCTATTGTTTCCAATAATCTGAAATATATTTAAATGATATCTTTATGGAAGGTAGGGAAAAATAAGAAGACTACTCAAACGCAAGTTACAAAGGAATATCATAGTAGTTGGATTGACGACCATTGAATCAGTACAAATTGCAGTATGTCATTAACCATTACCAATAGAAATAAGAAAGAAAATAAGAATGAGAAATAAATCCAAATATTACATTAAATTTGTAATTTCTAGCTCCACCCAAATTACAAAATATAAAATTTTAACCCAATTACTAATGGGGATGTCACATATTTGATAAACAAACACATCTATTAGGCTGCAACATCAATTCCTTTCTTGTGCAGATTCACTTCATTGGTATTCTTTTCTGAGTTTTCTATGTTAATAACCTCTTGAGAATTCGTCTCCTTGAGCTCCCCATTTTTGTCTGATACACTATTTAGGCTCTGCACCATCTCCTTGAGCTCTCCATTATTGTCTGATGGGCCCTGCACTATCTCTTCCACCCAATCAAGTAATTGCTTGATTGCTGCCTCATCTGTCCATAAAACCTATTGTAAATAGTTAGAGAGAGACACAAAGAGAAATGACAGAAGACCACCTTCTGTTGGGTGATCGAACAAGAGGTGATTTATTCAACCGTACCGAGATCAGATCAGCCGAACAAGAACATTGGAATATATTAAAGGGTTTGTTTTCATTTTTTGAAGTGGATCTAGGCTGTTGAGATCAGATATGACCATCTTTTGTTCCGACAAACATGAAAAGATATGAGAGCAGAGCATAACCTAGTCTTGGTACAGTGTGGGCTTGAGGGTGCCTTAAGATGAGAGGATTACGAAAAGCAGTTGCAAGGTCCTCAGAAGGCAACTTTAGCCAATCTTTATCTCCTATGAAGTGTACAGATTTGGCTTTGATTGGTTCTCCATAAGCAACATCGCATATGGTTGGATCTCTGAACTTAGACCCTGATATTGATATGAAGAACTTCAATGGTGGATGCTCCTTCAACACCTTCCCCTGTTTCATTCTCAATGTTAGATTACCCATACTGAATCATACTCAAGTTACAATTTTAAAATTATGAAAAAAGTACCATTTTCTTGTCAAAGTTACCTGAGCTTGGTAGCCAAGCAATAGAGCCGAGAGTGTCGCACCCTGATAAGAAGAAACCGATTGATTAAGCTTGAGAGATTATATAAAATTAAGTGAAGGAAAGTAAATAAGACTTAATGAAAGTGTACCTGAGAAAAGCCTAGAAAACCATCAAATGGACCATTTTTGATGATATATTCACACAAGTGAGAGATGCATTCTTCCAGGTTTGTGTATTCTGTGAACTCCTGATTTATATTTAGGTTTCATCATCAGTCATTCAGACTTAGTATTATCATTTAATTGCCACTTTTATTATAATTTTTTTGTTGACTTAGAGGATTACTACACTCGGGTCTAGTTAAAATATTTTGTTAAACCCGAATCTAAGAAATGTTAATATTAATGTGAAAATACTTAATTGATGTCTAGCATAATTATTTTTTACAAGAACTCGGTCTAGTGTAGGGTAATTAAGGGTCAATAATTTTTGTTGTTTTATACAAAACGACAAAAATTTTAATGAATGTACATAAAAACGAGGAATATAGATTTGACCTTGTTGAATTGGAACCACTCATAATAAGGTGGTGGGAAAAAGCCTTCAATTTCTGATTTTCCTCCTGCAGGAAATAAGCCATCCGGGAAGTCCTGTTTCCAATATAACGTATTCAGAATATAAAGTTAAAAAATTTAAGTTGAGAGAGAAAGAGAGAAGAAGAAGGATTATTTAAGACAAACCAAATCAAAATGATGAAAAATAGAAGGATCCCATTTGCTAATTTGCTTCTGTAAGAAACTTCCACTGGTTCTAAAGCCATGGAGGCACAGTATCTTCATCTTCTTCTTCTCTTGTGCGCCTTCCATTCTTGACTATTGTTAGTAGAGTGAAGAATTATGTGGCATTTTATTGAGCTTTTCTTTGTATATTAATGGGTAATTAAAGCTCTGTTTTAGGCCCTAACCACCCGTCGTGGTTGTTTGGTTTGGTTTATGAAAGGTTGTTGTTGCACGTGTGTATCTATATCACCACTTAATGATCCATTGGACCTACCTACCCAAATCATTACTGTTTTAGTTGTTTTTATTTTTCAATCATAAATGATTGTCTATCATATTACTTTAACCAGTAAGTTTGTTGGATCCTTCATAAATGTTCATGTTTAGGTGAGTTCAAGTGTCAATTTTTTTTTCTCTATTTGCTATTTGCCTCAAATGTCACAATTCTTTATATTCAGTGCTATTTTATTTATGAATAAATAAATAAGTTGGATATTTAATAAGAATTGAAAATCAATTATTAATATTATAATAATATTTGAGAATGTTTGATAATGGACACACAAATATCTTTTATATATACTAGTTGTATCTAACGTGCATTCGTGTTAGGTTAACTTATGATTTTAAATTCTAACATGTTTCATGTTTATTAATGACATGTCATATGATGATCAAGATTATTTTTCATCGATGAAATAACTTAAGAAAATAAACCGTAAAGTTATTTATTTATAGACTATTTCCTTATATACAATATATTTTTGTACATATTGTATCTTTATGCCTCACACCCATTGGTTTAACTAATATTTTTGTCGTTGTCATCGAAACACTTTGTGAAAGCGCTACATATAGTTATCCATGAGAAAACACGTGTTGAGGAAGATAAATGCTAACATGAGAAATTGATTGTCCTTATTGATTGTTATTTCAAAACAAAGACACGTGAAATTATTTTCTCTTAATTTTGAATGGGAAACTTTTATCGTTCATCGGATTAAATGGAATTCTAAGAATGAAAATATTTTTTTCATGTGTTGTCAAATAGATATTTTTGCATGTATCAGAAGTTATGGCATATCAATCGAGTTCCGTTACATAAATCATTAGTTTGGGTCTAAGTTCCGCAATAGTATGATTAGACATTTTTTCTTAAAAACTAATATGTGTGGAGGAAGACCATTTAGTACCAATGAAATGAGAAGTTTTTGTTGATAATAATTATTTGTATTATCAACAGTCTCATAAAAACTCATAAACTTCATTACATCTCCAAAAAATAATTTATACGAGGAGTCAAGTTAATTATATGGGATGAAATAGCAATGGCAACAAAATACATCATTACATATGATAAATGATATAATATTTTTTATGAGCTATAAATCCATGTTCATTTTTTATTGTTGGGGGAGGATTTACTAAACAAAAATACCAAATGGATAGAAATGAAGTTTAGTACTTTAAGAAATTGGGTAAATGAATATAAATTAATTTAAGTATATAAATTTATATTCACGTGCTTGAATTTATATGGCCATTCACGACTCAATATCAATGTCGGATGTTTGAATGTTGGTAAATAATTAAAAATACTTTCCTTAAATTCAAATTCATTAAAGGTGGAGATAACAATTCCCCAATCTACCCTAATTTTCCCATTTCTTTTGTATCAGTCGGCTCTCTCTCTGCAATTATCGATATCTCATTCTCGTTCCGATAGTTCTATCTTCCTACTTTTCAGATGCAGCCCATATCTCAAATCTAAGTCTTCTAAGCCATTATGACTCTCACCATCCCTATCTTTAAATCATGTCCAATCTCCCAGCCCCTCTCTCTCTCTCTTTCTCGAGCTATATGTATCTTTATACCTGCAGTTGTATTGTGGAGAGACTTTGACGTATTTTTCTTTGAGGTTTTAGTTTAGATGCATTGTGTTCGTAGTTATAAATAAAATTCTTGAAACATTGTTTTCTGGTTGCATGTGTCTTTCAATGAGTGTTTTGTGATTCTTTTTGTTGAAAATTTGAGGAAATTGGGTAAATGAATATATATGAATTTTTATTGACGTGTTTGAATTTATATTGCCACTCTACTCAGTATCAATATTACTGTTTGAATTTCTAACATCTTTTATGATGGGTTTTCTAAATTATATCTTATCAGCTGAAATAACCCGGATTATGTATGTTTATGTCTTTCCACTTGTTGAAATATGCGAGTTTATTCCATGTGTGTTTAAGTCATCATGTTTGTTGAATTGTTTGCTATATACGTACACATAGAAATAGAAAAACTACATAACAAATCAGTAAAAAAAATTATATTATCACTAACCAGGATGTTTAATTTGAATAATTGAAGAAAAGTTTAAATGTATGAGAGTTATGATTTTGGTGTCTGTTAGTGAAGTTTGAAAAGAAATTATTTCAAGAAAATTCGTTAGATTAATTATATGATTGCGTATGGTGTTGTATAACAAATTTTAAGATCTAATGTTTGTATTTGGTAACATCGAAACCTTATATTTAAGGTTTGAGCAGGTATAAAATTAGTTAGGGTTTTTAATTAGATTTAGGAGCTCTTTGAAGGTAGATGTAATTTTAGTGAGTTTCTGTAATTTCAATTGTGTGACCAACTTTAGATTTCTGTTGATCTTAAAATTAATCACTTAGAAGCTAAAATTTGATCTCTGGTGAAGTTGACTATGCTTCTTTGTTGTATTTGTTATTGCTTTTAAATTTTATTTTCAAACGTTAAAAAATTTATTAAAAATACCCATTTTATTGATTTATCTAAAGACTAGTCATTTTTCAACAAATTTAAAAAAACTTAAACGAACAACTGAATTTTTAATCTACAAATATACTTTTTAAATCTTGACATGACAACACATATTTGAGTCTTCCTAGAGCCAATAACTCATAGCTATTATAAGACTAAAACTCGATCTCTGATGAAGTTCCCTATGCTTCTTTATTATGCTTGTTTTTTCTTTTTAATTTTTTATTTCAAAAATTAAAAAAAATCCATTGAAAATCCTATTGATGTGTCAAAAGGTTATTTATTTTTCAAGAAACTTTTAAAAAAATAAGATATAACAGTTTAAATTATAATGCACATATATATTTTTCAATATCTTGACATAAAAAACACATCTAAGTTATATTTTTTTAGTAAGATGTGTTTGTCGGGAAACTTCAAACCTTGAGTCCATAACCATATCTTATAATAAATTTTAAGAGTTTTAATCAATAGTCTGTAACTTTTGACTCAGCTAAATCTTTACCTAAAGATTATTCATTTTTCAAGAAATTTAAAAATACTTAAACATGACAGCTGAATTTTTAATCTACAAATATATTTTTTATATCTTGACATAACAACACATATTTGAGTCTTCCTAAAGCCAATAACTCATAGCTATAATAAAGCTAAAACTTGATCTCTGATGAAGTTGCATATGCTTCTTTATTATGCTTGTTTTTTCTTTTCAATTTTTTATTTCAAAAATTAAAAAAAAATTCATTGAAAATTCTAATTATATTGATTTGTCAAAAGGCTATTTATTTTTCAAGAAACTTTTAAAAAGTAAGATATGACAGTTCAAATTGTAATGTACAAATATATTTTTCAATATCTTGATATGACAAATACATCTAAATTATATTTTCTAGTAAGATGTGTATGTGGGGAAACTTCAAATCTTGAGCCTATAATCATTTCTTATAATAAATTTTAAAAATTTTCCTAGAACCAATAATCTGTAACTTTTGACTAACCTAAATCTTTATCTCTGATAAAATTTCATCGGTTTCTTTGTTGTACTTGATATTACTTTTAATTTTTTATTTTAAAAGTTAAGAAAATTCATTGAAAGGTCCAACCATAACATACATGACAACTCAACTTTTAAAAATATATTTTTTAATATCTTGATATGACAATACATCTTTTAATACGTTTATAAACACTAAATTTTGAGCTCAAAACCATATCTTGTAATAAATACTAAGGAGTCTTCCTAGGACTAATCCTCCGTAGATTTTGACTTCAAAGTTTTCATCCTAACCATCCTTTTAAGTGTTATACTTGTACATCTTGCATAAATTAATTCACAACCAAATATTCACATGGTGTTCGTCCTTGAATATTTTTCTTAATTTTATTCTAAATATTTTCCATTATAAATTGATTTAAGCTTTTATCTATGTTAGTCAAAAGTTTTCCTACTTCCTAGATTTTATTTATTGACTCATGATCAATCCACAATGAATATGACTCTAACATCAACATAGCAATATGATAATAATAAGATGTTGACTTACTAAACGTTACTGTTTGGATGCCCTTACTTATTTGATGCAGTTTAGATGAAGATACTGAGATGTCGCCTTTATTGTACTTTACTTTTCTAATACCCTATATATCGTGTTATGTAGATTCTTCAATTGACACCAATAAATATATTACATTATATTACTGTTATAAGATGTCTTTAATTTAACAAAGACAATTTTAATCACAGATTTACTTATTCAGGGGTAAATTTTTTGTCCACTTTACAAATCTGATAAAGTTGGTGTGTAGATTGTGTAAATGAAGAATGTAATTTATTCTTCAAAAGATTTATTCAGTGTAATTGAGTTGCCTCTATGAGAAGGTACTACATTTTTAATTAATTTTATCTTTATAGGATGCTTTAATATATAAAGCAACTTGCATGTGCGAGTTCTCATGATTTAAAAAATGCTTCATAAATAACTGTAAATAACTGACTTTAAAAAATTGTCCGCGATTTAATTCTGACTATATTATGTTTTAAATTAAAATTATTTTTATCTATTCTTAATTTTCACGTTTTCCCAGTAAGTTCTTAACGGTGGCATTTTTAATAAGTTCCATATTTTTTTTATTTCAACAATAATATATTTAGAATTTGTTTAAGAATGCTCCAAAAGATGGTTTGATTTTTTATGTTTTTTTCAAAGCTTAACTTTTTATCAAATAAAATTAGATTATATTGAAACCTAATATCAAATGGCTCGATTAGACAAATTAGTCACTATATAAAAATAAATGAAAAATTGATTTAAAAGTTGTAATTTATATAAATGACCAAATTTTATAATGATTCATCTTTAAAACTTAAAAAATATTATAAATAAATGATATCGCTCTCACTAATAAGGGACCTTATTCACGTTATTTGCATAACAGCCACAGCAAAAAATGTTATTCGCGTAACAACCTCAGCGCAAAATGCTACGTAGTTTATAGATATATATTTTATGGTATATAATAACATATTGTGTTGTGCATATTTACCGTAGTATATTTTAATATACTATCAGTATATCATAGTTATATGTAGTATATTTTTATATAACATCTTGTACCATACCCCTTCCCACACCTAAGTTGGGCCCCTCCTTCTTCTTCATCTCTCTCGCTTGAAAATGAGAAATAGAGGGAGGAAGAGAATTGTTACATTAAAAACCAGTCTGGTGATGGTGAATGAAGCTATGAACAGATCTGGTCGCGGCTTCCCTAACCACCGTGACCAGATTAGCCGCGATCAGATCTGGTCACAGCTTCATTCACCACGTCCAGCGGCGCGGTCGACGTTCGTGGCAATGAGAGACTAGCGGTCATGGCTGCCAGTCTCTCTATTGTATGACAGGTGATTACTTTAACATCTAGCTATTTGAATAAATTACACAAAATATAAAAAGGAGAAGATTAATGAACATAATCGCACAAGCTTGGGCGAGAGATAAATTTCAAGTTCATATCTCTGGTTCAGAATTGCCAAGTTGTTTGTATCGTGAAGAAAAGTATGAAAAATAATGAAAAAAATCTAAAACACAAATCAAATCAAATAATGGTATAAAGGTAAAATAACAAACAAAATCTTAACTACCCGATTTTTCTCTTCTCCATTTCGTCCATATGTGCAAAATAACAAAAAAAATGACATTATACAAAAGTAAAACTTAAACTTGATTAAATCTATATTTTTCCCATATCAAATTATGTGAGGTTTTTTAGTCCAACTTTAAGTTTGTTTTTATACTGATTAAGCCGGATATTTATATTGTTGCACCTGGACATGGATTTGCCTAACTCAATCTTATTTGATTTGACATTATAGTGGTGTACCATTGATGATCCCTCTCAGAACTCAAAACCACATTTTTTGTTAGGCGGCTGAAGGGTTATATGAAAGTTTTTTTTTTTATAAATACACATTTTTCATTTTCTTTAAAGATTTTTATACCCCTCGTACAATCTCTTTTGCAATCTTTCTTTTCACCAACTTCATATCTTCACTTGTAATCTCTCTCTTCTCTCTTCATTTCTTTTTCTTTCTCAATGTACATGTCAAATCAATTTAATAATATTTTATTTTTTTTCTTCTTCTTTATTTTTCAATGAAATTTTTTCTTCTACTTAAAGGGTTCAAGTAATTTTTTATGACTACTTGAGTCCATAACCATATCTTATAATAAACCTTGAATCCATAACCATATCTTATAATAAATTTTAAGAGTTTTCCTAGAATCAATAATCTGTAACTTTTGACTAAGCTAAATCTTTATCTAAAGACTTTTCATTTTTCAAGAAATTTAAAAAAACTTAAACATGACAGCTGAACTTTTTAATCTACAAATATATTTTTTTAAATCTTGACATAACAACACATATTTGAGTCTTCCTAAAGCCAATAACTCATAGCTATGATAAAGCTAAAACTTGATCTCTGATGAAGTTGCATATGCTTCTTTATTATGCTTATTTTTTCTTTTCAATTTTTTATTTCAAAAATTAAAAAAAATCCATTGAAAATCCTAATTATATTGATTTGTCAAAAGGCTATTTATTTTTCAAGAAACTTTTAAAAAGTAAGATATGACAACATTCAATTACTTGAACCCTTCAAGTAATTATTTTTTTGTTAGTCAACATTCATATATCAGGTGACTACTTGAAAGGTTCAAGTAATTGTTTATGACTGCTTGAACCCTTTAATGACTACTTGAAACGTTCTAGTAGTTATTTTTTTCTCAGTCAATTACCCAACATCAGGTGACTACTTGAAGAGTTCAAGTAGTCGTTGAACCCTTTAAGTAGTTGTTTACGACTACTTGAAACGTTCTAGTAATTATTTTTTTCTTAGTCAATTACCCAACATCAGGTGACTACTTGAAGGGTTCAAGTAATTGTTTACGACTATTTGAACCCTTCAAATAGTTTTTTATGACTACTTGAAGGGTTCAAGTAGTTTTTTTGTCAGTCAATTACCCATACATCATGTGACTACTTAAAAAGTTCAAATAGTTGTTATGGCTACTTGAACCCTTCAGGTAGTTATTTTTTATTTGATCAGTCAACAACCCAAACACTAGTGATTACTTGAAGGTATCAAGTAGTTTTTATGACTACTTGAACCCTTCAAGTAGTTTTTATGACTACTTGAACCCTTCAAGTAGCTTTTTAAGACTACTCGAGCCTATTTTTATGAAAAAAAATGAATGTTAAGTACTTGAAGGGTTCAAGTAGCTTTTTATGACTACTTGAACTCTTCAAGTAATTTTTTTATCAGTCAGTAACTCAAATATTATGTGACTACTTGAAGGGTTTAAGTAGTTGCTTATGACCACTTGAAGGGTTCAAGTAGTTATTTTTTTGTCAGTCAATTACCCATACACTAGGGGTTCAAGTAGTTGTTTATGACTACTTGAACCCTTCAAGTAGTTATTTTTTGTTTAGTCAATCAGCAACTCAAATACCAGGTGACTACTTGAATGGTTCAAGTAGCTTTTATGACTACTTGAACCATTTTTACGTAAAAAAAAAAGAAGAGAAAAGGAACGTTGAGTACTTGAAGGGTTCAAGTAGTTTTTTATGACTACTTGAATCATTTAAATAGTCATAAAAACTATTTGATACCTTCAAGTAGTCATTAATGTTTGGGTTGCTGACTCATCAAATAAAAAATAACTACTTGAAGGGTTCAAGTAGTCATAAATAACTAGTTGAACCATTCAAGTAGTCAATTGGTGTATAAATAATTGACTGACAAAAAAACTACATGAAACATTCAAGTAATCATAAACAATTACTTGAAGAGTTCAAGTAGTCATAAACAATTATTTGAACCATTCAAGCAGTCACCTGGTGTATGGATAATTGACTGACAAAAAAACTACTTGAACCCTTCAAGTAGTCATAAACAACTTTTTGAAGGGTTTAAGTAGTCATAAACAACAACTTGAACCCTTCAAGTAGTCATAACAACTACTTGAACCTTTCAAGTAGTCACTTGTTGGATGAGTGTTGACTGACAAAAAAAATAATTACTTGAAGGGTTCAAGTAGTCAGTTCAAGTAGTCATAAAAAACTACTTGAACCCTTCAAGTAGGAAAAAAAGGCTTCGTTGAAAAATAAAGAAGAAGAATAATAATAAACTATTATTAAATTGAACCTTTCTAGTAGTAACCTGGTGTATGAGTGATTAACTGACAAAAAAACAACTACTTGAACCCTTCAAGTAGCAATAAACAACTACTTGAAGGGTTCAAGTAGTTATAAACAATTACTTGAACTCTTCAAGTAGTCACCTGATGTATGAATGTTGACTGAAAAAAATAATTACTTGAAGGGTTTAAGTAGTCATAAAAAATTACTTGAACCCTTCAAATAGAATAAAAAACTTTGTTGAAAAATAAATAAGAAGAATAAAATATTATTAAATTGAAATATTCAAGTAGTCACCTGGTATATGAGTAATTGACTTATAAGAAAATAATTGCTTGAACATTTCAAGTACTCACCTAGTGTATGAGTGTAGACTGACAAAAAATAATAATTACTTGAAGGGTTCAAGTAGTCATAAAAAACAACTTGAACCCTTCAAGTAGAAGAAAAAGCTTTGTTGAAAAATAAAGAAAAAGAATAATAAAATATTATTTAATCGATTTGACATGTGCATTGATGGAGAAAGAAATTATGAGGGAAAAAAGATTACAAATGATAATACGAAATTGATGGGTTAATGGTTTAAAATTTCTTATTTTAAAAATAGGTATAACTTTCCTTAACAAGTTAAAAAAGGTATATCAATCCAAAAAAAACTCTATACGAAACGTGATGCCACTGCTTTCACCTTCACTGAGTAAATATAACTATAGTTCCATATTTGTAGGCTAAGTATAATTTGTTTCAAGAAAGGTGTGCATACATTGCTAATTAATCAGTTACCCAGGTAGACCTACAAAATACAATGTATTTGTAAATACTAAAGTATCAATGGCTTAAATTTTGAGTAGTTGCCTAACATTTGGTTTGCTTTGAGGTGAATTTGGCGAAGATACAACTGGCAAAGAGTACGAAAGATGTTAGCTTTTATTTCTCCGAAAGAGGTCAGTGCATATTCTAATGGGCTCTAATAATATGATAAATTTGGGGTGAAATATGCGAAACTGGTGATTGTTTGATTATCTTCATAAGTTTCATACAGCCTAGTTGGTTTTATTTTACAGATGATACATTCTAGAACTTAAATTTAATCTGATACATTGTCTTTAAAAATTATACAATTGAATGTGGAAAATGTCGTTTCTTAACTTCTTATCTTTTTATCTTTGTGTACTAAAGGACTGTTCATTATTATCAAGAACAATATCTTAATTTATTGAAAAAACCCACAAAGCCCAATGTTATTTTGAAAAAAAGAATTGATATCCAAAATTTGGTTATTTGGAGTAATATTTAGATTACATATGTAACTCTTCAGAAAACTTATTTAAGCCATTCATTCTGAAAAACGTTGAAATTAGAACTCGCGGACATGGTAAACTGTTTTTTTTAATTAACAAAAATCATTCACATAAGTAAATGAGCTGAAATTAATCAGGAAGTATCAATACACATAAATATAAGTAAAAATCGTCTAACGGCAACTTTAGAAACATATAAATGTTGAAAACAGGCTTCACACTATCACAACACCTGTTATGTCTATATACAATATAAAATAGTTAGCATATTTTAGATTATACTGATTTAAAAAGTTGGGTATATTAGATTTTATACCTGTGACTTCCTTTGATTTGACAAAAATCACTAACTTTGATGAAATCTACAAAAGAAAAACATGTTAAGTATGAATTTATCAACTGATTTATTATCTCTATTTCATTATTTTAAATTAGGGACAATTCTAACTCCTCATTCACACTCATTTAGTTTGTATCACTGATATTATATTTATGTTTTTTTATTACATATATAATTTTTTTTTTCAATTTAGATCCCAAATTATTCAATAATTTCATTGTAAAGTGTATTCCGGATTTTTTCACCTTGGTAAGGAGAAATGATGAGATTTTGTATGAAATAAAGATACATGAAGTGAAAAAGAGGTTTTTTCACCTTGCTTACCTTCACGTAGCTGAGAATCAATTTCATTATATTAACATCTCATTATTATTCTGGTATGTCTCCATTGTATTCTTTCCTTAACACTTTGATTCTAATAACCTATTCCTTTTGGTATATCGATAAATTCTTAATGAGAGCAGCATCCATAATTTCAATATTATTTTAACAAACTCTATCAAATTGGCTTATAAATATGAAAATGTTTCAACATTCTTTTGAATGTTGCAACTTTTCAAAACTATGGAAAAGTTGCAACTGCACTCAATTATTTTTTTATCTACTAATCACCATCAAAATAAAGGTGGCTTAAAATGTCGCAATGGAAAATTGTCAAATTAGCTTTTGGTAAACCAATGGTTTCGTTAACATTTATCCGTAAATATAAACACGTTTCAACAATGTATAAAATCTGGAAAGTTATAATTCCAATGATGCTAAACACGTTTTGAGACGTCATGTAAAAGTATTTTAATGTGTAATGTAGTGTAATTTTAGTGTAAATTTCAACTTCTAAGGATAAAAAAAAATCCTAGTGTCACGTCTCTACAATAGTTAGACAGTTTTGTGAGTGAAGGGAAGCATTCTTTTGAAATGTAGGAGGGTATTCATAAATCATGTATTTGCATTATAACTAACCAAATGTCACCACGTAGTAAAGTGATGGATAATTTAGGAAAACAGTTCCATTAGAAGGATAAATCTGATAAATGAATGTTTCTATGAGATTGTGTCTTTATTTATATATATATATATCTTGAATTAGTAATGAAATATATCCAATATGTTAACCAATATTTGATACATGTGTTTTAATTTAAATTATTCCATTTTATCGTAATTATTTTTAATTTATCTGTAAAATGTTAAAACTTATGATATATATGTGCAATTCATATAAATTTTAACATAAATTCAGTAATTTTTATAAACAGTATGATATGTTTAGGAAAAATTGAATTCATAAAAAATTATATAGCTAAAAGTAAACTAATTAATATATAATAAAATATTATAAATTTTATAAGGTTAAACTTGTTTATAAGTAATTTTATACTTCGGTGAATAGTATAATTTTTTTATGAAAAAATGATAGTGTTCACCTTACAACATTTTATTGTATTAATCGATTGAGTTAGCAATAAGTAGGGTTAGTGATATCAATTAATTATTATTAAATTCTTTAAATATTATTTACATATAATCTACCTTGTATTGTATATTAAATACTGTAAATATTATTTAAAAAACTTTGAATACTTCACCCTTCTAATTCCCACCCGTTGCACAAACATCACCTTAATTACTATATTCATTGTATATTGGTTGTAGTTAATTTTTTCCCACTATTTCAAAACAATAATCCGAACTTTGTTTTGCAACATTTCACATCCTGGCCCAGAAAGAAATTGAAGACGTTGATGCCACATTAATGATAAATTAAATTGTTTTGCAAGGTTCTTCATCCCGTTCATTGATATAAATAGGTCGAAAAGTCTTTTTTTTTTCTCGATTCGTTAGGTATAATCAAAATGAAATTTTTTTTATCTTTCTAAACTTGCTCTTGATATTTCTCAAAATAATTCACCTATTTGATTATGCGAAGTCATCATTCTTCGTCTACTTCCATGAATTGGAGCTAAACTTTTCATTTATTTTTTTATTCTATGTTCTATCCATGTCTTTCTTCAGCATCTACCAGGTTTGTTTTATATTTATAGTCATATTCTTTTTTATCACTTTATTTTAATTAAATTTACCCATTTTCTTTCATAATTTTCTTATATTTTATGGAGCCAATTATCCATAATAATATATTGCTTTACTCTTTTTTTAAAGGCTAAAGATTTTAATGCCAAAACTTACGTAAAGAATGTGTCGAAAAAAATTAAGTCAGAAAATATTATTAATAACTAACTTTTTATCATTTTTTACAATAAATACATAATATTATTTTATATGATTTTTTACTTCTGCATGTAGATGATTGGATTTTTTAACTCTAAAAATAGTAAGATTGCAGTTTTTTCCTCTGCAATGTGTTTTGATTAGTTCACACTTAAGTAGAAAACTAAATATCGTTTCAGTTGTACTTTTGAAAAATTAATGAAATATGTGTTTTAAAATTTTATATGCAATAAAATCATTCAAAAAATTTAAAATCAGTTCATTTAAGAATTTTAATATGTAAATTAATTTTGTATAATCTCATGCGAAGCACACGGTTATTTCACTAGTCATTTAATAAGTATAAACATCAGCCTATAAACACTAACCTATGTATTTATGCAATACATGAAGTTCTTTTTGAAGAAAACCTTGGAGAGATTATGCAGAAGAGAAGAGAGTAGATAAAGGAGGAAGAAGATCAAGAATGGAAGAAGACTTAGTAGAGAAAGATTCTTCATTAACCTAAAAGCAACAGAAGAACTAAACATATACTAGAAGCGGACTTCTAGCTAGATAGAGAGGAAAGGACCAAAATAACCCTAATAAACAACTAACACAAATGTAAAATATTTACAATTAACCATTTATGTTAACCCCCCCCCCCCACCCCAACCATCAAACTTGTCTTGGGATCAAGGATAAGTTTGCTTTTGAGAAAAGAGAATTGTGGAGTAGAAAGGGGTTTGGTAAACAAATCTGCTAGTAGTTGTTGTGAAGGCACATGTTTGACAAAGATGTCCTTTCTGACCACTATTTCCCGCTTTCCCGAACAAAGTGAAAATCTAACTCCACATGTTTTGTTCGAGCATGAAGAGCAGGATTCGAGGCCAAAGAGATGGTAGAGCTATTATCACAGTATAATGTTGGAGCTTGAGATTGATAGACATGCAAATCTTTAAGTATCTGTCTAATCCAACTTAATTCAGAAGCCGTGTTCGCCAAAGCCTTATATTCGGCTTCTGTAGATGATCGAGCAACAATTGCTTCTTTTTTTGCACTCTATGAGATTTCATTTTTTCCAAGAAAAATAATAAAGCCAGATGTTGATCTCCTATCAAAAGGATCACCAGCCCAGTCTACATCGTTAAAGGCCTGCAAATGAAGAAAGCCATGTTTAAATAGAAGACCATGATCAATAGTAGCAAAACATATCTCAATATATGTTTAGCTGCACCAAAGTGAGTAGCCGTGGGTGAGTGCATGAAATGACACACTCTATTTACTGCAAAGCTTATATTAAGATGAGTGAAGG
Source organism: Datisca glomerata (assembly GCA_003255025.1). Taxonomy (NCBI): domain Eukaryota; kingdom Viridiplantae; phylum Streptophyta; class Magnoliopsida; order Cucurbitales; family Datiscaceae; genus Datisca; species Datisca glomerata. The sequence goes on from QANY01012886.1 coordinate 41,415, forward strand.
TTAGATGCTGTAAAGACCAGACAAGACTTTTGTATAAGGTGATATCAGATAAAGGGGATCCAATATGACTATAGAGAGGAGACTTGGAACAATAGGGAGACAGACATGGTTTGGCATTAAGCATGCCAGCCTTCAAAAGTAAGTCTCTAGCATACCTAAGTTTGTTGATGGAGATACCACTAAAGTTTCTAGTGATTTCTAAGCCTAAAAAGTACTTAAGAGTACCAAGATCGATCATATCAAAAGAACTTTGCAATTGAGAAACAAGCTGATCAATAAAGATAATATTTGTGCCGTTAGTGATAATGTCATCAACATACAATAAAACATAAGTAAGAGAAGTAGAAGTATCACAACCAACAAGAGAATTATCAACATTGAAAGTAGAAAAGCCAAGAGAAAGATATGAGTAGTGAACTTCTCAAACCAAGCTCTTGGAGCCTGTTTTAAACCATACAAGAACTTGTATAACTTACACACAAAACCAGGGTGTTATTTATCAACAAACCCCTGAGGTTAACACATATAAACCTCCTCAACTAAAGATCTATGTAAAAAGGCATTCTTGACACCAAGTTACCTTAAAGGCCAGTTATACGTAGCGCCTAAGGAAAATATAATCAAAATAGTAGGTCTTTTAATCGCAGGACTAAAAGTCTCATCATAGTCCAACCAAGCCTGTTGGTGATAGTCCTTGGCAACCAATCTAGCTTGTATCTAAAAATGGTACCATCAGGGTTGTATTTAAGTTTACAGACTCATTTACAACCCACTAAGTTTTTATTGGGAGGCAAGGGAACAAGAGCCCAATTTTTTTAGATTGAAGAGCATCATATTCAGTTTGCATTGCTTGTATCCATTCAGGAATTTTAAAAGCAATAATAAAATATGGTGGTTTAGAAATTAAAGAAACAGGTAATGAACCAGAAGCAACCAAAGCTTTCCTTTTAGTAAGTCCAGATTTAGATATGGTTTGCATAGGATGGATAGATATTGTATCAGTGTGTGTAGATGCAGTACTGATATTAGAATCATGCTGAGTAGAACCAGGCAAATCAATAGATATGGCAGCAGCAATATCTAGAAAATGATGAGCATGATGCACACCATGATTATCAGAATGCAGATTGGTAATGTGATGCATATCAGTGTCCAAAATAGTACGTAAATATGATTGAGGTAAAGAAGTACGATCATGAGGATGCTGCACAGTAGAACAAATCAGAGGAGAGATACTACAAGGAGCTAACTCAGTAACAAAATATTTAGGGACATGAGAGTGCAAATCAGATATTGTGCATCTTGTTGGTTCTAGTTGTGTTGATAGTGTGAATAATTTAGATCATTCTATTGGTTTTTTGTTTGATAGAAAATAATCATACCTAGTAGCAGAATTATCAAAAGCAAGATTTTGAGGGATAGGTTGCACATCTGTGTTGTGGAAGCAAAAGGAAAGCACTGTTCATAAAAAAGAACATGTCTAGAAGTATAACATTTTTTAGAGCCAGATCATAACATAGAAAGCCTTTTTTATCACTAGCATTGCCTAAGAAAACACATTGAACAGATTTAGGACATAATTTATTCTTCATGTCGAGTCTCAAACTAGGATAGCAAGCACAACCTAGAATCCTAGGATGTTTATAATTAGGAAATTAACCAAATAACTTTTCAAACGGTGAAGCATTATGTAAAATAGTGCTAGGCATGCGATTAATCAGATAAATAGATGCTACAAAAGCAAAGTTCTAGAAAGATGGAGGAAGGGAGGCATAGTGCATCATGGTTTGACCAGTCTCAACCAAATGTATGTGTTTCCTTTCAACAACTCCATTTTGCTGAGGAGTGTAAGGACAAGTTTGTTGATGCACAATACCATTATCATGTAAAAAGGATTGAAATTGGAGACTAGTGTACTCACCACCCTTATCTGTCCGGATTGTTTTAATTTTGGTTGAAAACATGTTCTCAACAAGGGCTTTAAACATCTTAAAGACAGTAAGCACATCTAATTTTTGAGCTATAGGAAAGATTCAAGTGTACCTAGACATATTGTCAATAAATATAACACAAAACTAATGTCCAAGTAAGGAAGAAGCACATCTGATTTTTGAGCTATAGGAAAGATTCAAGTGTACCTAGACATATCGTCAATAAATATAACACAAAACTAATGTCCAAGTAAGGAAGTAACATGGGAAGGCCCCCACACATCACTGTGAATAAGAGCTAAAGAAGATGAAGAAACAGATTCAGATAGAGCAAAATAAATTCTAGTCATCTTATTTTCAATACAACTAATACAAATACATTTGTCAATAGCTGAGGAAGTACATAGTAAATATGCTTTATTTAAAATATGTGTAATAACAGTGTGTGTAGGATGCCCTAACCTAGAGTGCCAAAAGAAGGAAGCATCAAATATAAAAAGATAGTTATTATCAAGACAAAATCTGTAAACAGAAATCAAATTTGATGATAAAGTAGGAACACAAAAGACTTGATTTAAAGGAAAAGTGGAAGAAGAAGTATGAATGTTACCAGAACCAATGTGAGTAATTAGTAGGGACTGCCCATTTCCAATGGAGATACTATCTTCCCCATGATATTCAGAAGTGGAGAACATGTTGTCTAGGTCGGGTGTAAGGTGAGAGTTACAACCCATATCAGTCAACCATACTTGAGATTTAGTGGGTTGAGAGTGCTGAGACATTGCTGTCATGGCTGCCATGATTGGGAAGGGTGGGTTTCTTCCTTGATAGGAGAACTTTAGTCTGTGATAACAGTCAACAATACTCCCATCTTTTGGCATATCTGACATTGGATTCTGCCATTGTGGGAATAGCTTTGATTGTCTTGATTGTTGTTTGTAGTGTTCTTGAATGATTGGTTACCTTGTGATGGGGGAGTTCCAAGAACTAATGGTAAAGATGAAGAATTCCCGTTAGGATTTTTGCTTCCTTGAGTTGAATTGAACCTGCCACTATCTCTATTGCCTCTGTAGTTTCGTGTACCTCAACCTCGATTAGACAAAGATGCACGGAGAGCGGTATTCGGAAAGACTAAATCTTGATGCTTTTGTTGAGCTTCTAGAAAATGTTCTTCAGGCTTAAGAAGAATATGTAATTCTTCTAAGGAAAAAGGTTCTGCCCGATTTCTAATTGATGTTCTTATGGTGTTAAACTCGGCAGGTAGACCATTAATTATGTAAATAAGAATATCCTCATCATCTACACCAACAGATACAGCAGCCAATTTGTCCTTTACCTCTTTAATCCTTTGAATGTAAGAGTCTAGGCTTTCAGAGGCCTTCTTTGTGACTGATTGCAAGTACGATTGAAGTTATAGAATGTACTTCCTTGACACGGAAGAGAACCTGTGCTCTATTGAATCTCATAGCTCCTTCGATGTTTTGAACCCAACGACATAGGATAGGACAGTAGGTGAAAGAGTCGCATTGACCATGGTCATGAGAGCTTGATCTTGTGCCACCCACTGGTCAAAATTGGGATTTCTTGATTTAGAATCATCATTGTTCTTGATGAATGGAGAAGAACAACAATGTGACCCATCTACATAACCGAACACCATGTGGGCTTTCAGTATAGCCGAGATTTGATATTTCCATAACATGAACTTTCTTGAGTCCAATCTGATTGAAATCAGATTACAAATATTAGAGAGAGGAAATATGAGCTAATGGGAATGAGTTTCAGAAATAGGGGAGGAATGAAGGGCAAAACTTTGAGTAGAGGTTGAAGAAGGAACAGAGGAGGATGAAGGAATAGTTTGGCAATTCGTTTGAGAATTGGCTTGAGACCCAATTCCAATTGTCATGGTTTCTTAAGTTTCAGAAGAGGGATTTTCCATTTCCGCCATGGATCGTTGACGTGAGTCAAATTGGCTCTGATACCATGAAGAAAACCTTGGAGAGATTGCACAAAAGAGAAGAGAGTAGATGAATGAGGAAGAAGATCAAGAAGGGAAGAAGACCTAGTAGATAAAGATTTTTCATTAACCTAAAAGCAACAGAAGAACTAAATGTATACTAGAAGCAGACCTTTCACTAGATAGGGAGGAAATGACCAAAACACCCCTCATAAACAACTAACATAAATGTAAAAGATATACAATTAACCCATTAGGTTAACACTTTTATGGGTTAGATAAGCATGCGACGTAAAATTTTGTTAAGCATGCACTGTCCTTGGTTAAACAAGCCGTCTACATATTCTAGAGTTTAATTTAGAATGTGGCTAATAATGTTAAAAAATTAATCCAACGAGACTCAAGATAACTATTATTTGTACATCCACAAAACTTGTTGTCAATGAAGATAACTTATTTGCATTATAAAATGTTGTATAGAATGATTATGTAAACCTCGTTTGTATATATTTATGTGATAGTGTGTAATGAATGAAATGCGTTTCTCTGTTGTTGACAAAAGCAGCTCGGCTGTCCGTTCAGATATAGACGGCCTACATATGCTCCTAACTGTCAAGTGTAAAGCAATTTTTTTACTTTTTATTTATTTTAAAAATATCTGGTTTGGGCAGTCTAGATCTTAGTAGACAATCCAAACTGGACGTCTACATCTGGCGTTGCTAAATCACATTCGCAATGAATTAGTTGGACTGATCCTATCATATGGATGTTTAGGTTTTCAAGAAACACATACATTTATCACCTCATCAACTTCCATGACAATATTTTACCATCATGCTAAATATTTCATGGAAGTCAAGGTAGCAAGATGATATGAAGTTGTTACCGTGAATCATCTTCATGAATAACCTTATTTCTAGTAGGTCCTATATTTCATAAAAACAATGATGTATATCATCTTTCAAAGTTCTACAAATGTTACTATTAATTAATTTTATTCAAATACCTAACCGATATGCAATATTTTGATCACTGAATGGTTTGATGAGGATTCAAAAAATTGTTGCTATCGGAATCTGAGTAACACACGTTGATGAGAATCAAATTATGTCAACAAACGATCCATTGCATTTTCTAGTTGGGCTAGTTATTAGGCCGAAGGCTAAGGGCATCAAAAAGCATTTAATGGGTTAATTAAAAAATTTGGGTTGATTCTAGTGAGTATTCCAAGAAGGGCCCAAAAGTGATGTCTGCTTTTCTATTTTAGGTTACTTTCTTATTTATAAAGAAGAAGACTACTTTCCTTATATGGACTACTTTCTATTTATGAAGAAGAAGACTACTTTCCTTATATGGACTACTTTCTATTTATGAAGAAGAAGACTACTTTTCTAACTTGGGCTACGTTCCTATTTATGAAGGAGAATACTACTTTCCTCATTTAGGTTACTTTTCTATTATGAACGAGAAGACTACTTTCCTATTTATTGATGCTTTCCTATTTATTGATGCTTTCCAATTTATGATTGAGAAGTCTACTTTCCTATTGTGCATACTTTTCAATTGTTCCTAATTTTAGTTTACAATTAGTTTCATACTTTTATTAGATTAGGATCATAAGACTAGTTTCCTTTTCTTGTTAGCTTCCTTTTCTTATTTAGGCTCATATTTGTTAGTTCCCTATTTTGTTAGTTTTGTATTTTCAGCTATATAAGCTTGTAAACCTATTAAATTTGGATGCAGTTTTGAGACATAATAATATTATTGAGAGGTTTTCTTTTTTGTTCTTCAAAGAACTTTTCGAATTTATCAAGAATTCTTCTTGTGGTATTCAAATTAGACTTGTAACTCACAACTCCTTCCTTTATTTCTTGAGTGTGGCATCTTCTAAATGTCTTATACGTGTGGTTCTTATCTCTTAAATAGATAACATGTCAAGGTCTTTATTTTATTTTACTTCGTTCATGAACCTGAAATTAGAACGATCCTAAAAAAATCCCTAAGTTGATTTCGCGTTCCATTTGTATAGTTCACATCATTTGGTATCAAAGCAAGGTTCTAAAATCAATTTTGATCTATCTTTTTTTTTTCTTTAATTCCTTCTTGGCTGAATTGCATCTCCAATTTTGATCAATTTTGTTCAAGTTTCTATTCTAATCGCTCAGAGAAAAAAAAAGAAAATAGAGATTCTCTTTCAGGAAAAAAAAAAGAAAAAAAAAAGAAAATAGACAAATCTCTATTGAGAAAGAAGAAGAAGGAAATTAAATTGAATTCTAAATTTGTTAGATTGGTGAATTAGTTGATTTTTTGTTCGAGTTTGTTTGCATCTTTCAATTTCATGCAATTCACTCATAAGACATAATATCAATCCTAATTGTGGTTTATCTTCTTTCTTTCCTATTTCATAGCGTATTCTAAACTTTGTTCTCTTGATCTTCAAAATATACTAATTCTTTGCCGCTCTCTTTGTTCTCTTCGTTCATTTTGTTTTCCTTCATTTCTAGCTCTCATTCTTAGTGAATTGATTTGTTGAATTTTAATTTTTGAAAGGAAATTTTGATTGAGATAGTTTAAGTTTAATAAAGAACTAAAGAGTGAAAAATGCAAGAGAATGTGAGCTCATATGAGGGTAAAAATTGAATTTGAGTGAAATATAAGTGTGAGTGCTCTCAATCATGAGAGAAACCCTTGCAGAGTGTTTGTGAGGTATACTAACTTTGTTTGCAAGTTATTAAACATGTCTCAAGCAATAAACAAAAGCTCATCCGATGATGCACTAGAAATATAGATTTTGGACTTTTCTTCATGTCCTTGGATCAAAAGTTTGATCGGTTGACAATGAGGTTTGATAAAGTGTATGAAAGAATAGATAACGTTGAGTCTACGTCACATAGGGAGCAGCCACCTAAAACTCCTATTGTATAGCAAAGAGAGAGAAATCTACTGATGCGGACGGTGCAGCTTTGGAATTTCTTGAACTAATGGATCGTGGCACGCGCGGGTCAACTTCTAAGGGTGTAACTTTTGACTATGGTTGAACCACATGGCCCAGAATATATCAAATCGAAGCTTATTCAGAGATCTAATTGTGTGAATGGATTTACCATTGCAGCCTAGTATTGGGTCCAAAAAAACATTGTTTTAAGCACTTTTAGAGGCCTGAATATTGTTTTGGTCATAATTTTGGGTTTTTTCTGTAAATTTTTCATCTCTTTTAATTTTTAGAATTTTTTAGAACATTATAAATTCATCTTATTTAGTTGTTTAGACAGTTTTAATATTTTTATGAGAAATTGTTCTCTTTTCATTCCAATTTTTTATATTCTTTGTGAATCAATGAAATTGGTGCCTAAATCTGGGTAATATTAGGATTCAACAGGTTTTGAAAGATCAATTTCTAGTACTCGTGCACGATTCAATAACTTTTGATATTGTTAGAGTTTTTTTAGGCTTCCGCTACATCAGTTGGTATCAGAGCTAAAACTAATCCATATTATTCATGGCACCGCGATGAAATCAATTGAAGTTATCTCGTAGTAGATTGGGTAAATCAAATATTTCTTCCTAGGAAAGGATGAAGAAACATCTGCGAGATGCGTTTTTGCCTTATAATTATCAGCGGATTTATTATCAAATGTTGTAAAATTTGAAGCAGGGTTCGAGATCGGTGGATGATTGTACTACTGAGTTTTACCAATTGATGGCAAGAAATCAAATCCAGGAAACATAAGAGCAGTTGGTGGTGTGATACATTTGGTGGTTGAGGGTTCAAATTCAGGATACCCTTAAGATGTTCGATCTTGTGTCTGTGTCGGAGGCACATCAGAGAGCATTGATGGTGGAGAAGCAGTCACGTCGTGCTAAAGGTGGTAATGGATTTAGTGGCACCATGAAATGTTTCGCTTGTGGTGAACTTGGGCATAGGCAGTCTAATTGTAAAAAGGTTGGCAATAGGGCACTATTTGCTAAAATGGATGAAGGTGATGATGAGGACGCGAAAATTTCTGAACATCTAAGTTTTGATGAGGAACAGCCGAATGACGAGGAGGTTGTTATAGGTGACGCAGGGATTGCACTGGTTGTCAAGAGAGTCGTACTTGATGCCTAAAATAGTACCGGAGGATGACTGGTTGAGGAGTAATATTTTCCAGTCTACTTGTACCATCCTGGGTAAGGTGTGTCGTTCCATGATTGATCCTTACAAACTAGCCTGGATTAAGAAAGGTGGTGAGATAATAGTTTCTAAACGCGCGCTTGTTACATTTTTTATTAGAGTAAAATATAGAGATGATGGTGTGATGTGGTGACCATGGATGCTTTTCATTGTTACTGGGTCGACCTTGGGAGTATGATCAAAATGTGACCCATGACGGGCGAGCTAATACTTACAGCTTTATGTTTGAAGGGGTTAAAATTGTGTTGGTGCCTAATAAACCAAGAGATAAATCCCTAGCTGCAGGGACTAGTACAAATTCATTATCTTTGGCTCAATTTGATGAGGAGTTACAGGACTCAGAGACACTATTTATGTTGTTTGGAAAGGCGATTGCAGAGTCTGTAATAGTTCCGGATGTGGTGGCTCCTTTGTTGGCAGAGTTTTCTAGTGTGTTTCCAGATAAATTACTTGATAGATTGCCATCACTACGTGATATATAGCACCACATAGATGTGGTTCCCAATGCATCTTTGCCTAACAAACCGCATTACAGGATGAGTCCCAGTGAGCATGAGGAGTTGCGTAGACATATCGAGGAGTTGTTCGCCAAGGGGTATATCAGAGAGAGTATCAGCCCATGTGTTGTACCTGCCTTATTGATGCCCAAGAAAGATGGTCCTTTGTGAATGTGTGTGGATAGTAGGGCCATCAACAAAATTACTATCGAGTATCGGTTTCCTATTCCCCGCTTGGATGATTTATTAGATCAGATTAGTGGAGCTACTGTGTTCACCAAACTTGCTTTAAAGAGTGGTTACTACCCGATTTGGGTTAGGCCATGAGATGAGTGGAAAATAGCTTTCAAAATTCGTGAGGGGTTGTATGAGTGGTTCTTGATGCCCTTTGGGTTGTCTAATGTCCCTAACACATTTATGCGCGTAATGAATAAGTTGTTGAGGTCTTTTATTGGCACATTCATGGTAGTATATTTTTTTGATATTCGGGTTTATAGCACTAACTCGGAAGAGCATCTTCAACATGGGAGGTTTTAGTTGTGCTCCGTAGGGAATATTTTTATGTAGCAAAGAAGAAATGCATGTTTATGACCCTATGGGTGCTGTTTTTAGGGTATGTAGTTTTTGGAAATGGATTGCAGGTAGATGAGGCTAAGGTTGAGGTAGTGAAATAGTGGCCAAAACCAAAATCAATTACTAAAGTCAGGAGTTTTCATGGCCTTACATCTTTTTATAGGCTTTTTATCGCTCATTTCAGTAGTATTATGTATTACTGATTACATGAAGGGGAGTAAGTTTACATGGACTGTTGAGGTAAAATCAACATTTCGATCGATTAAGGAACACCTTATGACTTCACCGATTTTAGTGTTGCCAGATTTTGTAACCATTTGAGTTACACACCAGTGCTTCTAAGGTTGAGATTTGAGCAGTACTGAGTCAGAATTCTAGACCGGTGGCCTATTTCAGTGTGAAGCTGTTCGACACCAAAATTAGATACTGTACATATGACGTTGAGTTTTATACAGTAGTACAAGCGGTAAAACAATGGCGAAATCACATGTTTCACAAGGAATTCACATTGTATAGTGATCATGACTCTTTGAGGCATTTGCATAGACAAGATAAGGTGCCCCTAGGCATGTGAGATGGGTTGCTTATTTAGAGAAATTAACTTTTGTGGTCAAACAGAAGGCCGAGATAACAAACCGAGTTGCAGATGCATTGAGTCGTAGGAGTAGTTTATTGTTTACTATGAGGGTTGACGTACCTGTTTTTGACTCTTTTGTGATTTGCTTGCTACGGATCTTATTTCTCTGTGGTTCTTCAAGATGTGCAAACTGGAAAGAAAACTGATTTCTTGTCACATTATGGATTTCTATTTAAGGGAAATCAACTTTGTATCCCAGATTGTAGCTTATGATTGTAGATTATCAAAGAACTTCATGGTGAGGGTCATGTTGGCAGGGATAGAACATTGCAACTAGTGCAATCATCGTATTTTTGGCCCAGCATGCACCGAGATAGAGAAATGTGTGCAAAACATTGCAACTGGTGCAATCATCGTATTTTTGGCCCAGCATGCACAACGAGATAGAGAAATGTGTGCAAAGGTGCTAGATTTGCCAAGTGTCGAAGGGTTCTGCAAATAATGCAGGGTTATACATGCCTTTTCCAGTTGCTTCTCAGCCTTGGGTGGATGATGGTATGTATTTTGTGTTAGGGATGCCTCGTACGTAGAGACGTAATGATTTCATCTAAATTATTGTAGATCGCTTCGCTAAAATTGTTCATTTTATTCCCTGTAAAAAAACTATTGATGTTGTTAATGTGGCACAATTATTTTTTTATAAGATATATATTCTACATGGGTTGCCTACTTCTATTGTTTCTGATAGAAATACCAGGTTTCTTAGCCATTTCTGCGCAGTTTGTGGAAAATGGTCAATATAGAACTTAGTTTTAGTAGTGCATATCATCCTCAAATGGATGGACAGGATGAGGTTGTAAATAGGTTTCTGGGAAATCTTTTACGTTGTTTGGTTGGTGAACATGTCAAGAGTTGGGATCAGAAATTGTGTGAGGTAGAGTTTGCTCATAACCATGCAGTCAGTCGATGTATAGAGTTCAGTCCTTTTCAGGAGGTTTATTTGATTCAGCCGAGGGGACCACTCGATTTGATGGCTTTACTAAGTAAGTTGAAGGTCCACGGCAAAGCAATAGATTTTGTAACTAGATTGAAAGACGTTCACAGGGTAGTCATGATAATTTACGTTCAGCAAATGCACAGTATAAACAGGATGCTGATCAGAAATGCAGACATATGGAGTTTGAGGTTGGAGATTTTGTGTGGGCAATCCTGAGTAAGGATCATTTTCGTTTGGTGATTACAACAAGTTGTCTACCAAGAAGATTGTACGTGTCGAGGTTGTTATGAAGATCAATCCAAATGCCTACAGGTCGAAGTTGCCTAGCCATATTCGTATTGCTGATGTGTTCAACGTTAAACATTTGAATCCTTTTCACAGTGCCTCTACTAATGATGATGCTACTGCAAATTCGAGGTCAAATTTTCTGTACCCTAGGGAGAATGACGCAAACAGTGTAGCTTTGGAATTTTTAGAACTAATGGATCGTGGCATGCACAGGTCAACTTCTGGATGGTGTAACTTTTGACTCGAGTTGAACCACGTGACTCGTAAGGTATGAAATTGAATCTTATTCAGAGATCTAAATGTGAGAACGAGTTTAATTATTGGAGTCCATTTTTTGTTCTAAAAAATATTATTTTAAGCACTTTCGGGGGAATCGTAGTTGTTTTAGTCATAATTTTGGGGTTTTCCATAATTTTCCATCTTTTAATTTTTAGGGTTCTTTAGAACAACATAAATTCATCTTATTTAGTTGTTTAAACAATTTCGATATTTTTATGAGAAATGGTTCTCCTTTTATTACAGTTTTTGGTTTTGTTTGTTAATCAACGAAATTATACCTAAATCCTAGTAATCTTAGGATTCAACAGGTTTTGGAAGATCAGTTGATGGTACCCATACGCGATTCAACAAATTTTGATATTGTTAGAGTTTTTTTAAGGCTTCTGCTACATCAGTTAGTATCAGCGCTAAAACTAATCCATATTATACATGGAACCATGATGAAATCAATTGAAGCTGTCTCATAGTAGATGTGATATAATTATCAACGTATTTTGTATCAAAGGTTGCAGAATTTGAAGCAGGGTTCAAGATCGTTGGATGATTATACTACTGAGTTTTACCAATTGATGGCCAAAAACAGAATCTAGGAAATAGAGGATCAGTTAGTGGCGCGATATCTTGGGGGGTTAAGGATTTTGATTTAGGATACCCTTAACATATTCGATCCTATGTCTTTGCCAGAGGCACACCAAAGAGCATTGATGGTGGAGAAACAGTTGCATCGTGCTAATGGTGGTAGTTGATTTAATGGCACCGGTAACGTTAATATGGGTGGCAGGGGTAGTAATATTATTGAAAGTTAGTTTAACAAAGTTGCGTTCATTAGTACCATGAAATGTTTCACTTGTAGTGAACATGGGCATAGGCAGTCTGATTGTAAAAAGGCTAGCAAGAGGGCACTGTTTGCTGAAACAGATGAAGGTGACGGTGAGGTCGCAGAAATTGTTGAACATCCAAGTTTTGATGAGGAACAGCCATATGATGAGGAGGCTGTTACAAGTGATGAGGGGATTACACTAGTTGTCAGGAGGTCGTACTTGACACCCAAAATAGTACCGGAGGATGACTAGTTGAGGAGTAATATTTTCTAGACTACTTGTACCATCATTGGCAAGGAGTGTCATTTCGTGATTGATCCTGGTAGTTGTGGAAATATAATTTTTGAATAGGCAGTACAGAAGCTGAATAATAAGACCAAGAAACATCTCAAGCCTTACAAACTAGCCTGGCTTAAGAAAGGTGGTGAGGTAACGGTTTCTAACCGTGCTCTTGTTACATTTTCTATTAGAGTAAAATATAGAGATGATGTTTGGTGTGATGTGGTGACTATGGATGCTTGCCGTTTGTTACTGGGTTGACCTTGGGAGTATGATCAAAATGTGGCCCTTGACGGGCAAGCTAATACTTACAACTTTATGTTTGAAGTGGTTAACATTTTGTTGGTGCCTAATAAACTAATAGATAAATCCCCAGCTGCAGGGACTGGTACAAATATATTACCTTTGGCGCAATTTGATGAGAAGTTACAGGATTCAAATACAGTATTTATGCTGTTTGGAAGAGACTGCAAAGTCTGTCATAGTTCCAGATGTGGTGGCTCCTTTATTGGTAGAGTTTTCTAGTGTGTTTCCAGATGAATTACCAGATGGATTGCCACCACTATGTGATATATAACACCACATAGATCTGGTTCCTAGTGCAACTTTGCATGACAAACCGCATTAGAGGATGAGTCCCAGTGAGCAGGAGGAGTTGCACAGACAAGTCGAGAAGTTGTTGGCCAAGTGGAATATCAGAGAGAGTATGAGCTTATGTGTTGTACCAGCCTTATTGACGCCCAAGAAAGATGGTTCTTGGCGAATATGTGTGGAAAGTAAGACCATCAACAAAATTACTGTCAGGTATCGATTTCCTATTCCCCGCTTGGATGATTTATTAGATCATATTAGTGAAACTATTATGTTCACCAAACTTTATTTAAATAGTGGTTACTACTAGATTCAGGATAGGCCTGGGTATGAGTGCAAAATAGTTTTTAAAACTCGTGAGGGGTTGTATGAGTGGTTCGTGATGCCCTTTGGGTTGTTTAATTCCCATAGCACATTTATGCGTGTGATCAATAAGTTGTTGAGGCCTTTTATTGGCAGATTCATGATAGTATATTTTAATGATATTCTGGTTATAGAACTAACTCTAAAGAACATATGCATCATGTGAGGGAGGTTTTAGTTGTGCTCCGCAGGGAACAGTTTTATGCAGCAAAGAAGAAGTGCGTGTTTAGGAACCCATGGGTGCTGTTTTGGGGTATGTAGTTTCTAGAGATGGATTGTAGGTAGATGAGGCTAAGGCTGAGGTAATGAAGCAGTGGCCAAGACAAAAAACAATTACTGAGTCATGAGTTTTCATGATCTTGCGTCTTTTTATAGGCGTTTTATGCCTAATTCAGTAATATTATGGCGCCGATTACTAATTGCAAGAAGTGGAGTAAGTTTACATGGACTGATAAGGTAGAATCAGAATTTTGATCGATTAAGGAACGCCTTTCCACTTCACTGATTTTAGTGTTGCCATCTTTTGCACACCCATTTGAGTTACACACCGGTGCTTCTAAGAATGGGATTGGATCAATACTGAGTCAGAACTATAGATCGGTGTCCTATTTCAGTGAGAATCTGTCCGGCGCCAAAATCAGATGCAGTACATATGATGTTAAGTTTTATGTAGTAGTACAAGTAGAAAAATATTGGCGACATTACCTGTTACACGGGGAATTTATATTGTATATTGATCATGACTCTTTGAGGCACTTGCATAAACAGGATAAGATGTCCCCTAGGCATGCGAGATGGGTTGCTTATTTTAAAAAAAATCACTTTTGTGATCAAACATAAGGCCTAAAAAACCAAATGAGTTGCAGATGCATTGAGTCACAAGAGTAGCTTGCTGGTTACTATGAGGGTTGAGGTACCTGGTTTTTTCTCTTTTTGTGATTGCAGATTGTGAGGGTCATGTTGGCAGGGATAGAACATTGTAACTGGAGCAGTTGTCGTATTTTTGGTCCGGCATGTGCAAGGAGAGAGAAATATGTGCATATGTGCAGGATTTTCCAAGTATCGAAGGCTTATGCCAGTAATGCAGGGTTATACATGCCTTCTCCAATTCCTTCTCCAATTCCTTCTCAACCTTGGGTGGATGTTAGTATTGCTTTTGTGTTGGGGTTGCCTCGTACGCAGAGAGGTAATGATTCCATCTATGTTGTTGTAGATCACCTCTCTAAGATGGTTCATTTTATTCCCTGCAAGAAAAAAATTGATGCTATTATTGTGGCACAATTATTTTTTCGTGAGATATATCGTCTAAATGGGTTGCCTACTTTTATTATTTCTGATAGAGATACCAGGTTTCTTAGCCATTTCTGGCGTAGTTTGTGGAAGATGGTCAATACACAACTCAATTTTAGTAGTGTATATCATCCTGAAATGAATGGACAAGCTGAGGTTGTCAATAGGTCTTTGGGCAATCTTTTACATTATTTAGTTGGTGAACATGTCAATAGTTGGGATAAAAACTATGTCAGGCAGAATTTGCTCAAAACCATGCAGTCAGTCGCAGTATAGGGTTTAGTCCTTTTCAGGTGGCTTTACCAAGTAAGTTTAAGGTCCACGCCAAGCAGTAAATTTCGTAACTAAATTGAAAGATGTTCAAAGGGAAGTTCATGACAATTTACGGTTAGCAAACACACGGTATAAACATGATGCATATTAAAAACACTGACATGTGGAGTTTAAGGTTTAAGATTTTATGTGGGCAGTCTTGACTAACGATCATTTCTCAGTTGGTGATTATAACAAGTTGTCTGCCAAAAAGATTGGACATGTCAAGGTTGTTGAGAAGATCAATCCAAAGGCCTATAGGTTGAAGCTCCCTAGCCACATTCGTATGGTTGATGTATTCAATGTTAAACATTTGATTCCTTCCCACAGTGACTCTTCTGATGATGATGCTATTGGATCAGGTTTTAAAAATTTGAAGAAAAATCATTGAACCACGAGCAATTCATAAACAGAATATCAAAAAAATTTATATCAACCAATTTAATCATATTAAATATAAAAATCATACATTCGATTATGCACACAAAGTTAAACGTATTCAAAAGAGGGTAGACACGATTTATACATTTTCGTTGTATCGAAAACTTTCTGAATTGGTAGAATCCTTATTAAATGCTTCGCATTCTTTGATCTTCAAATCCAAGAACTTCAATTAGTTTTCACACAAACAACCACTCGTTTGATTCAGAAGTACAACTCGCAAGGACATCATTAGGAACTGAGTGTGAGCTGTCAAAACAACTGGGAAAGAAAAATTTATTTTCGTCCTCTATGAATTCAGCGACAATAGTAGGAGGGGGAGAGAGAAACATTTTTTTTGCTCTGTGTGATTAGAGTTGCGTCATCACACTTAGGGAGGCAAGCCTAATGTCATACCTTATACAATAATTTTTAAATTTTCACATATATCCCATATATGTGTAATATCTCAAATTCACCCCATAATCTATAATTGCTGAAAATTGCATCTCCCATCAAATTCAATATTGTGTCCAAATTCATCAACCCAAAATTGATAAATTTAAATTGATCTTCATCATTTAATTAATTAATTTCTCTTATTTTCTAATTATATAATAAATATAATATAATAAATTAATTAACTTGAATATCAATTAATTATTCTTCACTAGTTAAGTGACAACACCCAATGGGTTCATAAAATACACATTGGCTCAAAACACATTTTGGTCCAACTGATGTTATTTCTTCTATTCCTGTCCTCATGCGCTACTCCTGAAACCGAATGGACCCACATGAATAAACTTATAGGATTCAAAAATACTCTGTGAATTTATCTCTATAAATGCTTGACCTATTTAATCCTGACATAATACGACTCCACTATAGGTTCGATGCTGAATCAACTCTCGATTAATGTGCGCTACATTTTCTGTTGGTGCAAATAAATACTTTTATTTCACGGTGCACATAATATTTTAACATATTACCCTTCGTGAATATCACTAAAAAGATAGGGATGTATAATTACCATGTTACCCCTCTTGTTATTATTTTCTTAACTCATTTACTCACTGTGAATAAGAAATACATAATAGTGAATTGTCTCGTACCATTCCCTATGTCTTATTCAATGGTACATTTCAACGAGTATCTGGCCAGGTTAATTTATTTACACATCAATCAATAAAGCATAAGGTGGTATTGTTGCATTTTGTAATCTAACCACGAATTTACATATCTGAGAATCATGTAGCTCCAACATAGTTGAATCATGATCCCAATAGTCGAGGTATTGTCCAATGATTTGAACTCACTCTTTTGACATATCAAAGATCGTAACTAACTAGGTCAAGTTTCGTATTCACATCAGGATTAAGGTAATTATGAAAATATCCTTAAAGTGTAACTATTAAATTTAGAGCTAGATAAATGGTTTTACTTTAAACTAATTTGTTACAAGTCTATTCAACATGCTCCACAATATGTCTAGGTCAACCGTTAGAGTTCCCACTCCCATACATCAAACTGGCATCCTTTGGTTCAACCTAACAGTCGTAATCAGACTAGATTGTCTCATCTATCTTAAGACTGCGAATAACATTCTGAACTATTTCAGAAGAGTTTGTCTCAAAGACCCCTCAGTCTTTACTCTTCTTACGTTGACAATAGTTCTAGGACTTGATTAAATCATAAGCACACTTTAATTAATATAAAAACTTTCATTCATTCTTGAAATTCAGTAATAATAATGTCAGAGAAATAACTAAATACTCATAAATGGTTATTACACTCTACTTTATGGACATAATTCCAACAATCTCTCACTTGGACTAAAGTAGGTGTATACAATCTCATTTCCTCATGCCCTCCATATGACCATAAAAAACTTTATTGCTTAAAGTCTTCGTGAATGGATATGACAGGTTGTTGAGCATCGATGTGTGTGTAACTACAACATCTCCACACTGAACAATTTCTCTAATCCGATGATACTTACGCTCTATGTGCTTGGATATTTTGTGGATCCTTGGTTCCTTTGAGTTTGCTACAGCCACACTGTTATAGCAATAAAGTGTCGTGGGCTTGTCAGTTTCTAGAACAAATTCTAGAGCCTTCTAGAGCCATACAGTCTCCTTAACAGCTTCACAAGCTACCACATATTCAGCTTTCATGGTAGAATCAGCAATGCAAGATTGCTTGATATTTCTCCATATAACTGCTCCACCGTTCAAGATGAACACCGATCCTGAAGTGAACCTCCTAGAATTATTGTCTGATTAGAAATAAGAATCCGTATACCCCGTCATATTTAGATTAGTACCTGAATACACAAACATGTAGTTCCTTGTTCTCCTAAGATACTTTCGGATATGCTTGATGACATTTCAATGCTCGATTTTAGGATTAGATTGGAAATGACTCACCACACCCACCGCGTAGCAAATGTCTGGCCTAGTGCAAAGCATCGTATACATGAGACTTCCTATGGATAAGGCATAAGGAATATTTCTCATGTCTTCCTCTTCTTGAGGAGTCTTGAGAGCGGCTCCTTGGAGAGGCTGACTCCATGCTTGAAAGAAATATATCCCTTCTTAGGTCTTGCATACATAAACGATCTATCACCATATCAATATAAGATGCTTGAGATAATGTCAATTATCTATTCTTCAGATCCCAAAAGATCTGAACACCTAGGACAAAGGAAGCTTCTTTAAGATCCTTCATATCAAATTTTTTTGCAAGCCAAATCTTGACATCAGATAATTTTCCTACATCATTCTCAATGAGAAGAATATCATCTACGTACAAGACTAGAAAAACCACTTTCTCTTCATGTATCAGCTTATGCACACAGGGTTCACCCATTAACTGTTCAAAACTAAAGTTCTTAACAGTTTTGTCGAATCTAATATTCCATGACCGTGACGCTTGCTTAAGTCCATAAATGGACTTCAGGAGTTCGCAAACATTGCCATCTTGGCCTTTCTTCATGAACCTGTCTGGTTGAGCCATATAAATGGGCTCTTCAATATTTCCATTCAGGAAAGCAGTCTTGATGGACATGAGAATTCATATAGATTGAAGCATGGCTACCGGTGAGAAGGTATCCTCATTATCCATACCTTCCTTTTGAGTGTACCCATTAGCTACTAGTCTATCTTTGAAAGTCTTCACATTCCCATCCGGGCCTCTCTTTTTCTTATAAATCCATTTACACCCTATAGGATTTACCCCTTCAAGAGGATCTACAAGTTTCCAGACTTCGTTCAAGTACATCGAATGTATCTCAACGTTCATGGCTTCTTGCCATAGGTTTGCTTCAGGACCAGCCATGGCCTGGAGTAGGAGACAGGTTCATCATGATCCTTATTTGAGACTATTGTTAAGGCATCTTCTTAAGACATGTACATGCCAAGCTATCTCACAACCCTCCCACTGCGTCGAGGCTCCATAGACTCTCGCCCCAGCTGTGGTTCTTCTATTTCTGAATCAGAAACAGTTCCTCATTGGGGTGCCAGTGTCCTCCCAATCAATAATTCCTCTAGCACAAGTGTACTTCTCAGCTTCACACTTCTTATATAGTCTTATTCAAGAAAATGTCCATTCATGCTTATCAATGTTTTCTTGTCAATCGAACTATAAAAGACATACCCCTTCGTTCCTTTGGGATATCCTACAAAAATCTGTAAGCCAATGAAACTTGGTTCAAAACGTATGTTGTTGTTTCCAAGGCATATCCCTAGAACAAATCTGAGAAGGATGAGTAACTCATAATGGACCTAACCATATCCATCAGAGTTCGATTCCTTCTCTCTAACACACCATTCTGTTATGGAGTTCCAGGTACAGTAGGCTGAGAAATCATACCGTCTTCCTTAAGAACGTCTTCGAACTCTCCTAGCAAGTACTCTCCACTGCGATCAGATCATAGTGTTTTGATTTGTTTCTCTTATTGCTTTTCGACCATAACCTTGTACTCTTTGAACTTTCAAAGGTTTCAGACTTTTGGTGCATTAGATAAACATGTACAAAACATGAGTAGTCATCGGGGAAGGTTACAAAATATTCATAACTTCATCTTGCTTGGATATTCAATGGCTTACATACATCACTATGTACGAGTTCAAAGCATTCACTGGCTTTTTCACCCTTCGCTAAAAATGATCTCTTGGTCATTTTGTCTTCTATATATGAATCACATGTGGATAGTGATCCCACACTTAAAGTTTTCAATGGACTATCATTTTCAAGTCTTTTAATCATGTCCAGGCTAATGTGGCGAAGACGTAAGTGCCACAAATAGGTTAGATCTGTTGAGTTAGACTTCAACCTTTTACTATCTCTTTGTAAATAAGTATTTACTTCAGTGTCACAAATCATTGGAACTATTAGTTTTATGTAAAATAGTTTATTTATCAAACATGCAGTAGTAAGTAAGCAGTCATTTCTAAAAATACCAATATCTTTATCAATGAAATTACAATTGAATCATTGCTCAATTAACTAGCTACTGAAATAAGGTTCTTCCCAAAAATTAGGATATAATAAATATCATGTAAAACCATAAAACTGTTATCAAATAACAATTTAATAGTTCCCATAGATACGGTCAATAATAGTGCTCCATTTCTCCAACGGAAGCTAAACCGCCCTCGTCAATCCTTTTGATTTCCCTGAACCCCTACAGGGAACAATAAATATGGTTAGTGGCTGCAGAGTCTACAATCCACAAGTAGAGTCATCCACATAACATGCCTCAATAAAAAGTACTATACATTTAGATCTCACTCCTAGAAATAATCTGGGCAATTGCATTTCCAATTGCCAGTGACTCCACAATGATGACACTTGCCTTTTGACTTGTCAACTTTGCAGTGCCCTTACCTTTCGCAGCTTTCAGTTCTTCTTCTTTTCCTTCTTCGGATCTCTCCTGTGGTTTTCTTTTACGCTAGAGGTGGAAGGCTTACTTTCAGTAAAGTTTGACTCTCCAGTCTTCCTCTTGCCCTTTAGAAATAGGGTCTCAACAGCTTGTAGTTCCTTCATCAGCTCAAGAAGTGAGTACTTTAACTTATTCATCGAATAAATATGTTTGAAGTTCTCAAAAGGGCCATGCAGAGTCTCAAGGATCATATCAACTTGTGTCTCACAATCTACCTCAGCACCCATGATCTCCATCTCATTCGGAAAACTAATTATCAACATCATATGTTCTCTAACAAGAGTTTCAGGTTTCATCCTACAGTTCATGAAATTTCGTACAACAGCCTGTTTGGCTTGACGACCCTAACTCCGAACATTTTAGTGATGTTCAACATCATTGCTAATAGAAGTCAAGATATAACATCTGACGATCTCATCAGAATGCAGCCAAGAAGCATAAGCATCATTTTTCTCTTGAGTCGATTCAGTAATAGGCTCAAAGGGACAAGGGGTGGTGAGCACGAACTTGTATTTTTTTACCGTCAGCACGATATCAAGATTACGTTTCCAGTCCACTTTTGCAGTGCCCTTACCTTTCGCAGCTTTCAGTTCTTCTTCTTTTCCTTCTTCGGATCTCTCCTGTGGTTTTTTTTACGCTAGAGGTGGAAAGGCTTGCTTTCAGTAAAGTTTGACTCTCCAGTCTTCCTCTTGCCCTTCAGAAATAGGGTCTCAACAGCTTGTAGTTCCTTCATCAGCTCAAGAAGTGAGTACTTTAACTTATTCATCGAATAAATATGTTTGAAGTTCTCAAAAGGGCCAGGCAGAGTCTCAAGGATCATATCAACTTGTGTCTCACAATCTACCTCAGCACCCATGATCTTCATCTCATTCAGAAAACTAATTATCAACATCATATGTTCTCTAAAAAGAGTTTCAGGTTTCATCCTACAGTTCATGAAGTTTCGTACAGCAGCCTGTTTGGCTTGACGACCCTAACTCCGAACATTTTAGTGATGTTCAATATCATTGCTAATAGAAGTCAAGATATAACATCTAGCGATCTCATCAGAATGCAGCCAAGAAGCATAAGCATCATTTTTATCTTGAGTCGATTCAGTAATAGGCTCAAAGGGACAAGGGGTGGTGAGCACGAACTTGTATTTTTTACCGTCAGCACGATATCAAGATTACGTTTCCAGTCCACTTTTGTAGTGCCCTTACCTTTCACAGCTTTCATCTTCTTTTCCTTCTTCGGATCTCTCCTATGCTTTTCTTTTACGCTAGAGGTGGAAGGCTTGCTTTCAGTAAAGTTTGACTCTCCAGTCTTCCTCTTGCCCTTCAGTAATAGGGTTTCAACAGCTTGTAGTTCCTTCATCAGCTCAAGAAGTGAGTACTTTAACTTATTCATCGAATAAATATGTTTGAAGTTCTCAAAAGAGCCAGACAAAGTCTCAAGGATCATATCAACTTGTGTCTCGCAATCTACCTCAGCACCCATGATCTCCATCTCATTTAGAAAACTAATTATCAACATCATATGTTCTCTAACAAGAGTTTCAGGTTTCATCCTACAGTTCATGAAATTTCGTACAGCAGCCTGTTTGGCTTGACGACCCTAACTCTGAACATTTTAGTGATGTTCAACATCATTGCTAATAGAAGTCAAGATATAACATCTGACGATCTCATCAGAATGCAGCCAAGAAGCATAAGCATCATTTTTCTCTTGAGTCGATTCAGTAATAGGCTCAAAGGGACAAGGGGTGATGAGCATGAACTTGTATTTTTTTACCATCAGCACGATATCAAGATTACGTTTCCAATCCTCATAATTTTCACCAGTAAATTTGTTCACGTTTAAGATAGTTGAGAGAGGGGATAACGACATGATTACTAAAAAGAATAAATAAGTAAATAAATACTTAATTGTTTAGGAGAGTATGATGCGTGATGTAAATACTTTTAAAATCCAATAAAAAGTATTTCTTCCATGATGTTACGATCAACAACCAAGCTACCTCATACCGCATCGAGACTCCTCTCGTTTGGTTAACGCTTCTCAAGATGCATTACATCTAGTTTAACCAATCATCAATGGTGTTGGTCACCTTAGCCTCATTGACTAACCCCTATGAGGGATTCCAGTGTGCTTCGGTCTAAGTGTTTAGCCAACGCATCGGCTTTAAAGGTTCCCATGAACTAATAGTTCGTCTAGGGACGGTCCTATCTCACTACTTCCTTTTCAAGCTTTAGCTTCTTAAGTAACTCAATAACTAAAAATGACACAATTCCTAAGTTTATCCCATCGAAGAGAGGATCGATAGGGCAGATCTAAACAATTCCTCATGCCATGATCAAGTTTGCGTTAGGGACCTTAGGAACGTTTCAACGTAAACGACTCTCCCACTTAGTTCTTGAAAAAAATGAATTTTTCGTTGTTTTTTCAAAATTTATAATTCTTTATTAATTTGGAAAAAAAAAGTTTCAAAAATTATAAACTTTTAAAAAAATTAAATCCCAATTTAAAATTATAACTTTTATAAAATTTGTATTGTATTTAAATTATAACCCATTATCAATTAAACTACAATGATGCATGTACATGCTACATGACATTTTGACATTGACATATCCTATTTCTATATGACATGTTATATGATGATCCGAGATTAATAATAAATCATTCATTCAAAATTAACCTCCCTATTGGCTCATTTCTAATTGCAACCCAAAAAAGAATAGTAATTAATTTAAATACTAGTTTTCATGGCGTTTGTAATAGTCTCCTTTTCCTTTAGAAAGTTCCACCAATTTGGTAACTCTTTACAACAGTGCAGTCCTAATTTCAAAATTCAAAATTTTGATCAAAACTCTTTAGTTAAGGAAAACTATTTTCCAAATTGAATTATTCCTTTAAAATCTTTTTAAAATTTAAAATATAAAAGATATAGATAATTATCTTTTAAATTCAAAAGATAAAATGGATAATTATCCTTTTGAATTCAAAATCCAAAAAATAAAAGGATAAATAGATAATTATCTTTTGAATCCGAAATTCAAATGATAGATAGATAAAATTACATAACTATCTTTTGATTCTTAATTATTTTTTATCCGTTTAAAATTTAAAATTCAAAATTTTAAAGATAAAAGATGAGATTAGGATTTTTGTGAAATATCACAGGGTTTCTTAAATCCTTATTGTTATCGCTTAGGGTTTCACAAATCCTAATCACCATGTAGGGCGCGGTAGTGGACAGCAGAAGGCGGTGCGGCACAGCGGGGGCGGCAGCAGTGGTGGCGGTGACCAACGACCGCAGCGGCGGCGGTGGCTACGATGACGATGGCGACGGCGACGGCGGCGGTTTCAACTGTGACTTTTCGAGGTGGCGATGGATTTTATGGAATTTAAAAAATATATTTTTTGCAAGAAAATAAATTACATAAAATCCTATGCCTCAATTTTGGTGTACATCAATTCTATAATTGAAAGACAATATGCCTAGAGCCAATATATCGAGATCCATTCATAAAACACATTCAAAACAATTTTGAATCTACCATATAAAAATATGCCAACATCTAACGATATATACGTTTAATCACAGAATATGCATAATCAAGAAATCAAGGCTCTGATACTAATTTTTGGATTGGGTTTTGAAAATTTCATGAAAAATCATTGAACCACGAACGGTTCGTGGGCGAAATATAAAAAAATTTACATCAGCCAATTTAATCATATTAAATATTAAAACCATACATCTGATTATGCACACAAAGTTAAATGTATTCAAAAGAGGGTAGAAATGATTTATACCTTTTCGTTATATCGAATACTTTCTAAATTGGTGGAATCCTTATTAAATGTTTCACGTTCTTCGATCTTCAAATCTAAGAACTTCACTTAGTTTACGCACCAACAACTACTTGTTAGATTCAAAAGTATATCTCGCAAGGACATCATTAAGAACTGAGTGTGGGCTCTCAAAACAACTGTGGAAGAAAAATTTATTTTCTTCCTCTATGAATTCGGCAACAACAGTAGGAGGGGGAGAGAGAACTTTTTTCTGCTCTGTGTGATTAGGGTTCTGTCAACACACTTAGGGAGGCAACCCTAACGCCATCCCTTATACAATAATTTTGGAATTTTCACATATACCCATATATGTGTAATTTCTAAAATTCACCCATATAATCTATAATTGCCAAAAAATGCATCTCCCATTAAAGTCAATCTTGTGTCCAAATTCATCAACTCAAAATTGATAAATTTAAATTGATCTCCATGAATTAACTAATTAATTTCTCTTATTTTCTAATTATCCAATAATTAGAAAATAATAGATTAATTAATTTGAACATCAATTAATTGCTCTTCACAGTGATAACATCCATCACAAATAGGTTCGGGAAATACACCTTGGCTCAAAATACATTTTGGCCCAACTGATGTTTCTTCTATTCATTTCTTCATGAGCTACTCCTGAGACCGAATCGATTCACATGAATAAAGCTATAGGATTCAAATACCCGATGAATTTATCTCTATTCTCGACATATTTAATCTTGACATTGTACGAATCCATTCTAGGTTCGATGCCGAATAAACTATCGATTAATGCGCTCTACATTTTCTGTTGGTGCAAATAAACACTTTTATTTACGGTGCACAAAATATTTTAACATATTACCCTTCATGAATATCACTAACAAGAAAATGATGTAAAATTACCATTTTACCCATCTTGTTATTATTTCCTTAACTCCTTTATTAACTGTGAATAAGAAATACATAATAGTGAATTTTCTCGTACAATTTCCCATGTAATTTATTCACGCACCCATCAATAAACATAAGGTGATATTGTTGCATTTTAGGATCTAACCACAAATTTTCACATATGTGAATCACGTAACTCCAACATAGTTAAATCACGATCCAAACAGTTGATGTATTATTCGATAATTCGAACTGACTCATTTGACATATCAAAGATTGTAACTAACTGGGTCAAGTTTGGTATTTACCTCAGGATTAGGGTAATTATGAAAATACTCTTAAGGTGTAACTATTAGATTGAAAGCTAGATAAATGGTTTTACTCTAAACTAATTTGTCACTGGTCTATTCAATATGTCTAGATCAACCGTTAGAGTCCTCACTCCCATGCCCCAAGGCTAGCATCCTTTGATTCAACCTAACAGTCATAATCGGACTCGATTGTCCAGTTGATTCTAAGACTGTGAATAACGTTCTAGACTATTTAGAAGAATTTTTCTGGAAGACCACTCAGTCTTTACTCTTCTTACATTGAAAATAGTTCCAGGACTTGAGTAAATTATAAACACACTTTAATTAGTAGAAAAACTTTTATTCATTCGTTAAATTCAGTAATACAAAATGTCAGAGAAATAACTAAATACTCATAAATAGTTATTACACCTTACTTATGGACATAATTCCAACAGATGCTACTGCAAATTTGAGGTCAAAGTTTCTTTACCCTAGGGTAAATGATGCGGACGGTGTGGTTTTAAAATTTCTGGAACTAATGGATCGTGGCACGCGCAAGTCAACTTCTGGAGGGAGTACCGTTTGACTCGGGTTGAACCACATGGCCCGTAAGATTTCAAATCAAAGCTTATTCTGAGATCTATATGTGTGACCGGGTTTACCCAATGCAGCCCAGTTTTAGGTCTAAAAAACACAGTTTTATGCACCTTCGAAGGCCTGGAAGTTGTTTTGGTCGTAATTTTTTATTTTTTTTATAATTTTCCATCTCTTTTAATGTTTAGGGTTTTTTATAACAATATAAATTCATTTTATTCGGTTGTTTGGAGAGTGTTGATATTTTTATGAGAAATCATTCTCCTTTTATTCCAATGGTTTTGTTGAGGTTTCCGCTACATCTTCTACCGAGGTTTGATTATGAAAATGATTAATGGGATGACCTAGATGAAGATGGTCAAATCTTTGATGCGAAGTTGGGCAGATTTAGGTGTGAGATTGGAGATAGAGGAGTTATGTATGAGGACATAGGAGTTAGGTATGGGAATAGAGGAGATAGGTACAGAGAGAGGGTTGTTAATAACCTGGGACGCATCAAGATGATGATTCTATCTTCCCAAGACAAAATCGATCCTAAAGCTTATTTGGAGTGGGAAAAAAGAATAGAATTGGTGTTTGACTATCATAGCTACTCTGAATTGAAAAATGTGAAGTTGGCTGCCATAGAATTTACCGATTATGTTATTGTCTGGTAGGATAAACTTATTTTAAGTAGGAGGAGGAATGGTGAAAGGCCCATTGAGACATGGGAAGAGATGAAAGCTATTCTGAGGAGGCATTTTATTTCAAGTCATTACTATAGATAAGTAACTCATGATCGTTATACCAATAGGTACTCCTTTGTGTTTAAAAATAAAACAATTACTCTTGTACCATTAATCACATTTTCATAAACTTCAAACCATACCACTTTGTCTGCCATAGACCTTAACAACATCTCTAAAATCAACTCTATTTTTACACTTTATGCCTAATTTGAATACTACATGTCCCATGTCACTATCGTCCATGAATTCTGAAAAAACTTCAGAACTCTTCTCATCAAAATTGTGGGAGAATTTGACTCCTCAGAATTTTCGTAATCAAAATCCACTTGTGGGCATGAGGAAGTTGTGGCTCAACCCCTTCAGCATCAAACTCATTGTTATTTAGTTCATATCCACTATCTACTACATCCTCTAAGTCAATATTCCTAACACTGCTCTCACTTGAATCACTATCACCGCCCCTACTAGAATCACTATCACCGCCCCCACTATTACTCCCCTCACACCAATCAATATCATTATCATCATCATCATCATCCCCACCATGATCAACATGCATATTGTCATTATCAGCATTCAAATTATCAGAAATCAAATTACCAGCATTCAAAGACTCTTGTGAATGTGCAACATAGACATCTATAAGTCTAGTAGGTGGAAGTACCCTACACATTTGTATTATATCCCTACTAGTCAGTTCTCAACCAAACCAGATTCAAGATCCTCCCCAAGCTTTACATAATACATGATAATATATTAAAACGCACTAGATAAATCAAACATATCCTCTAGTTCTAGAAGACCCATTTTAAATGGTCACAGTCATCAAAAATAGAAATTTTACCTCCTAAGTATCTTGTAGGAGTGGACCACTCAAATTGCCCATTATGATGCACATGAATTGAAAGTGAAAATTAAATGGGGCCATTACTATAACTACAGAAACCTCATCTGAATACAATACAAGAAATTTTACCCTAACAATCGAAATCCTAAATTTTACCCTAAAAGAAACCCTAATTTCTCAATAAGATTAGAAAAGTCCTTAAATTACTCAATTAGGGGTCTTTGGTTCGCGTAATCTAGAATGACCATCGCAATTCAATTGCGTGTAATTCAATTACTTACAAAATATGATTGTCATGGTAATCTATGAAGTGATGGTTGATAATTTATGATTGCTATATTAGATATAGGTTAACTTTTGTTCTAAATTTGTGTAAATAACAAGAAGCTACTTAAACGCCCATTTAGTTATATATTATGTCAAAAAAATATTTCGAAGTACAATTTTAACATTAAATTTAATTCATTTTTATCAATATTTAAATAAATTAGTAGTGGTAGACTAAATTTTAAAAAAATCAATTAGTTAAATTATTAAAATAAGAGAAATAATGAAAATATATTTTGACGTGAAATTTTAACATTAATTTTAATGATTTTTTATTAATATTTAAATAAATTAATAATGCTAAACCAAACTTTAATAAAGTTAATTTGAATTAAATTAATAAAATGAGAGAGAAAGTGAGAGAAATAAGTGATTTTTATAATTTTAATTACATTGTAAATTATGATTGCTTATATCTTCTATAGTAATTCAATTGGCTCAAAATATTATAAACTAGGATTACATGCAAATTAAAATTACAGTCTAATTTAAGGATTACTCCAAACAAACATAATAATTCAATTACAGAATGATTATAATAAGATTACAAAAGAGCATAGCGCGAAGCAAAATGGGCCTAAAGGAAACCCTAATTGCTCAATTAGATTATAAAATCCCTTGATTACTCAATTAGATTAGAAAAACCCAAGAAAACCCTAGCTCAATTAGATTAGAAAATCTCTAATTTACACTAATTCCTATGTGAAACCCTAATTCCTAAAATTGTGAAGCCCTAAATTCTACCCAGATGTATCAATAAAGAATAAAACCCTAACTGCACAAAGACTAATTTTTGTCACATCCATAGAAAAATAAAACAGATCCACTGAAGGTTCAAGCCCACACAAGTTCAGGAACTCATAAACTCAAAAGTCTATTATACACATATACAACTCCCACGACAATCGCGGAAACAAATCCCATGACAAACTCAGGAAAAACAAAGCAGAAAATGTGTATTTTACCCTATATTATATACGATAAATTGAAGGGTAAATATAAACAAATCCAGAATCCCAAAAAACTCAGAATCTTAGAAATAAACAAATTCATCGACAAAGAGAAAAAGTGAAACCCTAGAGAGACAAAGAGACAAAAGAACAAAAAAAGTACTTGTCGCAGAAATAGAAAGCTTCACTCTCCACAAAACATCCGCGAAGATAAACAACCCTCTCGAACACTGTGAAACCTTCAACAAACTCATAAAATGGCGAAACCTTCTTAGAACTTGAGCAATTTTGGGAAAGAAGAAAACCCTAGAGTCACGGAAATGGGGCAAAGAAAGTCGCGGGATTTAGGTTTTGGGCAAAAGTAAAAGTGAAAAGGATTTTAGGGGCTGACGTGGCTTTAGGGGGTTAACTTAGATGACGTGTAGTTCACTTAGATGACATGGTGTAATATTAGTTACCACATATTACAACTATTACACACAATTATCAATTATCAATGTTCAATCCAATGTTCAGAAAGTTTAAATAATTTATACCGCATATATAAAATATTTATGCTGTATATTTTATATATACAGTAGATACTATAAACTTTTGATGACTGAAGTAGTTTTCTGCGGGTGGCGCAAAAATATTTTTTGGCTACGAATTTTTATTTTTATTTTTTAGCGCGTGTAGTGACTATTTTTTTATGTTATTTTATACTTGTGGTTACTTTTATGATTTGTTTAACATGTCATATTTGTGATCATTACTTATTCTTTATCTCCTGTGAGAACTTCAAAATGGTATACTCTAGTCAAAATGAAATTTGGGTGAATGAGAAACTGATGCTTAAAATGTACATGAAATTACACTTGTCTCATATTAGAAAAGGATTAAAACTCATTATTGGATATATTTGATTACCCTCACCGATAGGGGTGTTCACGGTTCGTTTCAGTCAATTTTTTAGTGAAAAATTGAACTGAATCGAATCGTGAATACTAAAAGAACCGAATGGTGAGTTTCGTCGCGGTTCGGTTCGGTTCTTTGGTTTGGTATTATTAATTATATATAATTTCTAAATGATATTATTGAAAAAATATATATAAAATTAAAGTTTTACTTCGGTTCGGTTCGGTTCGGTTTTATAAGAAATTACATATAAAAAATAAAAAAATAACATAAATTTAAAGTTTCGGTTCGGTTCGAAAACCACCAAAATTCTGAACCGAACCGAAGCTTTCGATTTGGTGATTTTTTTTAACCGAACATATATAAAGAACAGATCGTACTGACCATTTCTTATTTGATTCAGTTTGATTCGACTGGTTCAATTTAATTTTGAACATCCCTACTCACCATCACCAAGTGGAGAACCTTGTATAGCCAAGATACTCTAATGCGCAAGGGATTGCAAATCCAGCGGGAGGTCGGTTCGGTCCGAACTTAAACTTAGGCTAGGTTTTTGCATCTCCAACTATAGTTTTTTGAAACATTTTGCATTAACTGATTTGATTTATATTTTCTGAAACCCACTTCCCACACATCTATAAATGATTTTAGCCGATAACGTAAAAATGTTAATAAAAAATTATAGAATTTTAAAACTATAACCCTAGATATAAAAAATATTAAAATAATATTTGTCTAATTACATATTTACTAAAAGTTATATTTAGTACGTTAAATTATATAATATTAAAAATTATAGAGTTTTTCAAATATATATTTACTATATTAAATAATATAATAACTGTTAATTAGTAATAATATGCATATAGAAAAACTAAGAGTGTAGGTTTGATAGTAATAAAAAATAGTACTATTGTCGTATGTGAGGATGTAGTACAAAACTCTTTACGATTGAGTGTTTGTTCTTGTTTGGTTGTTCATCTGAAAAATTATAATCGAATATGAAAATATACCGAAGAGCAATGAATTGTTCTATCTTCACATATTATTGTTAAAATCGTATAGAGTATAACAGAATATTCTAAAAAAATTCAGAAAAAATATGTAAAAAATAAAAGGATGTCAATAAACAATATCAACAACTCAATGTTTAAAATTTAAACAAACCCCGTTTTTCTCATCAAGTGGAAGAATGGACAGTTAAATTTAACTAACCCATTTTTCCACTCTCTAATAGTTTAAAAAATATGAATTTAAATTTACTTTTTCAAATTGTTATTTACTCTTTATATTTTATTAGTAAATATATATTTATTTAAAAATCATAACAAATTCCTCGTAACAATAATTGATTTAAAAATGTCAGACAATTATATAAGTAAATACATGAGACAATATTTAAAAAAATCATAATAATATATATAAGTTCTTACAGAAATTATACCAAATAGTAATGAGTTGTCATATCTTCAAATATTTTTGTTTATATTATGTAGATCATAACCAAATATGCTAACAAAAAATAAAAATAAAATATATATCTTTTACAAGATCAAAACAAAAGAT
Organism: Datisca glomerata; assembly: GCA_003255025.1. Taxonomy (NCBI): domain Eukaryota; kingdom Viridiplantae; phylum Streptophyta; class Magnoliopsida; order Cucurbitales; family Datiscaceae; genus Datisca; species Datisca glomerata. The sequence goes on from QANY01012886.1 coordinate 72,615, forward strand.
AATTGTCTTTTAAAAAATCAAAAGGTAATTGTATAAACAAAAAAGAACATTCCATGTTGTTAGAGGAAAATGTTATTTACTCTTATTTTATATTTAATTATTTGATTAATAAATATATTTTTTAAATCACAAAATAATTTTACATGTTTGTTAAAAGATAATTGTATATTAATAGATATATATAATCTAAAAGATCAAAACAAAAGGTAATTGTCTTTACAAATACAAAATATAAATGTATAAAACAAAATTTGAACATCCCACGGAAATTTTTTTATTTACGTTTATTTTGTATTGAATTATTTTATTAATAAATATATATTTAACTAATAACTGTATAGACTAAAATGGTATAAACAATATATATTTAATTAGAAATTGGTATAAACAAAAAGATAGGTATCGTATAATTAATAATTGTATACACAAAAAGATAACTGATCTACGCCAATAGTTATATAAATAAAAATATAATGTATAAATAAAAAGACTCTTTATTACTTAATTAAATTTCTATTTAACTAAAAATAAAGAGATAATTGTATAACCAAGTTGTGTTCATTATAATTTTTTATTTTCACTATACCCTTTTTCTAATTAAATATAAAATGAGAGTAAACACTAGAAAACTAAAACACCCTATTAAAATGACTATATGCTACCAATTCCGTCTATAAATGGGCACCTCACTTCCATTATATGTCGGAGCAGTTTTTATAGTCTACGATTGCCGCTCGTTTTCGCTGTTGCATCCTGAGATACAGACATTGATGTCCATTTTCATGACTACTACTTTAGATGGTAACGTAACTCTTTTGCGTGATTCAGAATCCACTCACACTTCAGGTTATATCATTAAAAACCATCGTTCTTACTTCATTATCGTTATTTCTTCTCAATTTCTTCTCAGCCTAAGATGGTAACTTAACTCAATCGTTAAAATTAGAATCTGTTCATGTTTCAGGTGAATTGTATCACAAAAGAATAGACCACTTTTTCTATCAAAATAATGCAAACTTTAAATCGTCTTTGGGACTCCTTTCCTATGTTGGAGTTTTCTCACTGTAGACTTTTTTTGTAAATATTTTCAATTTTGTTCATCTGCGAAATGAACAAATTCCATTCACCATGTGCCTCTTTTGAATGCCGTATCTTGTATTGAAAGTTTTATGCATATGGTTGAATAAAATCTCTAAAAAGATGGCTTAATTGAGGTGTGTGATTAATTATTATACAATATAATTCCAAAATATGAACATTGGTGGAGATCAACTATAAACGTATTGAATGTAAATGAAAAATGTGCAGCATACACGAGTTATATATCATACATGGAAATAGTTGAAATTTTATGTTAGTTTCTTTCCTTTTTCCTCTTCGAATGAAATCTTGGATCCGTCACCACTTTCAAGATGTTTAATCTTTGTTTTTTCATGAACAACCTCGCCGACTTTCGCGTATTTCTCTATGAATTTATCTTCCCAGTCCTCTAAGATTGCAAGCTCTTCCTCACACAGACCTTCAATGTTGCCGTTGATATCTTGAGGTTTGAATGACAAAAGAGCCAAGGCTCTGCTAGCATCCCTCCCAGCAAACATTGAATATGACCCACCAGGACCATAAAACATTCTACACATATATAATATCAAATGAAGATTAATGCTAACTCATATCAAAATTATGTATTTCTTTGCAAAAAAAAAGACCGATATAAAAGATGTACCAATATAAAAGATGTATCATGGCAAACTGGCAAAGCCTCACCATGACCAGATGGGTTACCAGCACTGGTCAAGGATGTATGATGTTAACTATCCACACAAGTGAATACATTGCACATATTGCATCATAATAATAATTAGTATTATGATGTCATTTCAATCCATCTCAACCTATATTATAAGAGATTTCAAAGGGAACACAAGTCATCGATACTTGCATCTATAATACTTTTGTTGCTTGGAGATGGAATACCCCTTAATAAGTGATGAGAAATATTGGGTGTAAGACATACTATTAATCCACATCTTGAATTTGGTTTCAATGTCATCCTTATGGCGAAAAAATCAATGACATTTAACATAAACTTACATTTAGACTTAATTCACTTTTATACCTCTTAAATTTGTATTGATGATATTATTTATGACATGATTTATTAAGTTTTTTTTAAATTTCATTGATGAATATGGGCATAAGGAGACTTGAAAAGAAAGTAAAGCTATAGGGATCACACTGAGACAATTTGAAATTAAGGGATCAAATTGAAGTTAATGCCAAACTAAAGGGACCAAAAGTTTGCTTTTTAACTCATGGTGAAATAATGGAAAAACACAATCTAGACTTTGCTAGCCACAACCAAACTGGGTCAGAAGAGTTGATAGAATGCTTTAACAAATACTTCTTAACGATGGCAAGGGTCTCTGATTAGGCAAATGGCCGTTCCTTTTTCTTCTCTCTTTTGGTTAACCATTAGAAGGCAACAAATGGAAACAGTGTGATCATGAAAAGGGAACACAATGCCATACTTAGATCACGGAAATTGACAAGAACAATAAGATGAAAGGTAAAGAGAATAAAGAAGAAACTGAAGAACAATGATCAATTGTTCATCAAAACAATATTTTCCTCTAGATGCTCCAAAAGTACCAAAAATGGAAACTTCAATTTCCTAAGAATACCTTCCCTTTCCCTTATAGTTTTCAAGATCCAAACATAGCCTAAATCAGTCAATAGCATGAAGAGATAGCATGCCAGTGGCAACTATGCAAAAGTTTAAAAGACTCAAAGTCTTTAGTACTTAGGTTTTCAACCTTATATTGGTCTTCGTCTATATTAGAAGGAATAGCATTTAAAGAAGAGGAATTTGGTTTGGTTTTCAGAAAATAGAGAACACAAGAAGAATCCCCTCTCCATGGTAGGAATGCTTATCTTCACTTCCCCAAAGGACCAGTCACAATCTCAACTACAATTAAGGTAATATGAAAGTAAACCAACTATTGCCCGTTGCAAAGCTCAACAAAAACCATTCCAATTTCAATGCAAATTTCATGACAGCGAAATATACTGTATGTGAAATCAGGATTATGTGGAACAGAAATTTCTGAATGGGAAAATTAAAATAAGTACCAGATATGGATACAATCAAATGGTAAATTGGCTTAACCAAAACGTTTTCGTTTTCTTAAACGAAGACGGGGAGGGGAGCAAGTCAAGTCAATATCTAGTTTCTTCTACTGCAACTTTTCGTGCAGCCAGAAATCCCAGAGGCTAGACAGAAAGTAAATTTTGACAGAAGATATAGAAGAGAAGAAATGAGTACCTGGAAGAAGAGACGTCGTAAATCTGACCTTTGATGGCCATGAGGATGGGTTTGTTAGGGTCAGAGCCATCATAAGCCCTCAACTGCTGCTCAGTCAACTTGCCAACGTTTAGTTTTTGTGGATTCGAAATCGAATCGTTGTTGAAGAAATTGGAATTGGAATTATTGGAGTAGGAAACGGGAACAGTTGGGGGTAAATTGCTATCCTGAGGAGAAACAAACATTGAACAGACAATTTGATATACAAAGATCATCATAGTCAAAATTGTGAAGAAGGCCGTCGGTGAAAGCCCCGTATACCATGTTATCTCTTCCATTACCGTCGAGTAAATTCCCATTTTCCTTGTTTTTTCTTCTCTCACTCTCTCTGTCTCTATCTTTGCTCAATCTTTCTTGTAGAGCATACAAATACTTGGAGGCGCAAAAGAGTAAGCTCACATGGCGGTCTTACCTACCAAGGAACCCGAACCTACCAAATACCACTCCCGCCCTCCATTGCATAAGCACACCAAACAAGTTATTTTTTTTCTCATCCGGCCATCGCATGTTTAATCTGATCCATTCAGTTAAAAAATAAAAAAAAGTAAAAAATAAATAAATTAATATCTTATTCTAAAACTATGATCTGATCTAAAATATAAATTATCCGTCAATCTAAATGAACCATCAGATTTAACTCAATTTCAATCATTACCCTTGTTAGTTGACCTAAAATGCAAATTATGAACATATTCTTTTTCATATTTTTATGTTCTTACAGGCATAAAAACTTTGTAATATATCTTTCTATAACGATAACATTAAATTAATGATTTTCTATTAAAAGTAACACTAAATTAAACGGAAGTTAACTGCTATTAATTTTTTTGGGTTTTAACCTTTTACTATTTTGTTTTATTTTAACCTTTTATTTAACTTTTTTTACAATAATATAAGAGACACTTTCTGTTAAAAGAAACTTCAAGTACTTTTGTGCCAGTTTCACTTCAATTTATCATTTGGGTGATTGTTTTAATGAGCTAAGGGTACCGAATCATTTGTTCCCAATATATTTTATTTTGTCAAATTTGGTGTACATTTAGAATGTCCAAACGTTCTAGTTCGGGCAAAGATGCTCCAAGTTTTAAACTTGTCTTTGATGGCATGAATGACCTTTCTCAAGCACCCACCCAGTTCTTGTACTTCTTCCGTGGCTGCGTCGCAGCCTCCATCAGCATCACCATTATTATCTTATCTATTATTTTGGAATTATTATTTTATTTTCATTTTCATTAGTCTTTATTTTTGTTTTTTTTTCATTGACAAAGGTCTCCTAAAAGTTTCAGCAAGTTCCCCGGCAGTTTCTAGACGGAAGGTTAATGGAGAAGACAGCAGTGAGGATGGATGTCAAAATTAACGTCTTCATTTCACATAATTGTGTAATTTACAAGTTTTCTTAAATTATAAGGAGAAAAAAATACAAAAAAGATACACGGATATAATTTGCAATATGTGTAGACTCAAGAAATTGTAGGGCCTACCGCTCACATTAATGATCAATATCTATTTGATTTAAAAAAATAAATAAATAATAAATTTAATTTGTTTGTTTTTGTTTCAAATAAATTAAACGCGTTTAGATCTAAATTAACAGACCATAATTTATGTATATGGATCTCAAGTTATATTGTGGTTGGTAGACCCAATAATTACTCGGAGTTTTATTTGCATTTTAACATTTTTTTTCATTTTAACACTTTGTCTAAAATTGATCAATTAAATACAAAAACACCACTTAAATAAATCTGTTATTAATTTGACCTTATTTTAGATGTTGAAATTTGTACAACAAATCTCATTATCGCTTGAAAATCATGTATTATTATGAAAGTATTTAATTTTAAGCGATTCTATGATTATCATACAAATTTCAGCATTAAACTAATGTCTAAATTAACAATGTGTGTGTTCTTGCCTATCTATCAAAGTTTTGAGGTTTAAAATATTTTTTTTTAAGTTTAGATAATGTAGTCGCAAATGACATAAAGAATACGGAGTGTTTTTATATTTCATGCAAAAAATCACTAAATTGTTCTTTCACAAAAATATTTAAGACACATTTACTAAATTCTTGGATTCGAGATTTGGATTGAGAATTTCGATTAAGGATTTAAACTTGTATGTGAGTCTCACATAAATCTTAAATATTTAATTAAATAACAGTGAAATTAAATTACAAATTAGAATTTGTAGAATTTATAATCCAAATCCAATTAGGCTTAGTTTGGCTGCCAGCATTGGGTAGTACTAAAAGACTAGATAGTAATATCTTAGTATTGTCTCGTGCTTGACTTGACAATCTGTATGAATTAACTAATACGGTCAGATTACATAATACTACTATCACCGTATTAACTAGTACGCTCCTGTCACTGAGACTCGACAGGATTAAGAGCATGATGATTCTACTCTTTAGGAAAGGGGGAAATTGCCCCCACTTTCATTTCTATTTTTCATATTATACATACAATTAACTAGATAAAATGTAAAATTATAAAATAATATATTACTTGCCCCTCTTTCAGTCTATAAAATTACAAAAATGTATATTGTTTACCCCTTATATACGATTTTGTCACTCTTCAAATATATAAAATAGCAAAATTGAATGTTATTTGTCTTATTCAAAGTTTTAAAATTATCAAAATGAATAAAATGTTTTTAATTTACTACTACATCAAATAACATGGGGTTGGGATTTTTTTTGCCTCATTTCCACAAAAGTTTTGGCCTCCTCTCTGACTAAGAGTGAAAAAGACCGCACTTAATTACTCCCATTTTCTCATGATAGGCTATTTTCACATATTTATTTAATATTAATATTCACATTTTATTTTATACCAAAGTGTTTCAAAGAAGGGTTATCCTGACGTAGGTATGCTTCTGGCTTAGATGACTTAAGTTAAATAGAATCTCTATCGTCATGCTTCTGCTTCTGCTTAAAGAATAAAATATGAAACTTCATACACCTTAAAGTTGTTCATAAGATAGGACGAAAAGAGAATTTTTTTTGAGTTCCTGATACTCATTATGCCTAGCATTGAATAGACCGGGTATTCACCTTATCAATATTTCAAATCAATGATGGGTTTTATTTGGCGCCTAAATAGGCACTCGAATTGGACTGAACCCTTTGTCAGGCTACTGTTCTTTTGTTCCCTAAGAGTCATGGAGTAAGTAATTAAATGTACCTATTAATATTGTGAAATGTAATGTCTACTTAGAAATCTGAAATATTTTTGTGATTTGAAAGATAAATTAACATGTCGCTTTAGGAATACATAATGAAGGACAAGTTTACAATTTGGTACTATTATGAATTTTTAATAATAGAATGTTTATCTACTTGAAAATATTAAATATTTTTATTTGTGATAAAATAATGTAAAATAACATGTAGCTTCGCGACTAAATGATGACAGACAAGTTTACAATCTAGTACTATCACGTACCAAACAGTGTGTCAGTAGTATAGTTTTTAACCGATATAATATCAAATATTGGACTGCACTATTTAATCCAGTACAATAAGTACAGTCCAATCTAATAGATTTAGTTCAGTACTATCTGCATTCTCTGACATTACAAGTCCAATAATAGAAGAGAAGTTGGATCTGATCCATTCAATCAGATCTAAATGGATCATATCAGTGAAGGAAAAAGCAAAAAAGAAAAAAGAAAAATTAGAATAAAAAATTAATATTTTAATGCAAAAATATTTTAGTTAAATCTAGTCCGTTAAGATCCGGCTTAGCCACCAAAATTGACCCAACTGCAGCCTATGCAGTTGCATGCTCCACTTCCATAAAAAACATTATAGTAATGATCATAAATAAGTCATGTTTAATAAAATATGAAAAATGGTCACCTGTAAAAAAATATAAAAAATGGCCGATGCACACATTTCAAAAAAAAAAATTCCACGCTCAAAATAATTTTGACGTCACTTGTAGAATTTTTTTTGAAATATACTTACAGCATATCTGTATATATAGTATACATTATATAAACTTTCTGGACACTACACTCAAATTTCACCGGGCACTAGTGGTTTCATTTTTTTGCGCTGAATTTTATTTTTTAAGAGTTGGAGATGACTATTTTTTTTATCTTTGATTATTTTTTATTTTCTCTCTCAAAGTTATTTATTCTTGATATTCTCTCAAAATATTATGCTCAAATTACTGCAATTGGCACCACGAAACCAAAATGTTAAATATGTTGATAAATTTGTTTCCTTAATATACTACAAAAACCCATTGTATTTGGATTATGTTGTAATCATATCCTTGACCAAGTTGTTACACACTCTCGTTATATTGTATGAAATCATGCACATGATCTGAAAGTAAACTAGGTTATGATTTATTCCAATATGTATTTTCTTGATAACACATTAAGTTGAAATCACTACAAATCCTCTTAAAAGTGTTTTTTATGACATATCTTTTGCAAAAAAAAAATTGAAGTAATATTCACTAGTTTTAGGTTGAAGCTGTAAAACATACAAAGATTGAAAGTAAGAAGCTTCTTAATATTTACTTGTATAGACATTGAATTGATTAATAAATCACAATTATGCAAGCACGTTTGCTAGACAATCAACAATGAATTTCACATTGAGATGTTTTTTACATTTAATTTATTCCATTTACATGGGAACTGTGACAAACTATGCTACTAGTATCGATTTATAAATTTTTTTTATCAAAACGAACCAATATATAAAATAAAATCGACTTATAAATTTTGTATCTTAAATTTTGACACTCCTTAAGAAAGAATCTAAATTCTGCCTCTGCTCGTGACATGTCGTATGACATGTCGCCTCTGCTCATGACATGTATAACATGTTGTATAACGATATTATTTTGATATAAGAGAAATAATTTAGTAATCTACCACAGCAGTTATGCTACTTAAAATCCATAGAGATGTACTTGCTAAAATTCAGTGATATATCCACTTAAATGGTCAGTTCATTACACATCCACTTGAGATGGGTCCTGTAATAGACAAACTGGCAGCTCTTTTGGAAAATATCGGAAGAGGGATAGTAGGAAAAAAAAGAGAGGTGATTTCTGGTGAAGTCATTATAAGCAAAATGACAAGTTAAAATGGACAATTCTGGAATCTATACAATAGGGAAGGCACAATTAGTCTATAACATTCCTATAACACCCAACCCCAGGATGTACATTCCGGCAAATTGACATTGAGAAGGCTCCATTAATAAACTGCATACCCACTGGAAAAAAAACATCAGAGGGAGAGTCCTATCTACTCCTGCAAATCTGTTTCATGTTAAACATTTAACAGCAACCGAGGTTAAGAGCCTCAATCCTCGTGAAGTTATATAGGCGTGGTGCGCCTATAGGAACGGTATATGATAGAGAAAAACAATACGTGCATGTGCGTATAGCCAAAAATTGGAATAATAATATACATGTTTGATACTTCAAGAACTTTGTCTCGGCAGCCAAGATTTAGACTGGTGATGGATGGGTAGCATCAAAGACTGTTTATTTCTCATCTTTATGTGCTCTGGCTTTCTCAATAGACTCCATGGCTTCTTCGAAAGATTTCTATATACAACAAGAATTTGATAACAATATTTAGCACTAGTATTAGTGAAGTTGCCAAGTGCAAGTTCCAACAAGAGCTAATGGAAAACTTAAAAATTGTCATCTAAAATTAACATGAAGGAAAATTCTACGTTACTAGGACAGTAAGGTGCTCGGAGGAGAGAGAGAGTGGGGAGGAGAAACAATTTAAGTTTCTCTCCTCCGCACTCTCTCTTTCTCTTTCCTCCGATATGGTATACCCCCAGTACCAGAATGACCTAATATGAAAGAGCAAAGAAAGAAAAACGAATGATAGAATTTTAAATATAAAAGAACTAGAGAAAACTTCTTAGTGCATCATCATCCAGAGTACTATGTAAACGAAATCAGTTCCTTAAACGTCTAAGTTAGCTTTTTGTTCTCAAGAGCAATGCAAAGAAGAGGGTACTTCCATAATTTCTAGTTCTTTAGTACTCGAATTTGTACTCTATTGTTTCGGGAAAAAAACATTAAGATCCCAAAACTAACATGAATATTATTAGAAACAGGATAGGGGGTGTTATTCCATGCTAGAAACCATAACTCTATAAGATCATAGGATTTAGGAAAGCTATACGGATCCCTGAAATTGAAAAATATGGACAGGAAGGGGCGAGACGGATACATACCCCAGAGTTGTGCATCTTCCATATGGCCTCCTCGCTCATGTTAATCACGAAGATGCTACCTAATATGCCACTGCAGAGAAATAAGTCAGTTGCCGAAGAGATGATTAATATTCTTGCCCGCTTCCCCCATATTTAGATACTTCGTATAGAAAAACTCAATCTCTGAACCTTCCTAGTATACAAAATAATGACAGCAGAGATACTGGAAGGAAAAGCATATTTAGATTGCTACAATATTCTGCAAGATTCAACCATACGATATTGAGAACTGGTTTATTGTTTAACTTTCCATATTCATCACTAAGAAGCCCAAAGTTTCCCAAATAAGATCCACAAAGCAGTTCTCTCCAGAAAACAGAAAAATAGTCATCACATGCCAAGCCCACACTTCTAAGAACACGAAAAAGAAGAAAGCATACTTCGCAACACCCCAGAAAGTTATCAATCCACTTTATTTTTTATCATAAAACAACCACCCCCAGACAAAAGCATGAGCAGATTAAAAAGAACAGAGAGGTGGTGGAGGAGGTGGAACGTGGGTTGAAAAATATGAAGTAGAGATCCCGGGCCCCCGTAGCAACGAACATACATTTAAGGAAAGAAGTGCTTCCAGAATTCAAGAGAGTCAGAGATGACAGGGACCAGGAGAGAGGGAAATATTGACAAATTTTAAGTGGAAGTTCAGAATAAAATGAGAAGAGTAAAGAAATTTTAAATTATATAAAAAACCTAGGAAGAAGTACTAAAGTTATATCAATTACTTAATTCTCTTCTAAGTATTTTAATTATTTCCTAACAATTTTTTTTTTTGGGGGGGGGGGGGGGGGGGGGGGG
>QANY01012886.1:83060-221428 GCA_003255025.1 Datisca glomerata
GGGGGACTTGACACCAAAGAGTTACGCCCCTAAATGAAAATTACTGCCAAGTTTAAAAACATGATGATCTAAATGATTATCAAGAAGATCTTAAATATTATGATGCTGTAGTGTTGAATCATGGTGATCCCAATTAATGATGGTGGATGTAAGACTTAAAGAATAATAGAAAAAACATATGGAATAAGCGAAGATGACAAAAGAATGAAGAAAGGACGGGAAAAGGCATTGAGGCAATGAAGCTTTGTTTACTCTATGAAAACCGACACAGCACAATGATACTTAACTGTTTACGCCATACCAAGCTAAAGGAAGAATGAGGATGTGAATAAGGTGAACTGAAATGAAAACACCATGGAATAGAGGTTTTGAATTTTGATACAACCTAGAAACCAAACCGTCCAGCATCAAGACAATATTGGTTTCATCTTCTGGGTAGCGATAGTGAAGAAAGATAAGGATAAGGAGAAGAAGGGCCACTTGAAATAAAGTACTTAGTATTTTCCATTCGAATTTTGAGATACTAAATGATGATGAAGAGCTACGTCTATGTCTAATCCGACCATTGTAGAAAGCGTTACGGTTATAGAGAATTGATATGATCCAACTGTACATGAGATATTTTGAGCACAAGGCAAAAGCAATCACTTGACTCGTAAATTCAAGTACAGATATTGTATCAAATATATGATAATCTAAAGGGACAAGCATGGAAATAATAAAATTTCTTCTCTGAATATCAGTATGCGTCCTCAAATTAAAATAAGGAAACAATTAAAAAAATGTAAACAATAAAATAAAAGAAAAGTAGGAGAATTAATACCTAGCGAAGGCCGCATGGAGAAAAAATGTCCGTGTGGTAAGATAGCAAAGCAAATTCTGAAACTTAGCAATCAAGCCATCAACAGAGGAAGCAGAAGCAGAGCCAAATCCATGTCTAGACCTAGGTCCGTATGAATTGGCATTAGAATTAGCATAATAAGAAGATGAATAGTGCTGATGACGATGAGAGCTGTGGCCAGTAGCAGAGCGAGAACGGAGATTGTAATGGGCACGATTCGAATTGTCAATGAGAACCTCGTAGGCCTCAGAGACCTGCTTGAATCTGATAGCGGCGGACTCCCTGACGACCTTGGTAGATTGAGAGTGCTTGTCTGGATGAAACTTCATAGCCAGCTTCCTAAAAGCATCCTTTATTTCTTGTTTGCTGGCATTTCTGTTCAATCCCAATACCTTGTAGAGATCGTGATCGAAACCATCCATCTCACACTGTCTATTTGGTCAATTAATAATAATATTTCAAGCAATTGAGCAAGAACCTGATTAATCAATTCCTCTTCTATTTAAAGGAATATGCTTCGAACGAATGAGAGATGAGAAGCGGCTGCAGCGTCGTGGCCCTATCATGGCCGCTTCCTTCCAAATTTCCAAGTTTTCTAAACTACACTTCTTTTACTGGGAAATGATCCGTGTTTAAGTAAATTTGGTATTTTTGTGTGTAAAGAGTAAATTTTAACATTTCTATTTAAAGATTCATGAACTCCATAAAAATTTTACTTCTATTTTTCTTTTATTTTATTTTTCCTCTAAACTTCGTATCTTGTTCTTTGTATTTTTCATTTTCAGTCACTTTTTTCTCTTCATTTTATTATTCATTCAATTAATCTCTCACTTATTTCCTCCATTGATGCAAATTCTCGGTCATATCTTCCACTAACACAAACCCTACAATTATTGAGTTTATCATCGACAAATGCAAAGTGGTTGTAGAATTAAAAAAAATGGACTCCAAAAAATATATTTTGCATAACGGTGGTTGAATGGTAAAAAATGTATACTACTAAAGCTTATGAATTTGTTGAGAACTATTTTTGTTAGATGTTCACTTAGTTATTGTGCATTTGAGTTAGAAAATTCCAATATGTTTATATAAAAATCAAACTTTTATATTACTGATTTATATGGATTGATATAATGAGTTTGGTTGCACAATGTTATACTATAGTCTAGTACATTGCTAGATTGCTAGACTATAGTATAGTATACGGCTAAACTGCTAGACTAGATTACTAGACTGTTGTATAGTATATGACTAGACTATAGTATTCATACAATTGTGTGAAATTTAATTGTAAATTAATCTTACCCATACACATTTAAGCTCAAGTGTCGCAAACATCAATATACTAATCAATTTATTCATTGTTAAACTGCTAGACTGTTATACTACTAGATTGCTAGACTTCTAGTTATTGACAAGCTTGTTATAATCATGATTTTATTAAATTTAAATGTTTTAACTATCAAATTTTTCAGATATGTCAGAAATAATGATAGTTTTGATGTCTGGAGGAGAATGGGTAAGTAAATATGAATGTTTTAATTATGTGACTATAACTCCAGTGAAGTCGATATATATGTCCAAAGATTACACATTTGAACAACTATTACAGAAGTTGTACTCAGTTCTTAAATTAGACCGCTCATTACATCGGCTACGTATGAAGTTCTTGGTTAAAGCATGTTTAGCTCAGCCTGCAAAGATCATCGACAATGAGAATCTTCAGTGGTTTATTGACGAGAATTGTGGTCCTACTGAATTGGGAACTCCTTTATGTGTAGAAGTGGAGTATGTCACCGTACAACCGCTTTGTAGTAGAAATTCAGACCGTGTCGATCATTGTGAAGCACCATTTTTTAATAATGATGTTGCACGTTCAGAATGAGAGGTAGACGTTGGACTTGATCTACACAACAGAAATCATATTAGTGCATCATATGCACCATGTAGCACAAATCACTTTTATGATGATTTTTTTGCTAATAGATCAAAGCATTTTTTGTGTGAATGTTTCACGGTAGGATTCTATAGGTGTTGATATGCTTTGTTAATAGTTGTAAAGATGTTAAGGAAAGATGAAGTTGTTAATAGATCAAAGCATTTTTTGTGTAAACATATTTTGTAAATATGTTGATAATGATAATGATAATGATAATTATGTGAGTCAATTATTTACATTCTGTGACTCAATTATTTTTTTACATGTCAGGTAGCTAGACCATGGTCTAGTAGAAAATATTATGCTAGATAATGATCTAGTAATTTTGTGTTAAAATTAACACTTGCTAGACCATGATCTAACAGAGTATTGTCTGCTAGACCATGGTCTAGGAGAGCAAACAGAAACATGGCAATATAGAGTTTGTAATTATGACATCTCAAACAACCTGCATTAACAATATAAGATAATCTCACAACAAAAAATCTATTACTGCACTAACAATATAATATCATCTTAAAACATAACAATATCTAAGCATATTCACATTTCTAACAGAGATAGAATAATAACTAAGTAGATTCAAATTGCTAACAAAGACAAAACAATATCTAAGCATATTCAAATTCCAATAAAGAGTCACAATATATGTATTCCATGATTTATAGTATGAAAGTTATATTATATCAACACTGATTCACATCCTATACAACTATAACTCTCTAATAACATAGAAAAACATCCTAAAATCTAGAGTTTTCATTGTCATGCCCATGATAAAAAAATATCAACTGCCATCTTCACTCGAAGCTCAGTCATTCTACTTTGAGCACATCCAGATAAGTCCTGACCCACACACAGTAAATCCACAAACTTCAACTCAAACATGCTACAATCGCACGTATATGTGCACAATGAAATGAAAGTCAAATAATCAAATGTATGCTAAATGATGGCAGTTTATCGCATGTTTTAGTTCACTACGATATGTTTTAGAATCCAAGAATCATAAACATTGATAGTTTGGGAATTAAGATTCAATAAAAGGGATACCCAATGATGTTATTTATGGTTATATATCGACAAAATCTTTTTCATGTTGGCTCATGTTTTTCTGTATGTAGGATCCAATTTTAGTATATTTAATAACCTACATTCAATATTTACAATTTTTTATCACGTGCATCAACATAAAAAACCAGTGCTCTCCTTTACCCATCTCTCTTTCGTCATGTTAAGTTACATATTCTCCAGTGAGAGTAGCATATCAAGAATCTCTATCATATAGTACGTACAGTTCAACCAACTCAAATTTCCACAACTACTATTTGTCATACAGATTGATAGGAAATCATGTCAGTGATTAAATGACATCCACTTAGAATACAGATAGTGAGATCAAGACAGAGCAAAAGGTAAATTTCATTCACAACTGAGAGAAATAACAAAAGCTCTTCTACTAAACAAGTAGATTATAATTTTCAATTGATGCAGTAAGGAAAATGACAATTACTCTCAAATTCCTTCCCAACATGCCCTTATGAGTTATTTATATCTCTATTAATCTTTGCATTACCCAACAACAATAGGGAGAATTATCTAAGAAAATTCCAAGGCAATAAGCTATTTTCAAAGAACTCAACATAGTAGCACAGAGCAAATCAACAAAGTATAGTAGCATAAACTATTATGACAAAAGACGCTCTATGCATCATCTGTGAAGGGGGTGAAGCCATACCCGGTCAAAGAGAGAAGCTTTGGCTTTGCTGGAGGAGACGACTTCGCTGGAGGAGAAGGGTTTCAAACGGTAATCACGTGGCTTCGCTGGAGACAAAGGGAGACTATCGTAGAGACGAAGGGAAATGTGCAGAGATGAGAGAAACGATGAAGGGAAACACGCAGAGACGACTTCGCTGGAGACAAGGGTTTTATAGAGACTATCGTAGAAACAAAGGGAGACGGAGGCAGAGACGATTTCACAGAGAGGGCTTCATAAAAAGGGAATCACGGAAATGGTTTCGTTAGGTTTTGGGAGAAAGTTGGGGGAGGGGACTCAAATGGAATTTATTTACTATAAAGGGTAAATAAGTCGTTTACTATATTAAAGAAAATCACATATCCTTCTAAAGGGTCTTAATATCCTTAAACTCTATCTGAAGGTCCTTCTATGGGAATTTCCCTTTCGTCTTAAACTCAGAGTTTTTTTTTCTCAAAACTTTTATTTCGCTCAACTTTAAACAAAAAGTATTTATAATTTGGCTGCTTAACTTTGATTTTTATCAATTTAATCGGTAAATTTGAATTTATTTTCATTTTAATCCTCATTATCAAATTCACCCGATGAATCGTGAAACTAATGGTGATTTGGGTAATTATTGTCATGTTTCATCCAGCTGAAATAAACGCACCACATGAAATAAAAGCGCAAAAACATGGAATAGCAAATAAATTACTTCCATAAAACGATTTCATATTATGTGAAATGAATCAACATCGCCCTTTATAATTTTTCTTAAGATGAAACAATGTCGCTTTAGTTCTCCTTAAGAAGTTCTTAATGCAAGAACTTGACAGATTTAATGGAGTTAAGGTTAACCATAATAAACAGAAGGAAGGAATTATAGCAATTTAAAAATTTATATACCGTTGTGAGTCGCATGATCAGATTACGTTATATTAATCAGAGTAATTTTCGCCTGATCTGAATCATTCAAACTGGAACTAATGGGCTAGTTCTATTTTTCATAAAAATCAATGAAATATAATTTTTCTAAGCCAATCTTAATTATTAGGGTTAATATCATAGAATCTCATGTACTTTGCCCCAAAATCAACTTATCTCCTAAATTTTATTATCTTTCATATTATCCTTCAACTTTCTCCATCCATCAACTTACCCTCCCTGACCATCAAATGGTTGTTAAATGACCACACGCACGGCACATGCGTAATTTTTTCCCCAATTTTATCTATTTCTTCAACTTTATAAGCTACTTGAACAGACAAATTTTCACATGATACGTGACAAGATCTAGACCAAATACGCCATCGAAGAGAAGATAGAGCAAGGACCGTAGGATCAACTAGGCGGTTATGAATAAGAGACCAATCAGACGAAAGTACATGGTTTGTCAACGTGACAAACCAAAGAGAAACTAATCAAGACCATTAGATTGATCTGACGGTCAGGATTGACTTAGTTGATAATGTTGATAAGCTAGATCTCAGAGGAATATTCTGTTGATCCTATTTTTAGATAGAATTAGATAAGGTGTATCACATTCTATGAATGCTTATATATAAAGGCAAGGTGTAACTCCAAAAAAATACTCAACAACCATGAACATACACACGAGAAATAAGCATAATGTCTAGCTTACATTAACATTGTAAATCTTTCTCCATAATGAAATCCTAGCATAGTCTCCCCGTGGGTTTTCTTCCATTTAAGAGTTTTACATGTAAACCACGGTGTTTATTACCCTTCACTATTTACTTTTTATTTTTTTCTTATGATGTATGAAATTCATGATCAATTCTCTAAAACCGTGAATTTTTCTCTTTACATTTGGTGCTTTTGTTTAGAGTGAATCAACACACTCAAGATTCTCGTCTCCCATCCAACGATGAACACATATGATGCCACCACCTCTATCAAGAGACTTGAACCAGAAAGATAGCGTCTGAGAAAAGGAATCGGAAACAGGAACGATGCATTGGAAAAATGCTTCAAATTCCACAGAGCCGGCAAAGGTTCACCAGCAGTAGTGCTCCAAGTGGGCACAACAGGAGTTGGTGGAGGACCATAATTCATAGGATCCTCAGTCCACACACCTGAAGGGCTGGGAGTGGGAGGCACGGGTGAGAGCTTTAACCTACTCCTTACTATGCCTAGAAATTTTGGCCGCACCTGTACCAAAAGAGTTCGTGGCCTCAAAGTTTAAGTGTTACGAAGGAAAGTTAGATCCTGTTGACCATCTCCAAAGTTTCAAACAAACAATGGTGCTTCATCAACATGAGGATGAACTGATGTTCCAGATGTTCCCAACTAGTCTAGACGGGAATGCATTAAACCGGTATCATTCTCTATCCCCTTGCTTAATTGATAGTTTTGCTATAATGTCTTTTATTTTTTTAGAACAGATACCAGCAGCTCGCCTAAACAAAAATCAGAATTGGATCCGTTTGGCCACTATATCAACGGATTCTAAAAATATCTAAACACTCAAAACAGGAACTGTGAACGGGAAACTTCAAAGAAAAACAAGGAAAGAAATGTCTTGAGATCAGAAAAGAAAAAGAAAAACAAGGAAGGAAATGTTTTGAGAAATAAGAAAGTCAACACAACGGGAAAAGTCTTGAGAAGGGGAAAGTAATGTCACGAGAAAAGAAAAGAAAAAGAAAAACAATGAAAGAAATGTCTTGAGAAAGGAAAAGAAAAAGAACAACAACGAAAGAAATGTCTTGAGAAATGCAAAGAAAAAGAAAAATAAAAAAAAATGTCTTGAGAAAGGAAGGAATTGTCATGACAATGGAAAAGTCTTGAGAACGAGAAATAAATGTCCTCACGGCGGAAACGGAATCATCTTGACAACGGGAACAGAAAATGAAAGAGGAAAAGAAAATAGAAACGAAAAAAATTGGAAGGAAATTACATTACAAATTATATCGTCAGAAATATATGGAAGTCTACTTTTTGTAAAATTTTACGGAAATCAGCTTGGAGCTCTCGATCAAAAGTTATGATGATTTTCGTTGATGTTGTTCAGAAAAGTAAACATATTCATGTTTTTCATATTTAAATTTTAAACTGTACCGATTTATAGAGAGTTATATGACAAATTATATATCGTTAGAAAGATATGGATGTCTACTTCATAAAGAATTTAGCAAAACCTGACTTGGAGCTCTTGAACATAAGTTATGATAATTTTCATGAAGGCTATTCAGGAAAATAGAATATACGGAATGGTCAAATTCAGAAACTAAACTGTATTTACTGGGAGCCAACTAGATGACAAATCTTATTCAACAGAAAGATAAAGAAGTCTACTTCTCAAAGAATTTTAGGAATCACTACAAGAAATATGACATTACAGAGGGTTAAATTACAAGGTTCGCAGTCGTCTCTTTTTAAAAACCCAAAACAACATGAAATTTAAGAATCAAGTAAAATTTATTGTGGTAAAAAGAAAGAAAAAGTGGAAAGCAAATTTATAGACGTTGGACTTGGACTTAAGCGGGACTTTGAGCAAAGATTGAAGACCCCTCGACATTTCATTCTCGACCTCTTAGTATTGTGGCTCAGTACTCTTCTCCTGTCCTTCTCTCTCTCTATTCTTCCCTAGAATAAAGCACATATCAAATCCTCACAGCTTCTCCCTCTCAGATGAGCTAGGGCTAGGCCTTCGACGAAGAAGAGAGCAAAGCTCATCGATTAGCTTCTCTCACTCTCTCATTCAAAGACAGATTAGATCCTCGCAGATTCTCCCTCTCAAATGACCTAGGGCTGCTTTCTGAGAGCATATTTCTCCAATGTCACCTCTCTCTCGTTCGAGCACCACTCTTCGTTCTCTTTCAAAGTTTCCATTTGATTCAAGGAAATCGAGTATCAAAGAATTGTTCTTTCTCGCCTCTCTTCTCTTCTTATAGTCTCCCTCTATCTCAAATTCATGATCTCTTGAACTCATTATTTCTCTCACTCAAATTCTTGGGGTTGAGATGCTTAGGGTTCGTCGTACACGTGACTTTTGCTGGGTTGGAGTTCGTGCTTTTCAAACTATAGTTTTTTGCTAGGTGAAATTGAGGAGGGTTTGCATTCGTGATTCTGAGCATGTTGTGCATTCGTGTATTTGAGTTCAAGCTAGATTTGTGTCATTCGAGCATGGGGTTCTAGAGTTGGTGATTTTCTCTGTTCTCTGCCCTGAGCTTGGGTTATTGCTTTGGTAATTTATGTGATTTTAGTCTGAAACTTGTGTGTTTTTAAAGTTGATATCAAAAATAAGATCATCATCTTCAAGCCAAACGGAGAAATCAAAACCGTGACATGAAGGTTCCCTCTCTCTCTCTCTCTCTGTGTTTCGACTGGAATTTAGTTGGAGAAAAACACTCCCTTTATTTTACCCCTAACAACTGATTGCTCTCCTTAACCCCAATTTCTCATTTTCTTTGTTCTTTTCGTTTCTTTGTTTCTTCTCCTACATCTCTCATCTTTCTTTTCCTTACTTGATGCCTACTTTTGTTGTATCATTCTTCTCAGATCAATCATTGTTCAAGCATGTGGATGTACGAGTAAGCATACTTTAGGTTCTTTTCCTTTTCATTTGTTTTTGGATCTGATTTTTGGCAGATTTTTCTGCTGTGCGAAGGTTCCTTGCTGATTTTTTGGGATTTTGTCTTCATTTTTCAGGGTTTTCATCTGCGTGGAGGCATGAATCACCATTAAAGGTAGGGTTTCTGGTAGATTTTGATGTAAGTTTTACTGTCCTATTTTGAATAATTTTATGTTTCTTCATCTCCTCCTAAATTTTTCCAAAATAGTGTGTGCTCAGATAAATTGTTGGAAGAGTATTCATTATCCTTTTTTGCTTACTTCTGTGTCGCTCAATCCCTTTCTTAACAAAACTGAATTGATTTAAATATCTATGTTTACTTGTATTTGGTTGCTCTTATTAGTTATAACTATACCTCTAGCTAGATTGTTTCTGACTCCTTTTTATATTAATTTGAGAGTAATTGAAGAGGTTGCAAGTATTTTTGCACTAGCACAGAGAAAGGAAGAGAGAAGAGTGAGATTGTGGGTATTTTTAAGGAGAAAATCTCGAGTTTAACTTGAATGATCATCTTAGTTTTCATTATTTTTAAAATTAAACTACTAGGCAACATATAGGGAAACTCAAATTGTTACATGGATGTCAAATCATACGACAATGTTATGGTCTATTCTGAAAGTTGGAAGTTCAAGTTGTGAAGTTTGATGGTTAAGTTACTTAGGTGACAAGTATTAAGAAAGTTGTAGTACATCTTCTAATTTCTTGTGAATCGTTCACACATGACTAAACATCATTTCTGATACATACAGAAATTAGTTCTCTGATTTTCTAATGTTGTTTTTGCTTAAGTAGTAGTAATGGTTACTATCTGTTGTCAAGCCTCAATTTTGATTGTCTTTGGAGTTTGTACACATTAATTTCTAAGAAAATGTAACTATATTCACCAAAGGTTTAGTAACTATATTGTTTGCTTGCTAAACCATTATGTTTGCATCTTAATATCTACCACTCTTAATGAACTTGGCACCAACCAAAAAATTTGGAACTCTTGGTTTTAATAGTGATTTGGTGCCCTGATGTTGGTAGTTGTATGACAGTGGTATGTTTTGTTGTAGGAAAAATTAGCTTAATTTTGCATAAAGGAGCTGAAGGATGTTCTCACTCAATTATCTCTCTCAAAGCGGGGAAGAATAAAAGAGGTGAAGGTTTCTCCAAGGAGGGCTTGGAAGATTTTCTTGGTTTTCTAAAATTAGTTGCACCTTTTGTTGATCTCATGCATCTTTATCTTCAGTTTTTAAGCCAAAAGCTTGCATCCAACTAGTTTTAAATTGGACTATTCATGTACAGGGATCTTGACGAAGAAGAGGTTGTTCTGACTAATTTGTGCCTTTGCTTAGATCTCAAACCAACTTAAAATAAATTAGAAAAAGAATTAATTTTCTGTGATTTTTGTAAAGACGAGATATATGTTGTTGGTTTCAATCTAAATAGCTCATATCAGAATGAAATCACCTCTTGTTTGCATGAGGTGTGATCTAAGTCCCATGTAAAGATACTCTGTAATTAAACTTATCTATTTTATATCACTTAACAGTCTTATAACGAGTTATTTACTATTCAAAATCCCCTTAGCTCTTGGGAGTACAGTTAGGTGAGTTGAACTGCTAAACATAAAACTATGATCTTTATTTAGTATCTCCACTTTCCCCATTGTTAAATTTACTCTAATCTTCTGATTACTACTCTTTGACTCTTGTGGTGTGTTACTTTTAAGCACGAGAGTGTCAAATGAATTAGGTGCAGGAAGGCCTTATGCCGCACGTCATGTCAGGCAAGTGGTTGTGCTCTTCGCGATCTTACAGGGAAGTGAGGTTTGAGGTAATGGTTCATGACTCTTTTTTTTATCTATGATCGGTTGTGATAGGCTTCAAATTAGTTTGCTATGAACCCTTTTCTAGGCACTAAGGCTTCTGTGGCTCATGATGATGAAATTATAATTACTTCATTTACTCATTTCTTAGCATGCGCTGGTTTTACTGAAATTAATATTGCAGCCATATAGTGTAAGAGTAATTGACCGGTGGGTTTTCTGTGCTGCTATTGTCTCTTATAGAAGTGCTCTATGTTAGGCCCTATGTTTTGGTACCAGTTAATACTTATTTACAACATGTATTTATACATATTTACATCTTGCTTAAATTGAATTCAGTTTTATGGAAATTTTCATCCTCTAGTGTTTATCATCCTCAAGTCTGAAAATTCAGCATGTATTTATCATAATTTTCAATGTGTTAACTTAGGTCAATGTTGGTAACTTAGTTCTCTTTATAATGCAGGACCTACAATAATTTGAGGTTATTGAACATGGGAACGTTTGAAGAACTGGACTTTAGGCTTTATATGGTATTTTAGTGATCTTTTGAGCTTATTTTGTAGTACTTTGTGAAACATTTAGATGTTTTTAGCTTTTTAGAATAAATGATGATGATATGTGGCTGATTAGACTTAATGATGGTACTTTTGGATATTTTTACTTTCGTATTGTATTTTTATGCAAGTGAAATAAAATATTAATGTTATTAAACATTTCATTGATGTTATTATATAATTTTTAATGTATTAAATATGTATGTAAATCAGGTACATGTAAATTGACTATAAAAAATAGCATTTATAAAATGTCACTAAAAGTATTAGAAACTCTAATTAATTAATAAGTATTTAAAACACATGTTGCATACATTTAATAGGGTCTGAAAACCCAATTAAACAACGTTCTATAGGAGTCGAAAACCTCTGTAAAAAGTGAGAGACCAAAGGGTTCTTCACAGGAAGTATTGTGCCCTACAAAAACCATGAATTTTTAATATGAAAGGTTGTCACAGGCGCCGCGAGAACCTTGTGGACTAATTTTCATAGGGTTTTCTGCCTCCTGTAGAATGTTATATT
Source organism: Datisca glomerata (assembly GCA_003255025.1). Lineage (NCBI taxonomy): Eukaryota > Viridiplantae > Streptophyta > Magnoliopsida > Cucurbitales > Datiscaceae > Datisca > Datisca glomerata. Next base: position 95,062 of record QANY01012886.1, read on the forward strand.
TCTTGTAGTCAATTTTAGTTCAGAGCTCCTGATCAAAATTTATGGTAATTCTCGTGGAGGGCATTCAAGAAAGAATTCTATGTAGAACTGTTAGTTTCATTCATTAAACTTCACCAACACATTAATAGTTATGTGAAAAATCATATGTCACTACAAAGCTATGGAAGTCAGTTTTTTGAAAATCTTTATGGAATGAGATTCGAGCTTCTAAGAGAAAGTTATGGTATATGTATTCCCTACTCATTCTATTAAGATATTATATATGGTGTTGTTCAACATTATTATCGCAGATAATTGTGTACGGGAAAAAGGAAAGAAAAAGAAAACGAGAGAAACTCTAGCAAGAGCCTAACATGAAATATAGAACCCATGAGCTGTGTGAAAAGCTAATGTTATTGGAAGTGTCTACGGACATCGTTCTCAGAAAGAAACAGACCCATGAGCTCACTAAGAGCTTATGTCCATGAAAGCTTTTACTTTTTAAAGGAAACGGGCTCCTAATCTCACCAAGAGCCTACATCCATGAAGGCTTCTATTTTCTAAAGGAAACGGGCCCCTGAGCTCACCAAGAGCTTATGTCCATGAAGACTTTCACTTTCTAAAGGAAACAGACCCTTGAGCTCACCAAGAGTTTAAGTCCATGAGGAATGATGTCTGCAACATCATCCTCTAAAGGAAACAAAAAAGAAGAAGTCTAGAAGTTTGAAAAGAAAGAAGAAAGAAGTTTGAAAAGGAAGAAGTTTGAAAAGAAAGAACTTTGAAAAGGAAGAAGTTTGAAAATGAAGAAAGAAGTTTAAAAAGAAAGAAGTTTGAAAAGGAAGAACTTTGAAAAGGAAGAAGTTTGAAGAGAAAGAAGTTTGAAAAAGAAAAAAGAACTTTGAAAAAGAAGAAGTTTGAAAAGGAAGAAGTTTGCAAAAGAAAGAAGCTTGAAAAGGAAGAACTTTGAAAAGGAAGAAGTTTGAAAAGAAAGAAGTTTGATAAAGAAGAGGTTTAAAAAGAAAGAAGTTTGAAAAGGAAGAACTTTGAAAAGGAAGAACTTTGAAAAGGAAGAAGTATAAAAAGAAAGAAGTTTGAAAATGGAGAACTTTCAATAGCCAACGTTATAGACGACTATCTTCCCTTCCTCAAACATAGCGTGATACTCCACTTCAGAAGCCTACTCCCGCGCAACGGCTTCATCTCTGGCTTTCTCGGCTACTTTTACCTACTTAGCTTCGGCTAGAGATTTCTTTGCAGCTTTAAGGGCCTCAACTAGCCTTTGCTCTTCAGCCGCAGAAAAAAAAGGAAGAAATATGTAAAGTGGAGAAAGCAGAAGTGGAGAAAGGAAAAGTGAAACTAATCAAAGAAGAAGTGGTAAATGAAAAGAGAAAGTACAGGAAGGGAAAGTGGACAAAGAAAGATAAAGTGGGAAGCAAAGTGAGATGAAGGAATAGAAGAGATTTGCAAAGTCTTGAAGAAAGGAAAATTACAAAAACATACAAAAGACTATGACAATGGCAACTCCAACATAATGGTTGACAACAACATCCTCAACAGGGAGACTAACAACGCCCTTTCAAATATCAGTTTGAAAAACTGTCACGTGTTCCCAAAAAATACTTGTAAATGGAAATGCTCAAATCAAGTCCTCTCAATACTAAGCTGAAGCCGCTCACAAAGCGGGAAACACTCATAAGTGGAGAAAGGAAACACTCAGTATGATAAAATCTGAACGAGAAGCAGGCTTACAGACGAGGTCATGGTTCTTTATTTGAATCTAAGTCTTTGAAAACAGGTAACTCATAAGTCCCTCCCAAAGTGAAAATGGGTTTATAATTCTTTATTTGAATCTAAATCATCCTTAAAAAAATGAGCAGTTCATAAGTCATTTTCTCAGAATAAAAATGGGGCCATGATTATTCATTTGAACCTATCATCGGAAACGGGAGAAACTCTCCAATGAGCCCGTCACGAAAAAATGTGGAGAAACTTTATCAATGAGCCCGTAGCAAAGGAAACATGAGAAACACTGCAAATAAATGTAAAACATCAAACTCAAACTCCTGCGATGCAATTATGAAATGGTACAATCGTTCCTTTCTCTTTTTAATAAATTATTATGTTATTGTTCTTGTGCAACATTATTGTCACATATCTTAACATACGAATGAAGGAAAATAAAAATGAAGAGAATGGTTTAGACTCTATCAATGAGTCCGTAGTGTAGAAAATGGAAAAACTCTATCAACGAACCCGTAGTGAAAGGAACAGAAAGACATAATAGCAAAAGAAGGAGAAGTAATCACATCAACAACAAAGCATTTGCAAAACGAGAATAGAAGAACGTGACGTCAACCATAATAAAAAAAGATTAACATTACACCTCAACAAATAAAATTCTATTGAGTGTAATGGGGACCAATGAACAGCTAAATTTTCATATAATACGTGGTAAGATCAAGATCAAAGACTCTATCGAAGAGAAAGTAGGGCAATGATCATAGGATCAACTAGGCGGTTATGAAGAAGAGACCAGTAAGATGAAAGTATATAGCTTGTCAACGTGGCAATCCAAAGAAAAGTTAATCAAGACCATTGGATTGATCTGACGGTCACGATTTACTTAGTTGCTAATGCTGATAAGCTAGATCTTAGAGGAATATTCTGTTGATCCTATTTTTAGATAGAATTAGATAAGTTGTATCAGATTCTATGAAGTCTTATAAATAAAGGTAAGATGTAACTCCAAAGGGACACTCAACAACCATGAACACACAAAAAAAAAATAAGCACAATGTCTAGCTTAAATTAGCCTTATAAATCTTTTTCCATAATGAAATACTAGCATAGTCTCCCTGTGGTTATCTTCCCTTTAAGGATTTTTTTCACATAAATTATGGTGTTTATTATCCTTTACTATTTACTTTTTATTTTTTCATTATAATGTAGAAAATTCACGACCAATTCTCTAAAACCGTGAATTTTTCCTTTACACCACCCATTCCTATATTTTTTTTTATCTAAAATTAGCCACAATTGCATCTCTTTCTTTGTTGGTTTGTCAAATTTTTATCAAATTCTCATTCAATTCCAGCAGGGGTTTGGGTTTTATCTCCTTAAAGTTCAGTTTCAGTTTACATCAATCATTTTTATTTTTCTCATTCTTGAATAAATTGGGCTATTTTTTCTAATTGATTTCTACCAAATTTTTACAATTTGGTGTATCATAATTTTGTTTGTTATTTCAATATTTTTTATGTATAAATTTATTTAAATCATATGTAGATCTTTTGATCATATGAGAAATGTTATTTCAATATTTCTTATGTAAGAACCATTCTCATCGTAATGTACTAACCTATTATTATAGGTTATTTTCAACGGATGTATCAAGTAGTTGCAATATTTAACATTTAAACCATCATAGCTGCCATATCATAAATCCTTCAACAAAATAATTGTAAAATCTTTCACAAAACAGTTTTAATAGCATATCGTTTCCATCTACCATATCATATGCTTAAAAAAGACGTTCTAAGTATAGTTCACAAAAAAATATACTAAATATAATTCACAAAGCAGTAAGTCATTCTAAATGGATCATCTCCTTCCTATCGTTAATCTTCCTCTCCTCCTTGTGTTGGAATTTGTGATGATTATTGTTCATCTTGACTAGATTAAATTTCTTAACTATATATAAGAACTTGATTTAGCAAAAACGGTAAAAATCAGTGACAAAACAGCCACAATTACTTAAAATAATGTTCAATTATAGTATTACCATTAAATGCCTACCCATGACACAAACAAATAGTGTTCTATCTACACCATGTATGTCTACATTTCCAAAAGCCTAGTTTAAACTCGCGGAAACATTTATGGGAAAATTTCAATATAGACAATATGTAGTCCAGTATATCAATGACTTATTTTCTATGGACAGACATTGAAAGGGAAGTTGCTTTATACATATTAACGGTATTTTGATCTAAATTTATTGACCATTTTGGAAACCTGCTATTTATCTACAAATTTTAAAAACTGGCCATTTACCCTATAATTATGAAAAGTATATATTTTGTAATTTTAAAAAATTTATATTTATACCATTATCAACACAACCCGGCAATAAATGGCCAATTATAATTAAAATTTAACAACAAACACGAATAAATTTCCTAGAAATTAGTGAATATATAATCCGTTATCAATAAAATATATCACATTAATAAGCTAAAATAAAATAAATGATCAATAAATATATGTTGGTACAATTTAAAATTTGAATGTACAACATCTTGCCTAAATATCAACCAAAAAAGAAATTAGAATCATCAACAACATCGAATTTAATGAACCAAAACAAAAATTTGAAAACAACCAATAAAAATTCATTAAAAAATACTAAATAGCAATAAATTATTTACCATAATTACATATAATTTAAATTTCTAAAAGCTACTTAATCGTTGAATAAAGATAGGATCTCAACGTAACTAATTTTAAACAATCCCTACAATCACGCCACTTACATGGTAAATAACGGGATGTAGATAAATTATAAGAAAACATGAATTAATTGCAAATAATTTAATTACCAAAATCAGATATTTGAATTAATAAAAAGAAAAATAAAATATTAAACTAATATACGGTAACTACCACTAACATACCCCTTCTAACTATAGTCAATAACCGTAACCAAGGTAGAAAACCATCCATCAACAACAAAAATAGTTAAAAAAAAAAAATCAAACCCAAATCATCACTCTCAAGAACAATTCTGAACACGCCTCTCCTCCATTGACGCGATGAAGAAGCTTGTGGTTACTTTCTTCAAGCAAATATTGTTCAGTATTTGAAGAAGAAAGAAGAGGTAATTCGCTGATTATTTTTCTTTTCTTTTTATTTATTGACTATTATATACCTAATATTATTGACATTTAACAAAAAATAATTTATTGATTAAGCTATCAAAATATTTCCAAGTTTCTAATCAAAATTGATTTAATGGTCATGCTAATGCTATTTGATTAAAAATTAATGTAAGAAATGTATTTCTTTGATAATTATATGAAAATTTTAAAATATAAAATATTGATTAATGACACAAACATTTAAAAAAATATTGATTCCGGTCATGCATGTGTGTGACGATGTTTTGATAGACGAAGGTGATTTGTATATATAAAGTCATAGTTCAGTATTCTATTTAATAGTTTAATGATGGTGTCAATAATCAAAATGGTTGATTAACTATTATGTATATATGTAGAATTTGTTGCATTAAATAACGGAGATCCAATAATGTATTCTAAAATGTTTGAGTCAATGTGTTATTGATTTTGTTTAACCATAATTTATTGATATTAGCTTCTTTTGTTATTTCACCGCAGCATTAACGATAACGAAAAAGAATTCATCAAAATATGTGGAATCATCAAAATCAACCAAAAAATTCATTAAGGGTTAATTATCCAGTAAGCGACGGCTACGTATAAATGAAGATCAACAAAATGAGGTCAGTAGGAGACAATAATTGGTTAATTATTAACATATTTCTTGAGAAAGATGGTTAATGAATATTATATATTTTTTTGGGGATTACAATTGATTTTTCCATATGAGAATTGGAACAAGAACCAGAAGCTGAACCTGTTTTCAAAACCAACGATCATTGATCATGTCAACCTGTCTCTGACCGAGAAGCAAAGAGATACATTTCGAACAAATTGTTTTGGTCACTTTCTTGATCTGTAAATTAACAAATTTCCAGCACAACTATTGCTACACATAGCTAGGAAGTAGTGTCACCACGATAGGACTAATGCTATGTACTTTTCTTTCAATGGGAAAGTTGCTAGATTTACAATGAGGGATTTTGATGCTATCACTAGTTTACGGTGCACATCATTGATGCATATGGATAGGGAAAAATAGGGGAAGGGAGGTTGAAGGAAAAATATTGTAAGAATAATAAAACAATGTCTAGGAAGATGCTTAATTTTTATTTTGACACTTGTACAATTTTAAAAAATGATGAGGATGACACGATTGTGAAGCTGGCAAAATTGAATTGTTTGGAAAACCTCTTGATCCCAAAACATGAACATATATTGGTTGACCCCTTTCATTTACTGCTGGTTAATAATGATGAGATGTTTGATTTATATCCTTGGGGGAAAGGAGACTTTAAGCCAAGGATCAATAACTGGATATTTATCAGTCAACCAGACAAACGAGATTTGAGTGACATGGTTTTCGAAAACAGTAATGTAAGTATTATAGTTAATATACATACATACATATATATACTTCTTTATTTGTTATTAACTATTCAATTTATATTTTCTAAATGAAGCTTGTGATCAATAAGTTTGAAACTATCGTTGAATAGTTAAAGTCTATAAACTTTGAGCCGAAATGTGTTCAATCAAAGGGTAAACAGGTTGTTGATGCATAACCAGAGAAGGGTGAGGCTCAACGCGATGACTATGAGTTTGAAGTGATTTTGAACCGTAAAAAGCAAAAAACACCATCGTCATCGTCGATTGAGTCTAGGTTGGACAAGATAGAGGAGAGATTTTTCTTGGAGATTGGAAAGATAAACTAGAAGTTGGATGAGTTATTGAGCATTTCGAAGGTTGAAGTAATAATAAATTATTGACAGTGATTGAAGATTTTATATGGTATTTTAAATATATATAGTTCTATAATTTATTTACTTTTATTAATTTGATTTTACTATCATTTAAGGAAGGTATTGGCTAAGAACGTGGATGTGCAACAAAATGATCCACAAGAAGAAACAAATCCATAGAAAGGAACTGAAGATGAATGTGATTTACCGAATCTGAGTTTGGACGACTTGGAGGTAATTTATTGATAACTTATTGATATAATTACTAAATATCATATTGATTAATATCAACATATTTCATTATCATTTTATTGTCTACGTTACTAAATTGTTTTAAACACATGTTGAAATTGTTGTTCAGCGAATTGTTGAGGATGTTATTCCGCCAACCATTCAACAAAAAATTCCATATGTTGTTCAACCTACTATTAAGACACGTGTCCCACCATTTGAGACATCAACCACCAATCAATCACCAACAAAAATGGTTCCATTGACCAGGCAATGCATGGGGAAGGTTGTTGATGTAGATAAATTGGTTGGAAAGCGACAAAAGAAGAAGAAAGAAGAACCAAGTATGGCAATCATTCCACATCCAGTAGCTTTCACACCTCCTAATTTTCATAGAATCACACAAACACAAGAAGCGGATGAGTAGCCATTTGAACATTTAGCTATTGATATTGGTTGAAAGCACTTTTTTTGTAAGACTGCAATGTGTGTTGGATTTGTTTCTTTGATGGTCTCTATATGTGGTAGTAACTAGATAATGAAAAATTATGTGAATATGCTCTTTGAACATGCTAGTATTTGTGAATGAATATTTTGATCAATAGATAATGGATTAATATCTTTATAAATCTTTTATTGACTATATTGACAAATGTTTTTTAACAAATATACTTGCCTTATATTTTTAAGTGTAATGAATGGTGTACATATATATACAGATTGTAACCATGTTTATTTATATTTACACATTATAACATAATGTAATTAATGTAAACTTATCCCAATATATATTGTCCTTAAATAAATACACATTGTGAAAAATGTTATTGTCACATTAGGTATATCAATGTCGCAATTATTTCGGCGATGTTTTTTTTAGTTAAAACAATCCTAACACAAATTCAGTAATCAAGTAATTTGAGACAATTAGTCTATATATATATATATATGTATAGATATTGCGTAACATTATCAATAAATGATTATACTTGATTGAATGTAAATAATGAATGATACTTAGTAATAATTGATTGAAATAAAAAATATCATTAATACGTTAACAATTTTAACAACGAAAAAAGAAGAACATAAATAGCAATAATAATAGTCGTTCAACATGAAATATAAAGAGCTCAAAATCTAATTTCCACTTTTTGTTTCTTCGACTGCTTGCTTGTCGAAGGGACCGGGTTCTTGCATCTCTTACGATTATGTCTGATCATTAAACACCTCCCACACTTCACTTTGTTAACTTCACCTATCGCTGGTGGAAGTATATGATGCATTTGAATGTCTTCAGGAACATTCCATTTATTATTGTTTTCGAGAGGATGCACCAAACCCTCATAGTTGCATCCAACTCGGTCTATAAATAATATGGAGATACGTACAAGTATGGATTCAAGTGCCTTTTAGCCATTGCAACTAGAGCATGTGCGCATGGTATTGCATCTATATCCCATCTTCGACATGTGCATGATTTATTTGGTAGTTGTACAATACATATTAAATCACCGTCAACCACCTGAAACTCATGCATGTCAATAGCAATGACCTATAAAAAAGACATTTCATAACATAGTATATGAACTATTGTTTACTTATTTTTGCTAATTCATTAAAAATAAGAAATTTAAATTTAAATAGGCTTAGAGTCATTGTCCGCGAACGTTGCATCTGCTTACGTAGACGCTTTTCAGCCCATTAAGTTAATGTCGTGATCATGTAATTAGATGCTCGACGCTTATAAAACCATCTTTGAGAAAGTTGCTTCATAAATTCAATTAAAAATGTAACGGGTAAACCACGAGCATCTTTCAATACACTATTGAGGCTTTCTGATATATTTGTTGTCTTGACATTATATCGATGACTAACAAAATGAGATCAAGCCTTTTTCTCATACTCAACACCTTTAAGGTATGTGCGAATTGAAGGGTAAATAGATTTTAGAGCACGCATATTGACTTCAAAATCTTCAATCGTATATACTTTTGCACATCGATAGAAAATTGGGTCCACAACTGAGTTTATATATTTGGACTTGACATTAAACATTAGATGTTGCAAACAGAGACCATGAACTGATTTTGGAAAACCATTTTGACACTGCCTTTAGAATGTTATTGTGTGTATCAGATATAATTACTAGATTTTCTCTATCGCCAATTACTGTCTTTAATTTTTCAAAAAACCATCCCCAAGACAAATCATTTTCTGAATCTACCATAGCAAATGCCATTGGAAAATTTTGATTACTACCATCCAACAATAATATAGTTAAAAGCATACCGAGGTATTTGTTCTTCAAAAATGTACCATCAACTGAAATTACAGGTCTAAAATGTTGCTAGCCTTTCAAAGCAGCCCCCAAACACATGAAAAGGTATTTGAACGTGCCATTCTTATCGTTCTGAATAATTGTCACAGTACCTACAAAAAAAATAGTAAATCAAGTATATTGAATGTGTAATCAATAAATGACATACTGAAGAAATTAAATACCTGGATTTTTTTACTCAAAGCATAACAATACGATGTAGTCTTTCGTATGATTCTTCTGGAGTACCTTGAAGCAAATCCAATGCATTTTGTTTTGCTTTCCATGCTTTGTAGTAGCTAATAGTAACCCCATACTTCAATGATATCTTTAGGTGCGATCCGATCTCGTATGTCATTTATATATTTACCTTTGATACATTAACCAACAATGTCTGATGTTGCTTGACAATGATCACATTGAATAAATTCTACTGAACATGTGTGCTCCTTAATATATTCCCAAACCATCCAGAGCGGACCACCTCTGTATGTCGATGCACGAAAAAACCACTTGCATGGTGATTGACACACCACACATTTATTCTTTCCCGATTAGACATTTTAACCCTAAACTCAAAAATCCCTGTCAAGGCAAGCATATGCAACGCCTATTTTAAATCATATTTAACTTTAAACAATGACTTCTTAATGTCAAAATTATTAAGGAAACTTTCTAAATCAACTAGAGCAATAAAACGTCATCATCTTTAGCATGGTCGCATTCTATTGAGTCTGATTGATTGTTCCCTCCAAGTATCAAACTTTGAAACTCACAAGATTGATCAATAACGAAACTAGACCTGTCAACAATTAGTGGAAACGTACCATTCAACATCCTTATCTGATTTTATTTCAACATTGGTAGATGAAGCATTGTCAAATTATAATTTGACAGTAATTTCAAACTTGTCCCTCCCATAACAGAACCTAGAACCGAAATAATTCCTTCAACCATCCCTATGAATTTCATATTGATATCAACCAAAAAAGGGTTTGATCGAAAGTCAACGTACGATTTTGATTCATCCCATCTCCCATCATACATTAAAATCCTAGGGATCTTTGATATTCCTGAAATCAATTTTATTTATGAAATAATCAATAAAATATTTAAATATTATGGAGTTAATTTATAAAAATAAAAAATATTCTCGATTAATAATATAATGACACAAAACATTGAATACTAACCTTCTATCAAATTGAAATAAACTCGAAGACAATAGTTGCAAATTAAAAAACTCCAAAAAAAAAACTTTGCCAAAACTATGCAAATCCTTGGATACTAAATATTGCATAATAATCTCCTGTCAACCATGTTTACTCAGTGAAACGATATGATGTTTGACTAAAATATTTTGAAAAATTGTTGTTCGAGTTGTAGAGGACAGAGATATCAATGAATGTCGAAGAGAGATAAAATTTGAATTAGGATGCATGTCGACTAAACTGATATCAGAATTAGCTAAAATCAAGGAGATTTAGCTAAAACCGAACATTATCATTCGGTTATGAAAAACAATATTTTTCCGTAACTGAAAATAAATTATTATAGATATACATGTAAAAATGGAATCATATTGATTGTAACTAAATAAAGAAATAATCTATAAATTATTAAATAATAAACGTGCATGCACATAAGATGTTATGTTGTAATAAACTATTGAAGGTAAAGTTGCTAACAGAAAAGTAGGGTAAATGAATCGGTGACGTGAAATCCGTAAAACTACTATTTACCCTAAAAATTCGAGTCATATCTCATTAACCACTGCTAGACTTTTCTACATGCTGCAATTTCTTAACATTGAACTCTACACGCTGAAGGTACCCAACTCGACCAATTACTAACGCAAATGAGCTGTTTAAAGGTAAGTTAACAGTTACAGACAATACAAAATTAATGGAAAGAACTTCATTTTATTGGGAAAAGTGTGCCACTATATAATTGAACTCCAAGTTAGTAGCCTAATCAACTTCATACAATTCTATGCAAAATATTAAAAACAAAAAAGGGAATTTCATAAGCCAATCCAGCCGTATGTTTCAGTGAAACAGCAAACAATAAAATGCAATTGCTTACTTGAGATTCTCTTGAAGGGGTAGGCTCGGGTTGGGAAGCTTCTTAGTTTTCTTGTACTTCAAAAAAAAAGATAGATAATAATCAAACTAAACTGAACTATTAAACTATAAATGACTTAATTAATAAAACTTATTGTTTATGACTGCTACCTGTTTCTCATTTCTTTATGTTAGAGTTGACAGGTTGTTTGCATGACCTTGAATTGTGGCCCGCTCCATTATGGTTACCACACTTTATCCTTCTCCCCCTACCAGATACTAGTGTTGTTATGGGAGGCTATTTCTTTTTCATGTAACCTTCTCTTTTTTCCTGGTCTGCCAGACTATTTATGCACAAGAGAGATTAAGGCTTGGTTTAAGATTTTTGGGTTAGGACACCTCTGCTTTTTGAGTTTAAGGTCTGAAGAAAATGAAGAAGGATGAACTTGCTTTGCGAGTTTTGGGTTTAAGGTTTGTTTCATTTTTGCTGTGAGTCTGCTATGAAATCACAAGGAAGGGAGAAGGAGATGGGTGAATCGCGAGGGAGAATGATATGGGTGAATCGCGTATATACTGAAAAATCGCGAGAGAGAATAGGGGAACCTGCTTCGAGAGTTTGGGAGAAGGGGGAAGGGGCTGATTTTTTAGAGGGGTAAAATAGGTATTTCATTAATCACACGTTTTTGAGATAAAGTATATGGGGTCATATAATATTAACCTCAGTTATTAAGATCTTAACCAACGGTCTAAATCACACACCATTACCACATATTCGTCAGAACATATGACGCGATCTATGAACATAGTATAAATTTTAAGGGTGTTAACTTTAAGAAAAATTATCAATTTGTAGTTTATCTCATTTTTTAATTTGACCATCATATTTTAAAAATTCTCAATTTTATCGTCCAACTTTAGATAATGTTTTAATTTAGTCATTCTGTCACCCTCGTCAATAAATTAAACGGTTTTGAACACATGGCACGTTATGTGCACACGCTGCCCGTGTGGGATTTCAAAATTACACAATCAACAACAAATAACCATATCTCTCATCCACCTTATCACTTAATCAAAACGATAGTTTTGATTAAAGTATATTTATCCTCATTCTTCTTTCTCATCATCCACACGAACAACCTCACAACCACCATTAATGGAGTTTCCTCCTTTAAAGGAAACTAATAGAAAATTAACAAAAGATGAGAAGGCTGAGGAGAGCAAACAACCCGCTAATTTTAGAAAAACCCACATGAACTTCCTCAGACTAATAAGAAAATATAATGCAGAACTTCTAACCCTAACTTAGTAAAATTTTCAAGATAATTAAATTCAATGCTCTGAATCTCCTCAATTTCCTTTACTCTGCTATATACAGAACAACAATTATGAAAACTTATCTCTCAAATCAAGTAAATAAAAGCAAAAAAAAGGTTACACATACCATCACATCCAACCTTCTATAGACCGAATTGAATCCAACACTAATTTGCCTCGCTCTGCAATAATAGAAGCAAAACTATATTTGTCTAGATTATGTCGAATGGGCTTCAAGTCTAAATTCCCTTTTTTTCCGGAGAAAGAATCAAGAACATAGCCAAAAACTCTTCTTTTGTCATCAAATCCATTAAGGACCGTGCCTCATCATCTTCCACCACATCATCAAGAGCCGCAATTTCAGTCTCTAACAGTGGTGGCTGTTGGGTTTGAGGGGTGCTTTAGAGATGGCAAGTGGGTTGGTTTGGGCAGTGAAATCGGGTGAACTGTCCCGATATAATCCGGGCCTGGTCCAGTATTGAACAATACTAGACCGGTTAAGACTCGCAATCCATGTCCGAGCCATCATGGGCTTTGCGTTCAAGACTTATGGCCCGACCCGAATGCTATGCCCGGCCCGGACCGGTGTGTGAGGCCTAGCGGACTGAACCGGCCCGGCCTGTGAATCCACTTTTTTTTATCTAAAAAATAAGGACCGGTGTGTGAGGCCCGGCGGATTGAACCGGCCCGGCCTGTGAATCCACTTTTTTTTATCTAAAAAATAAAACAATTATGTGTATTGAAATTTTGACCATTGACATCTTCCTTATAACACTTCTTACCAATAGATCAAGACAATTTTGTTAATTTTTTTTAAAATATATTCTTATTATCTTTTAACACATTTTATCAAAACTTCATATAATATATTTTTCAGATAAACGTATTTAATTAAATAAAAAATGATTAAATGAATATTTTATTCAATGAAAAATATGACTCAAGAAAATTTTAAAAATTTTAAAAATATTAGGTTAATATTCTTAATATTTTTTGTTTTGTAAATGAACATGAATTTAAATTAGTTATTATATTTTTAGATTTTATGTGAATATGAATATCACACGTTTATGAATTTAATAAAAATAATAATTATTTTACTTCCCATCAAGGTTAAACTCTCCTCATTTACATTTTTTGAGAATTACAACACTTCTAAAGGAAAGGAAATGGATCAGACTGATTATTTAATTAGATCGGTCTTATTATCTAATCAGACCGGCCCGTTAGTTGGCTCAGACCGGATCGTCTCAGGCCCGACCTTGAGTTCACAGGTCAGTTTAACGATTCCGGGCATCCCTAAAATTCTAATGGGCCGGCTCGGAACCGGCCCGTGAATAGTCTAAAAAGCCTAGAACCGACCCGTGAACTAGCTGGGTCGAGCATTGACGAGCTGGGTCTCGGACCGGCCTGGTTGCCACCTCTATGGTGCTTGTCTGGCGAGTAATTGTGCTGAGGGAGAGAAAGAGTGAAATAAAGAGAGAGAGTATTGGGGAAGATGAAGAATTGCGAATTACCCTAATCAAAATGATATTGTTTTTGCTTAGGTGAAATAACTTTAATCAAAACGACGTTGTTTTGATTAAGTGACATGAGATTTTTTGTTGACCGTGCATTTTGGTTCACAAACGCGTCACACGTGCACATAACTAGTCAGGCGTGCCCATAATGTGTCATGTGTGCAAAATTGTCTAATTTCACAAACGGATGGTGACAGAATGATTAAATTAAAATGTTAATTAAAATCGATGGATGAAATTGAGAATTTTTAAATGTGATGGTCAAATTAAAAAATATGGTAAACTACGATTATCAAATTGATAATTTTCTCTTAATTTTAATGTACGTATAATAAAAATTTAATATTGATAAAAAAATATCATAAAAAATAACATTTTATTAAAAGTAAATTTTTTATTTGAGTGAGTACCTAGTTAGTTTTGTACCATTGAGAGTACAATAATTTTTCCGGCTTCCCGGATCAAAGGGGCACAAGAAATCCGTGTGTACATACACGTGGTGCCGAGTTGGCACATGACATGTGCGCAGGTGGGGAGGCTGACTGCCTTGGTCGTTGCAGCTGTTGCAGAATTATAGAAACTCCTCTGTTTCTTCCCAACTAAGAAGCCGCACTCTCTTGGAGAGCGAAAAAATAGGAAGGAAACTCATCTATGAGAATCTAGGTCGAGATATTTGGTTCCCTCCGTCTTCTCTTACATCTGTGCTCTCTTCTGCTTCTCTTTTTCTCTCAATGTACGTATAATAATGCGTATATTCTGTCTTCGCAGGAAGAAAATTTACGGGGTTTTGTTTGGGCGTTGAACACTTTTGATATTGCAGTTTTTCTCTGAATTTTTTCAGTTTCTGCAACTGTTTGATTTGGATTATAGTATCGACTTGTGTTGCTTGCTCTGCTTTGGTTTCTGTTTTGTTGTTGTAATTCGTTTTCTTTGAGCTCTTATAGCATGAAGACTTCTAGAACTGATTCATTACTTTTCCTTTTTCGTCTCTCTTTTCGCAATGTGAAATTTGAATAAAGATTCAAATCTCTCTCTCTCTGGAAGTGGCGTTTATTTTGATTTATGATATAGTAACAAGATATAACATCTTTCTCGTGTAATCCTAGATTGTTGAAGAACTTGGTTAAAACGATATTCTGATCTAATGTCACTCACTCGCTCTCTCTTTGTTTTAGATTGAAGGCGCCATTCGTTTTCAACGCAATGGGGCTCTTTGCAACCTCACTGCTAAATTGTTCGGCAATCCAGAATTGTTCAGAATGGAGTAGGAAATACATGAAATATAGTCTTGGCAGCGTAAAAGATGGAGTTTCACTAACTTTGGGAGTTATCAGTGTTGTCAGCTGGGTTGTAGCTGAGATACCTCAAATAATCACAAATTACCAGGAAAAATCCACAGAAGGCCTAGCAATTGCTTTTTTGATGACATGGGTACTTGGGTACTGTTTTTCTTTTTCTTTTCTTGATAAAATTTCTTACATTAACACTTAGAATGTTTGCCTTCTACTGTTCATTAAATGCTTCATTTGTTCAATCTTTCATGCGTTCAATGCTTCATGTGTTCAATCCTTCATGCCATAATATTTTCCTTGTTTTTGATGGTCGAAGTTTACATTATAATCTATCTTGATATCCCAACCAATATAATACTAGCTCACGTGCACTTCTTTTGCAGAGATCTTTTCAACCTCTTTGGTTGCATGCTTGAACCAGCCACTGTGAGTAGTTCTTCTTCAGCTCAAACTTCAAAATAATATCTCTTCATTTGGTGAATTTCAATACAAAGTTAGTAATTTATGCCCTTGGAAGCAACGTTCATTTTTGAAAGACCACGAGGCTGTTTGATGGGGATCTCTCAAACTGCTTATAGATACTAAGCTGCATGTATGTTTTCTACGAGAAACTTGCTGCATGGTATAGTGATTCTGCTAGTACTTGGAAAATTTCTTCACCAAGCGTTGAAAACAAAATATTTATGCTTAGTAGATGCAGATGTTCTTGAGTTATTAATCTTGGAAAGATGTGATTGTGATTTCTTAACTGATTTTTTTCTCTTGCTCATCCAGCTTCCTACTCAGTACTATACGGCTTTGGTAAGATTTCCATCTGAAGCCGAATATTTTAAGACTATTTTGAATTTTCTTTGTCCAAATTTAGAATATTTTGACTGCTGAAGTTTGTCTGGCATGACTGATTTAAAAACTAGTTTCTCTGACATTACCATTTGATGTACAGCTGTATACAGTGACCACCATGATTCTTGCTGCACAAACCATATATTATGGACACATATATCATCGACTGAAGCATGACAGAAGCCAGCAAAAGGTTGGGACTACCACACAAACTTTTGTTTATTTCAGTATTAGTATATAATGACTTTTGTCTGCTTATGAAGTGTTCTTGGCACTACTACTAGCAATAAGAAAGTTTAAATCCGACTTTGGATACCTTGGCTTAAACAAATAAAAGGCAATGTACTCCCTGGATGTGTCTATCTCAGTGGTTGAGCAAATTCTTGGTGTGGTTTAGGCATGTGGTGATGGTCTGGTTCTAGGTTCAATTTCCCCCAGGGTTTAAAATCTAAGCTACCAGTGCATGACTTACGGACTATTTTAGCACCTGGAGGTCTGCTAGTTTTACACCCCTAGAAGGTATCCGCTAGTTCTCTTCACCATTTTCGTTGTCTAAAAAAAATAAAGAAAAAACAAACTAACAAACAAAACAAAAGAAAAACAAACAAACAAGCAAGCAAGCAAAACTGAGTATACCATCACATAAGAATATGAATGATGGGCCAAAAAGTCGGTGGATTTGTGCTGAAGCTACCTGAAATCAAGGATGATTAATTATCTTCATATTCCTTTTTATTTCTCTACCATATTTCTATTACATCCATAATATCTATATGAATAGGAAACCCTAAGGTGTTGGCCTAGAGGTGGCCGGGCACTAGGAATAGAGCGGTATTGCTTGATGTCCTAGTACAATTTCTCAAGACAACTGAGGCATTATTTACCCGGGCCGTGACTCCAGGCCCCGTGGAAGCGCTTGATTTTTTCATGCACTAGTCAGGTCGCAAGACCCAGATGCCCGTGTTATAAAAAATGTCTATATGAATTGGAATCCCAAAGATATTCTTTAGAACATGAAATGTTAGAAGTCCAAAATAATTTATTTTGACATAAACTGCATTGTGAAAATTAAAATTCATTCTCATTAAGCAGTTTTTTTAATTATTCGGTGACATAAACATATCTTAAAGCTTTGGTGAAGTATATCACACAACTAAAATTGAAGCAATTGTTTAGGGATTTGAGTATGTAGATATCTATCTACTTGTATCGATAAAATGAGTCTATATATTGTTGCCTATCAAATGGCTATTAGTAAAGTTAGTTTTCCAATTAAAGTTCTAATATCTTATACTGCAAAAGCAGGTTCCAAATCTCAATCATATAGAGTCACCTAATAAAGCTAGATCGAGCACTCGTATTGGTAATTTGAAGCAAGCCAATAACAATGTGGAGAGCAGTCAATTCAACACTTCTGGCAGAGAGAATGTTTCAAGCATACCAATTCCTTCTCCGGCACTTCTTCAAAGCTCAACCAGAAGAGGACTATACTATGTGTAACTAAGATATCCCCTTGATAGTTTTACTTCCAGTTTTTCTTTCTGCAACTTTTAGATAAAATCCTTATCTCTCTAGTGTTATCTTTTTCACGTCGTAGAGACTTTGATTTCATCCTTGAAGTCAATCGGAAGAAAGGGGGTGATGGAAATTAAAATCACAGGCTAGACCTTTTTACAAAAATGGTTTATTAGTTCAGAAATAAGTCCTTGTAACATAATTCGACTTCTATTGACACTCCCACAAAACATCTCTACAAGAAACTGCTTTAAATTTGAAAGTAATGCTCTACAACGATTCAGTACAATGAGTTCTTGCTTAAATTCTTATTCGCTGGATAAGTTGGCTGACATTATGCTATTTTAGTGAGTTTTTCTTTTTCTTCATGGATATTTTGACTTGTTATTGGACAATTGATTTTATTATTGAATTTCTTCTGCTGCTATATTGAAGTAGTGGAGAAGTTATCTTTCCAATTTTAATTACTAAATGCATAACTTGGACTGTGAGTTTATATATCACTTTTTTAGAACATCTGGTATATACTTGTGTACAGACACACATCTGAAAGTTAGATCATTGAAGCCAGAATATATATCTCGAAATATATATCCTTTTTTATCATTAGTATTTTTCCGACATGTAAAGGCTTTAATTCATATATAAACCATTAGGTCGGCAAGATCTTTGTCAAGCAGTCATACTCCCCCAGCCGGATCATTCTTAACACAAAGAATGACACCTATATCTTATGATATTCAGAACTCAATGGAACAGCCCTTACTTGATGGACTTGTGTCAGCACGATCTGCACCACCTTCCAATGTCAAGACCATGCTATGTTTGGTAAGCTTTATGCAACCTAGTATATGTAGTTTCTAATTATCAGAAAATAATTGTCTCTATATTACAGGACATTGGCTTTTTAACATTCTCTTCAATTAACTCAGGTCTCAACAATGACTTTCTTGGGGATTTTAAATCTCCATCAATCGACAGACCAACGACGTCATTCTTCTCATGGAAGTCCATATCAAGGAATTGTATTGCCAGTTGGAAGAAGAATTTTACAGGTACAAGTTTACTTGTTGGCCTAGCGATGCCATAAACTTGTAGAATAATACATTGATACCTAGGTATCTTGAAGCACCTAGCCTGATCAATTCCCTTGGAGCATGTAGTAGTTTCACGTGGTTGGACTTTGAAGAACTTAAACATTTTCTCACCTGGATATCAAATTAAAAGAACATGTGTTAAACTATCTATCATTCTTGAATTTCTAGTTGGTTGAGGCTCTAGGTAGTTACTAAGTTGCCTTTTAATGTTTACCCTATCTGGGGGTTTTCATTTTAATACATTACCCTTAACAAAAAAAAGCCTGATAATGAGTGATTAAAAGTTGCAAAGCATTTGGATTGAGAGGGGATTGAGTCACCTTGCCTAATAGGGAAAGCCACATTGATGGTCAATTGTTTTAGAACTTTGATATATTTCCATTGACAAAAAAAAAAAAACCTTTGACCCATCGTTTCCTTTAAAGTTTAGTGTCATATGTGAGTTCCGATATACTAAAAGTAGGTACGTAATGAATAGTTGACATTTTGTTTTAACTTCATTTCAATGGGATGTTTCAGGTAACTGATGGATTTCTACATCAGACTGTTATTAAAGGAGGCAGTGGGATGGGAGAATACCTTGGTTGGGCAATGGCAGCTATTTATATGGGAGGACGACTTCCTCAAATTTGCTTGAATGTAAGAGTTACTTGGCTAAGCACTCGTATCTTTCTAGGGATTTTAAAAAATTTCAAGGAAGAAGTTGTCATGTCTCTTAGCAATGGTTGTGCATAGGCTGCAACGATGCCTACTTCTTAGGACAGCCTTTGCTCTAGGCACGGTTGGCTGGCTAGAAGACATTGAGGCAATACAGATGCTACTTTTTTGTTAGCCAGAATGATCAAATGACTAGTACTAGATATTTATGAGTATGCTATCTTTTGGCTTGGGAATAATATCAAAATATTTTCACAATCTAGCATATTCTTTACTATGTCAAATAAGCGTTTTTGTTAGGTTTTGTATCCTTATATCTCTGTGGTTGTAAATCAATATGACTTCTGGCTTTTGATAAAACTTTGCAGATTAAAAGGGGCAATGCTGAGGTAAGTTCTATCTCAGTAGTAGTTCTCTCAACTCTACATACCGTGTTTGTTAATCTTCAACTTATTTAAGTTGTTAAATTATCTAAATCTTCCCAAGAAGGGCTTTACGCAAATATTTTCCATGATATGCAGGGTCTTAGCCCTTTAATGTTCATATTTGCTTTGATTGGAAACGCCACTTATGTAGGAAGGTGAATATCCACTTTGCTTGAATACTAATTTCACCATTTATGTTTATTTAGATTCCCAGCCAGAAATATAGCACGTGAATTTCCCGCTTATATTTATTCGTTTTGTAGTATACTTGTAAAAAGCTTGGATTGGTCAAGGATCAGACCAAATCTACCTTGGCTAGTAGATGCAGGTGGATGCGTGCTTCTTGATACTTTTGTATCCTTACTATAAATTATTTCTGCTGGCTTTTTCTGACATTATCGTGCTTTATTACTTCACATATTATGTTTATATAATCAAAGTACTCTTAGCATTACAGAAACTATAGAACCTTAACGTCATTTTCAGATATTAATTCAGTTCATCTACTTCCGCTTCTCCATGCTCAAAGCCAGAAACAATAAGCTTGGGCAGTCCAGTTTAGTTTAGATGACGATGAAATGACAACACTCCAACGGTCTCTATCTATCTATCTATCTAGCATTTATGACTTATGGAAATAGCAATACAAATATGTGAGCTTTGCTTAGGCTGGGTTGCCAACACCAAACTCAATACTTGGCTAAGTTGGTTTGAAGTTTAACCAAAAGGACCTAACCTGAAGTTTGCTTAGGCTGGGTTGTTAATTTTGACAGATGATGGTAGTTGCCAATTATTTGTAAATTCAGGGATCAAATTGACATAATTAAAACTTCAGAGACGAAATTGAAAGCGTCACAAATTTTAGCAGGTCTACAATGTATTTTACACACAAAAAATGGTGGTAGAGAATGTGTATGGTGTAACAATGTTAGATTCAATTAATATCTTCAGTATTTTATTATCGTTCAATATGCAAGATATTTAATCACTAATGATGATTGTATGTCAAGCAGGTGTCTTTTCTTCTCCAGCTCAAACTGTTGATTTCAGAAGCTTCCCATTGTCAAAAGGACCAATGGCTGCTTTCTAGCATTGTTTCCCAAACTGACGCAATGACTCTAGTGCAGACCCCAAATCGCATTATCATTTTTGTAGTATCTATTAGATTGCATCTTTCTTGGACAATGAAGTCAATAAAAGTATATTTTTTCTTCGGATTAAAGCTATAGTGTCATCATTTATGGACGGATATCTCAAACGTTCACTCGGTATGTCCTCATCAGACTTATTCTATCTTCTTTCAATGGTTAGAAGAAACATGTATCTGAAAAGTAACATTACAGTCTGTAAATGGTGAGCCACGCCATTAAAAGTAACGTATCAAAAGGAGCACGTGGCGTCTAAAGACAGGTCCATGTGATACTTATGTAAAATAACGTTTATCGGTGCATGATAATGATAAAATAACGTATGTAAAAGACGCTCCTATTTTATAAAGGTGACGATCCTATTATATGAAATTATGTATTAAATGTTGTACTTCGTCTTCGAGTTTAGTGACAAAGATTCGAAGGTCTTTTCTTGTCTAAGAACAATCTGAGGTCTGTGATCTGGTTGGATTTGGACAAGGTTCGCTACACCGTGATGGGAAGATCTCCTTGAAGGATGTAGCCGCCTTACGAGTATTGGAAGTGCCTCCCCATGCTACTTCGGGGGGAACCCTGAATATGGCCTCCCATGCCACCCTGGGGGAACCCCGGGCACGGCTCCCCATGACACATGGGGGAACCCCGACGGTGGCTCTCCATACCGGCACGGGGGAATGAACCCCGACAGTGGCTCTCCATGCCGCCACGGGGGAACCCCGACGGTGGCTCTCCATGTCGCTCCAGGGGAACCCCGAGGGTGGCTCCTCATGCCACCTCGGGGGAACCCCAGGAGCAGTTTCCTATGTTACGTCATTTTAAGGATGTGACACATTTTTAGGCGTGGTGTCACGTTTTTAGTGTGTGACCATGTTTTAAGCGTGACTTTTATTGGTGTCAGTTTCTATCGGGACACGCGATTTGCATGCGGTTGAAATGGACATGTGCGTGGTTCCCACTCGACCCCATCTATATGAAGGGGTCCCTAACATCATTATTGAGGCAATCAATTTTCACCGATCCCGAGACAAAAGAACCTCAAGAATATTCTCTTTTCGAAGTTCTCACCTACCTTAGAGTTTCAATGACATTTGTCACATTTCGCTAGCTGCCTAAGGCTTTTTATCCTTCACCCTCTGACGACTAACCCCCTCATTCACAAGCATACTTGGCATAGATTAGATCACTCATACACACATCACTTTAAACCCCAAAACATTTTGGCGACTCCACTGGGGAGTGATCTGTCTACCATATTCTTCTTTCTTCAAGTATGGCTGGACGTAGTCGAATCACGAGAGTTTCTTCTCATTTGGAAGAAGAGAATGTTAATCCAACCCTTGAGAACCGTGACATGAAAGATGCTACTTCCAGGAAGATAATCGACCTCCCTGTTGTTACCGCTGCTACAATGACGATGACTAAGCAGACCAACGCCATTACAAAGCTCCAGGCCTCTAACGTTGAGATGCGTACCCTTCTGAGTACGCTGATCGCTCTCCTCACGATTGCTCAGAACCCTCCTCCACCACCTCCTGTCGCTCATATCATCCTTCCTCACGCGGCAAACCAGACTGACGCCGATAGACAGATTCCAACTGTAAATCCCGGGGCTCGTCTGGGTTAGGAATGACAAATAATGACCAAAATGTGGGTCACTCGAGTAACCCCACCAATGTTATCATTCCACTAACATCCTTCCCAGCAACCTTCACACGTCCCATGTTGGCACATGACATCCCGGTCGATGGCACCGACACTGGCCCTTTCGTTAGCAAGGAGACACTACAAAAGATGCTGGAGATGGAGCGTATCAAAGCCTCTTTGAGCGATACGATAGTGTATATATATATATATATATATATATTAACTTATCATGATACTTTGGTATTTGGTCACACAATATGAACATGTAAATGATGAACATATTACCATGCATATTCACTCGTCATGATACTTTGGTAGACGTGCTAACATTGAACTTGAGGTTGTGCATCGCTAGTGCGTGTATTTTCTTCAACCTATTCGTTTAGTTGGAAACACTCCAAGGTTTCAGTGAACACTTTGATGGGGTGACATTTTTTTTTGAAAAATGTGAGTATTTCTCTAGAGGCCTTTTGCTTCAAAGTAAAGTGCAAAAAAAAAAAGAAAATGATCTTGGCCAGCTAACTTTACAGAGGAGGAAAGCTCCCATGCTACGTCTTGTCCAAGGAGGGGCTGTGGCGTCTCATCCAAGGGACAACAGGATGCAGCGCCACATCAAATGGACGTGGCGTTGTCACGCGCCTCGAGGTAAGACGCAACGCCTCGTTCAAGGAGCTGACATACCTCTAAACAAAGTGTGCTGTCACGCGCCTCTTAACGAGAAGCAGATGCACCTCTGAACGAGGCGCAAATGCGCCTCTGAACCAGGCGCAGACGCGCCCGAAGTGAGACGCATCACCTAGGAATAAGGCGTGCTGTTGCGCGTCTCTGAACGAACGAGGCGTGCTGTCGCGCACCTCTTTAGAGGCGCTATCGCACACCTCTTAACGAGGAGCTGGAGCGCCTCTCAATGAGGCGTTCTCACGGGCCTCATTCAAGGGGCGGCCACACGCCTCTTTCAGCGTGTCGTTCGAGGGTGTTGTCACGCCTCGTTCAAGGCAATGTGACATGCCTCTGAGAAAGGCGTTCTCACACACCTCATTAGAGATATTGTGAAATACCTCACCTTCAGCGAAGTGCCGACACGCACCTCGGGCGAGGCTCTCCGTCTCATTCGAGGTACGAACAAGGAGAGTTTCCAAAAATGCATTTACACGTAAATTATGGCAGATATAAATTTTTTATGTTTTGATGTCTATAGTTATTAAAGATAAAAAAAAAAAAGAAGACGTATGTCCTACGAACAAGTGCGAAAGACGCAGGCAACATTCAAATAAAAAAAATATGTTCAAGCTTGATTGTTGTACCATCAACCTTGAATAGGGGGCTAATCTAAATGGTGAGTCACATCATTAAGAGTAACATATCAAAAAGAACACGTGACGCCTAAAGATAGGTTCATGTGGCATTTATGTGAAATAACGTTTATCAATGCGTGATAATGATAAAATGACGTATATAAAGGACGCTCCTATTTTATAAAGGTGGCGATCCCATTGTATGAAATTAAATATTAAATATTGTAGTTCATCTTCTAGTTTAGTGATAAAGATTAGAAGATCTTTTCTTATCTGGGAATAATCTGAGGGTTGTGGTATGGTAGGATTAGGATAAGGTTCGCCACACTATGATGGGAATATTTCCTTGAAGGATGAGCCAGCTTACGAGTCTAGCAAGTGCCTCTTTTGTGTCACCCCGGGAGAACTCCGGGCGCGGCTCCCCATGCCACTCCAGGGGGAACCTCAGAGGTGGCTCCCCATGCCACCCTGGGGGAATTCCGAGGGTGGCTCTCCATGCCATCACCGGAGAACCCAAAGGGTGGCTCCCTATACCACCATGGGGGGAACCCCAGGAGTGTTTCCCATGCCGCCATGGGGGGAACCCCGAGGGTGGCTCCCCATACCGCCATGAGGGGAACCCCGGTCGTGGCTTCCCATGCTGCCACAAAGGAACCCCAGGAGCAGTTTCTTATGTTACGTCGTCTTAGGGATGTGGCACATTTTAGATATGATGTCACGTTTTTTGTGTGTGACCACGTTTTAAGTGTGACTTTTATTGGTGTCAGTTTCTGTTGGGACACACGATTTGATGTGGTTGAAAGGGACATGTGCATGGTCCCCACTCGGCCTCATCTATATAAAGGGGTCTCTAGCACCATTATTGAGGTAATCAATTCTCACCAATCTCGAGACAAAAGAACTTCAAGAATATTCTCTCTTCGAAGTTCTCACCTACCTTAGAGTTTCAAGGGCATTTGTCACCTTTCGACAGCTGCCTAAGATTACTTATCCTTCACCTTCCGACCACCAACCCCCACGTTCCCAGACATTCTTGACATATACTAGATCATTCATACACACATCACTCTAAACCCTGAAACACAGTCATGGAAGTTATGCATATATTTGATCTTGGAAACTTATCTTAGTTAGCCATGTATATACCTATTGAAGGATAGAGAATGTGTGGTATCTGAGTAGGACAATAAATTTTCACCTTCTCAGTTAAAATCACTTATACCATTGTTGTCAAGGGACAGAAGGTGTTGTTTGGTTGCTTTGAGAGTAGGTAGTCTTGCCCTTGGTGTCCCAACAGTTTCAAATGACCTTTTGGGGTTGAAGACAATGAAAACAGTGTCATCTTCAGTACCCTTCTCTAATCCATAAACCTGCTGCCCAGCTGCATACCCTCCTAGAAGCTGGTATGATCTCTCTGTTTGGTCCATTGCTACACAAACTTCCTCAGTACCTGTTGAACTCCCAGTTAAATTTCCAATGGTATTCCTGATTTCTCTAAAAAAAAATTATATATTATAAGCTGATTTTATGGTTTTTATTTAATTCCTCAATTTTATTATCGGTCTTCGACAAACTACTGAATTTAGAATGGAGAAATTTAAATTCTTGGGTTGGAGAGAGGTTTAAAAAAAAAAACTCACAGGCAGCTAATTCAATTTGAGTCTGGTAAAGAAAATCAAGTACTGCAGAAATATCTCTCTCAAGCTGATGAAATGGGCCGCTCTTAAAGTTCATCTTTCGTAGCTTACAAACCCCTTCTCCCAGCTCCATCATAGCCCCTCTATGATTCTGAATTATCAAACCATTCAATTTCACTAAAGCCGAAAATTGAGAGCCTTTTGGTTACAATTTTGGTTACATTTTATATATGGTGTCAGTAAAGACGCTAGTTTAGCGGATTTTGTGTAACATAAAGTAAGGACTAAATTAGTGAAAATTTGCGTAACAGAGAGTGATTCCAAACAAGCAAAGTAAAATTGGAGCGTGTTTAAAATTTTTCCCAGTTTATAAAGCGTTATACAATTACAAACTTAAATTGATATGAATAATTGTGAGTGTGGTGATTAGATAAAAATAAGACATGTTGGCAATAAATGTCTATAACTTTATCACTTATCTAGGTTGGATGTGTTTGAGAGTGTTTATGTCTAAAAAAAACGTTTTCATATATTCGAATAACATTTAAGTTAGTTATATGAATCTATTGTTTTTTGAAGCACTTAGTATACACATACAATAAAATATATTTTAAAAGTGTTCGGAAGCATGTTATAAAATTTTTGAATATGCCTTTCATGTAGAAGTACGTTCAGGCATTAAAAAGTATTAAAGATCTTAAATAAATGCCAATTAAAAGAGTAACTTTTCACCGCTAAATAATTAATCAAATTCTAAGTTATTATGTGATGTGATGAATATTCATAAGCTAATTTGTCAAATTATTTTAATGAGTCATAGAACACCAACTTATAAATTATTATCACATCACATTGTCACTTAAAACTTGGTTACCCAAGAATTATTCGATTTAAAATGATCTTAATTGAAAAAATAACTCTACACTGATTAAATAATTGATCAAGTTTTAAGTGAACAAGTGACATGACAATCATTCGTAAGTAAATTTATGAAATCGTTTTAATGAGTTATAAAACATCAACTTATAAGTGATTATCACATCATTTATCACTTTAAACTTAATTAACTACTTATCATCGTAGAATTAAACTTTTTGAAAACATAATTTCCAAATAAAACAATGGCAAGCAAAACGTGAGTAATTCCAAAAGAATAAAATGGGAGTTTTTTTTTTAAATTTGAAGTTTTGATATTTTTTTCATTTTTATCTATTTTCAAGTATCTAAATATACACTTAGTAGATTTTTTTAATTAATACATGTAGTTATCAAGAAGTGTAAAAAATGATCATTTAACATTTTAAGTAGTAATATCAATTTTTTTTTTCAAAATGGCCGTTTTATCCGAAGCACTAACCATGTTGAAGAGGTGATGAAGTCCGACCGCACATTGTAGAACGCCATGAATGAGAGTTCTGGTAGGGTCTTCAGCTTCATTCCATAGGATTTCAAGAAGGTCATGACATTCATAGTATCTTCTGTCATTAAAAAGCTCTACTGCTTCGTCAAAACTGCAATCTTTTGCGTCGTCTTCGTCATCATCATCACCATGATTTACCCAGAATCGATTGGAAGAACGTGAGTGAGCTATTATGGGTTTTGATCTATGACTGTTTGGAAGGCTTTGATGGAGGGAAAATCTGGGAAAATCATTACTACAAGGGGGAAAGAGGGAAAGTGGAATGTTAGAAAACAAAGATTGGAGAGAACAGAAGCTGGGGAGTTGAAGAATTGCCATTTTCTATTGGCAGCAAATGCTTGTGTGTTGCGAGCCATATTTTCTTCCTTCACTCTTTCAGTCCTTTGTTTTCATGTGGTGGAGGTTTGTTGAGATTCTATTTGATTTTTCTCTTTCTTCTTTTTTTTTATGCGACGACGTTTCCGCGATTTGGGAAAGGGGGAAGAGAAACTGCTTCATAACGACCCCTCATAGTGAAAAAATGAAATTAAGACCCTTCCACGTTTTTAATGAAATCAGACATTTTTAATAGAAGAGGATATTGAAATGCTTCTATGTAGACTATAATCTAACAAAAGATTACTGTTAAACCCTGATCTAGATTTTGATGTTAAAATTTTACATTCACTAGATCAAGATCTAGTAAAAAAAATTAATCTAACAGTCACATATTATAATAAAAAAAATTTAAAGTAAAAGGATGATTTAGTCTTTTTTCTTATAAAAAACAGTTGAATTTTGTTAAGAAAACGAAAAAGAAATCCTAAAATCATTTTTTTCTTTTATAAATGGTCCTTTATAAAAATTTCCAAAAGTAGAATAATTTTTTTTTTCTTTCAAATTTTGATTCTTTAGAGATCTTTTAACTTTTTTAAATAACATATTCTTTAGAGATCTGTAACTTTTTTAAATAGCTATTTGAATTTTGGATATTCAACAAGTGGTTACTATAAGATTTAAACACTTCAAATAGTTCAATAGTAATTTGTTATGTCAAGTAAGGATGAGATAGACTATCCCAAGTCAGGATAGCGAGTCTATCAGCTTCCACATTACAAATCCTACGAATAAAGGATACAAAAAAACTAAAATGAAAGGATAGCATGCTAAACATAGCCTTGAGTAAATGATAGAACACATACTATAACAATTAGATCCAACAGCCGCTGTGCTCTAGGAGTTGGAATGAGCAAAATGAAGACTTTTTAACACATACTTGCAATAACTAAATAGTGTGAAGGAGTTAGTTAATGACAGTTAGTTATTTTGACATTTCAAATAAAGAGGGATAGTAATATCTTGAGTGAAATAGATAACAATTTCAAATTTTGAGTAGTTGGAGCGATGTTTTTTAAAACACTTTTCAAATAGACAATTTATGTGAAGAGTCATTGGATAAATATGCATTAACAATTGCTATAACCAAATAGTGTGAAGAAATTAGTACAATGTGCAGTTAGTTATCTTGATATTTAAGTAAAGAGGGATAGTGATAACTTGAGTAAAATGGATCATAATTTCAAGTTTTGAGAAGTTGGAGCGAATTTTCGAAACCCTTTTCAAATAGACCATTTGTGTGAAGAGTCTTTGGAGAAATAGGCATTAACAACTACTTGTTATAACCAAATAGTGTGAAGAAGTTAGTACAATGTGCAATTAGTTATTTAGACATTTCAAGTAAAGAGAGATAGTGATATCTTGAGTAAAAATAGATCGTAATTCCAAGTTCGAGAAGCTAGAGCGATTTTCTGAAAACCCTTTTCAAACGGGTCATTTATGTGAAGAGTCTTTGGAGAAATAGGCATTAACAACTACTTGCTATAACCAAATAGTGTAAAGAAGTTCGTACAATGTGCACTTAATTATTTAATCATTTCAAGTAAAGAGGGGATAGTGACATCTTGAGTAAAATGGATCATAATTTCAAGTTGCGAGAAACTGGAGTGAATTTTCGAAACCCTTTTGATCATTTATGTGAAAAGTTCTTAGAGAAATAAGTATTAACACCTACTTGCTATAACCAAATAGTATGAAGAAGTTAGTACAATGCGTAGTTAATTATTTTGACATTTCAAGTAAAGAGGGATAATGATATCTTGAATTAAATGGATCATAATTTCAAGTTTTGAGAAACTAGAGTAATTTATTCGAAACTCTTTTCAAATAAACCATTTATGTGAATAGTCTTTGGAGAAATATGCATTAGGAAAAGTAATTTCGGAAGAACAGGCCAATGTTTCAAGTTTTGGAGTTTTTGTCATTTTTTGACATTGTATCTATCAAATTTAATTATTTACTTAAAATGTTCAAATATTAGCAACTTAAACTACTTGAACACTCTAAGAGTAGCTAATTAGCTAGGTAATTGTAGTGTTCAAGTAGTGTTCTAGCCGGGGCAGAGCCACATCTGCCCGACGCTTAAAAAATATTTAGTATAAAAATAATATTCGACTAATTAAATACAAATTACTCTCTCAATCTCTAAGTCTCTGTTACTGTTAGTGTCTTAGACTATTTCTCTTTTTTAGACTTTTATCTCCAAACCTTTGTACCATTTGTCTAGCCTACCTTTTAAGGAATTCCATAATGAATGAAACTGTATTCAGCTGCCAGAATGTTGTAGAGTTAAAAATAATGATTTGATAATTTTAGACTTTGTCATTTCATGGTATGTGATTGTGAATGTGTTCTTAACAATTGTTTTTCTCAATATATCTTAATTTCTTTGCTTGAGCGAACCCTTGTAATTTGATTGACTCTCATTATATCTGTTAGTTTTCTCTTGAGTCTAATTTGTGGTTGATTTTGTGGTTGAATTTGATAATTGATAGAATTAGTCTTAAGAATTTGATTCGTGGTTGAAAACTTATTAGAAAAAATCGCCGAAGATTGTTGTAGTTTTATAATTTCGTGACAATTGTAAATTTTAATTTTAATGAAAAGTTATCAAATGTAATTTTATATCTTAATAACTCTCTCTCATATAGACATATTTGTGTGTGTTTGTTAGAATAATACAAAAGATAATTAAAATAGAGACAGAGTTAGTGATCCTACTAAATCTGAGTTGCTGGTGTCCCTATTAAACGTGACTGCTGACTCTACCTCTATCCTATTAGTTTACTTGTAATGCTCATGTAGTGTTCTAGTAGCTTCTTGCTGTGTCCAAGCAGCTATTTTGATCATTTAATTAGTGAGGAATAGAAATATCATTTCATGAGACCAAAACTTCAAGGTCTGAAGAGTATGACCAAATCTCCGAAAAAACGTTAGGACCATCAATACAGGAAATCATGATATTTGCATTTAGAATGTTAGAAATTTAGCAATTTTATTATTTTTGTCAAAATTAAAAAGTAATGAATCTGATAATCAATGAGTATAGATGTGGAGATTTAACTATAACTGCCAAACACTTTGTTCATATAGATATGTGATGACAAAAAAATATACGTATTGAGTGGACATAAGGGTTTCGTGTGTGCAACTATAATATGAGAAAGTGTTCAATACAATTAAATACTGAAATCACAATATCACTAAACATCGTTTGATAACTTGAGTGAATCATTTTTAAATTTGAAGAGTGTACTCATTCTCTTTCATTGAATATTATTATATTAAGCCATATTACAACATATAGCTTAAAGGAGTCTAGAGTTTTCAAGATTGAAAATTTCCCTACATTAGAGGAATAATAACATAACGACTAAAAGGACAGAGAATTCTCTAAACAAAACACTCTTAAACAATATTGTATGGTGACCTCATAGTTGTGATATTTATAATATTTTATGGATTTTTGGGTGAAAGCCACTGATACCCCTGACCTTTGTGCAATTGTACACTAAAGTAATGAAGTTTGAAAGTGGATACTCTAATCTCAAACTTTCAAAACTTATCATGTTAATCCAAAATTTAACCGAGGTTCCTAACGCGCAAAGTATGACGTCAATTTTTGGTATGTTAGTAATGAATGACCATCTTTTTTGAGCTGCTAAACATTTTAGTCACTGTAATTTGAAATTGGACATTTTGGTCCCTCAACTTGCAAACTGCTAACATATTAGTCCAACTTCTTATCCTCTTAAACACGTCACTGGCCTGAAATGGATGTCATCATCTTCTTCTTCGAGTAGTTATTTTCATGGAGAACGAATCGTCCTTAAAGAGTGAGCTTTCCATGATCTTTAAATCCTAGTCCTAAACAGCTATTGTAGCATAAGTCAATATCATTTCCCTTAATATTTTCTTAATTCTTGTTTCTTACGTTGCAGACTTCACCATTTTCTTGGACCTTACTTGTGATATCAGTATGCTTTTCTTTCATTCTTCCTCTTTTTTGTTCCAATATACTCATTATTCTATCGTGTGAGAGACATTTTCTTTTCTTTTCTTTTCTTTTCTTCTCTAGCCTAGATTATGTTATTCAAGTCCTATGATTCTCCAATTATTTACCTAGTTTCTTAAAATTAACCTAATTTGAATTTCATAGATATTTTCACCCTAAGATGCATATTGGCCTGAAAGAATTCGTTATGTGAAAGATAATCAAAATATTTCCCTTTCTTTTTAATATCGCATGCATCTCTATATTGTTAAATTTTCGTCAAATGAACAATTTACTTTTGTGTTTTTCAGTTTAGATTTAATTTTTTGCCTTCAAACTTAAATTCATGTGTGATAAGACTTGCTTGTCAGCGAGGATTGAAAATTATTAAATATATGATTGTACTATTTTAATATTGTCCGATGTTTGACTAAAAAATTTAGCCCGTACAAGTTAATACGGTGAGATTTTTTAGTCTCACCAATATAAGATAATTTAGTCCCCTCCTAAAAGGGGGGACTAAACGGAACTAAGTTACTTGAAACCTCACGGAGCTTCATTTCTACCACACGATCGAAACTTCATTTCATCATGTACCACACGAGATCCGGTAAGTCTCTTCCTGTCACTGACGATCTCTTCTTCACACCAGATATGTCACCACTGATCTCTTTTTCTTCTTCACGCACCTTCGTCTAGTAAATCTGGTAAGCCTCTTCCTCTTCCTCTTCTTCCTCTTCTCCTCGTCGTCGTCTTCTGCACGAGTGTCGTTTTCCTTCTTTCTTCAAATAAATCAAGACTTCCTTCCATGAGAACTTCGTTTTGCTGTTTAGTTAGTTTTGATCTGAGAGTTGGGTTTTCTATTTCCACAGGTATAACCGTTTCTGTTCTTTAGGAGTTGTTCGATATGCCCATAATATTGCTGGTAATTCTTCAATCCATTTTCTCTTTGCTGACTCTAGGCATTTCTTCATATTGTTAAGTATGATTCGGTTTGATCTTTCAGCTTGTCTGTTTCCTTATGGGTAGTATGGTGTAGAGAATCAGATGGTAATTTTTTCAGTAAATTGAAGTCTGTTGTAGATACTAATACCCGAGAATTCCCGTATCTGCACACTATATTTTTCCACAGGAATCCCCTTACTTCTTCTTCGCGAATCCTAACAAAGGCTTCTACCTCAATCCACTTGGTGAAGTAGTCGATGGCAACTAGCAGAAGCGTTTCTGGATCGGTGCCATGGCGAGTGGTCTGACGATGTCCAGAGCCCACTGTATGAATGGCCAAGGACTTGTCACGGTGTTGAGTACTCCTGTGGCCAATTTCATCGCGGGGAAAAATCGTTGACACTTGTCACACTTCTTTGCATATTGTTTGGCATCCCGGTGCATTTTCAGCCAGTAATACCTTCATTCAGTTTTTTGTGGACTAGAGATCTGCCCCCGGTATAATTCTCGCACACCCCCCGTGAATTTCTGTTAACACAAATTCAGCTTCCTTTTCCTTTAGGCGCTTTAGGTATGACCCTGAAAAAGACCGTTTATACAATGCAGTACTTGGCTCTCTGTTGTTGAACCTTCCTAGCATGAAGTCTAACTCGAGGTATGATCCATTCTTTTAGGCAACGTATTACATCATCTTGTCAACTTGGTTCTTCCCTAGTTTTGACTTCTGCTATTTCTTCAGTTGCGATGCTTGGTCTTTCCAGAAATTCAACTGGTACGCTTATTTTTCGAGGGAGTTGCAGCAAAGACCCCGAATTAGCCGATGCGTCCACGTGCCCGTTTTCTGCTCTAGGGATATGGTGGATTTCAAAAAAATTTAGTTGTTTGAGCAATCCTTTTGCCCGTTGTAGGTAACTAATCATTCTTTCGTCTTTTTCCATGAACTCCCCCATCACCTGCTTTACTGCCAACATTGAATCGAAAAAGATTTTTATTTCGTTTACCTCTAATTCTTGTAATAGAGTGACTCCTGCTATTAGGGCTTCGTATTCGCCTTCATTGTTTGAGGCGTTGAATCCAAATGAGATAGAGTGTTCGAGTGTTTCGCCAAACGGAGTTCGTAGTACCACTCATGCTCCGACTCCTTTGTTGTTCGAGGCTCCGTCAATGTATAACTCTCATGTCTCGTTTTCAATCACTTGTTGTCCGCTTTCTGTTTCCTCCTTGGCGTCAACTGTAATGTCTGCCATAAAATCGGCCAAGGCTTGCCCTTTCATTGATGTTCTTGATTCATAGTAGATCTCGTATTGGCTTAATTGAATGCATGAGACTTCTAATTAACGGATCCCTCAGCACCTTTACGGCGTGTGCTTGAAAGTAGGGCCTTAGTTTCCTTAAAGCTATTACAATGGCCAGTATCAATTTTCCATCCTTTTGTAATGGGTCTCGGCTGCCACCAGACTTTTGCTAATGAAGTATACCAAACTGGTTCCTTTCTTCTTCTCTGACCAGAACACCACTGACAACGGTCTGTGAGACGGCCACGTATAAGTATAAAGGTTCCACTAGCTTTGGTTTTGATAATAACGATGGAGTTGTCAAGTAATCTTTTATCTACTTAAGAGCTTCCTCACACTCGTCATCCCATCTGTCTGCTGAATTTGTCCTCAGCTTTACAAAGAATGGTTTACACTTGTCAGTTGATCTTGAAAGGAATATATTTAATACCGCCAACCTTCCCATTAAGCCTTGTATTTCTTCTTGTTTTCGTGGGGATTTCATCTCCATTATGGCTTTTACTTAATCTGGGTTGACCTCAATTCCTCACTGCATGACTAAGTGGCCGAGGAATTTCCCGGCCACTTCTCTGAAGGTGCATTTTTCTGAATTCAACTTCATTGAATTTTTCCTCGGGATGGAAAAGGCCTCACAAAGGTTTTCGATGTGATCTTCCCGATTTCGACTCTTCACTAACATGTCATCTACTTAAACTTCCATGATTTTCCAAACTTGTTCCCAGGATATCTTATTTACCAACATTTGGTAGGTGGCACCTGCGTTTTTTAAACCAAAAGGCATTACTTTATAACAAAACATACCATGTTCGTTATGAAATATATTTTCTCTTGGTCAGGTTGGAACACTTTCACTTGGTTGTACCCGAAAAGGCATCCATGAAGCTCATAAGTTCATGTCCTGAGGTAGCGTCCACCATCTGATCTATTCTGGGTAACGGGGATTCATTTTTTAGGCAGGCTTTCTTCAAATCTATGAAGTCCACGTAAATTCTCAATTTCCCATTTTTTGTTTTTACTATGACCACGTTAGTGAGCCATTCTGGGTAATCCACGTCCTTGATGAAATCCATTTTTAGCAGTTTGTCAACTTCTTCTTTAGTGGTCATGTTTCTTTCTGGTGCGAAACTTCTTTTCCGCTGCTTCACTAGTTTAACAGAAGTGTCAGTATTCAGTTGATGACAGATTATATTTTTCGATATACCTGGCATCTTTTGAGCGGTGGTTGCAAAAACGTCATTGTTTCTCCGTAAGAAGTCAGACAACTTTTCCTTTTCTGTTTCCTCCAGGTGGGCCCCAATATTTATCATTTTTTTGTGTTTCTTCATCTAAGAAAATAAGTTCAATTTCTTCTCCTCTTCATAACTTTGGCGCACATGCGCGTCCTTTTGCGATCGTTATTGCGTATCCCCAACTACCAGCTTTTCTTCTGTTTTTCCCATCTTTTGTTTTCTCCCTGACTCCAATGTGGTTATTGCACAGATCCTGGCGACAGCTGGGTCCCCTTTTATGGTTTGATTCCCTTAGAGGATGGATATTTCAGTACTTGGTAGTAGGTG
The DNA here is from genome assembly GCA_003255025.1 of Datisca glomerata. Classification (NCBI taxonomy): domain Eukaryota; kingdom Viridiplantae; phylum Streptophyta; class Magnoliopsida; order Cucurbitales; family Datiscaceae; genus Datisca; species Datisca glomerata. The sequence goes on from QANY01012886.1 coordinate 130,270, forward strand.
GATGACACTGCCTTCATTTTATGTAACTAGGTTCTTCCTAAACTAACGTTGTAAAGGGATGACGTGTCTAGCACCACGAATACATTGAGGTAATTGAATAATTTTACGCTAATCGAGAGGTTGATCAGTCTTTTTGAGTAGCTCACAGTCTCGTTGATGCCTACTAGTGGTTACGGCAGACCTTGTAAGTGTCGTTCCCCCATAGACATCTTTTCAAGTGTTGACCGATGGAGAATATTAATGGCATTGTTGTCGTTAATCAACACCCTTCTCAGCAGACAGTTTCCCACTTGTATTGAGATGGCATGACGTCGTTATGACGTCCGTCATACTCTTAGTCCATGTCGCCAAAGATGAGCGGGGGATTCCTGCTTTTATTGGCGGTGTTTTCTCATTCCCAGCTTCCTTCCCATAGTGACTTTTTGCTGTACATTTTCTTCTCCTTTCTTGTAGTTCCCTCTAGTTCAGTTAAAGCTATGATGGTATCGACTATTCAGAGCGGCTACTTTCCATAATATCTTTTTACTCCGTCATGGGTTTCCCTTTCAGCTTCCCGTTTTAATTTTTCTCTCTTCATAAATTGATTAATGTATCATTCTTTTATCAGTTTCTCCACATAGTCTTTGAGCTGGAAGCAGTCGTTTGTAAAATGTTCATTGCTCCTATGGAATGAGTAGTATTTGTCTTTGTGCGCGTGGTCTAGCTCCTTTGTAAGCGGGGCCGGTCTTTTCAGCCACGATTTGTCTTTTATCATCTCCAAGACTTGGTTTATTGAGATAGTCAATGAGGTGTAGACTTTGTCTCTAGGATGGATGTTATTCGCGGGTCTTCTTCGAGTAATAGTCCTATTCCGCTTGATGTCTCTCTTATCATCTTCTTTTTCTATTCTCTGATTCTGCTTTCTTCCTGCACTTGAACTCCGTTCTTCTTCTTCTTTTGACTCATTAATCTGTCGTCATGCCTGCTTTAACAAACTTCTATTTTCTTCTTCCAATGTGATGTATGCTTGCATTCTTTGAAATGTCTCCTACTATGGTTAGGGGCTTTATCATTGATAAATCCTCAAAGAATGCTAATTTCGGATCCAGCCCTCGTCTAAAAGCTAGCCTCACCACTTTATCGTCACAACTTTCCACCTTGGCCATCTCCTCATTGAATCTATGGCTGTATTCCTGAAGTGTTTCTTTTTCCTTCTAGGCGAGTATCGCCAGAAGGTAGTCTGACTCTTCCATTACTGCCCGGTAAGTAGAATACTGTACTAGGAAGAGTGTGGACATGACAGTAAAGTTAGTGATAGATTGAGCAGGGAGGAAGTGATACCATTTGAGTGTAGTCCCGTCTAGACTTATGGGGAATAGCCTGCACATCAAAACGCCTTCATGTTAGTATAACGTCATGACTTGCTTAAACCGTTTGAGATTATCTACAGGGTTAGATTTCCTTTCGTAACATTTGAACTTAGGTACCACGAACTTCCTCAAAATTGGGGCGGCTAAGATTTCTGGACACAATGGAGTTTTGGTGAGTGATTCTAGGTCCGTTTTTTTCATGTTTCCCAGGCTCTTCAGTTCCATCATATTTCTTTCTATCATCTCCTCCATGGAAACTTCCGTCATGACTTTTGGTTGGTGAATTTCTCCCGCCTCATCCTTTTCGTGTTCCTTGGACTGAACTTCCTCATCTTCATTCTGCATGTTCTTACTGTTTTCATTGTCGCCTTCCCGTCTGACTTCGTGTCCTAAAACTTCTTGGCAGTTCAACCTTCCCTCACGGTCAGTGTGCTGACTGACTTCTTCCCGTGTCTATGTAAGGTCCCGTTGTAACACAACGATTTGTTCATGCATCGTCTGCTACACGTTGTGTAGTGTTTCGGCATTTTGTTGTTCCATTTCTTGCATTCGGCTTAGGATGGTCCGAAGCATCTCAACTCGGGGAGCGGGGTGATTGGCTTGTTCATCCCCGTTCTCGTTTCCTTCGTTGAGGGCGGTGTTCGACCTAGTTCAAGGTATGATTTGGTTTTCTAGAGGGTATATTTGAGGTTGTTTTTCTTCTCTCTCAACAAGAGCAAGAAAATGTAAAAGATTGTTTCCGTTTAGTCAGGGATCAACATGGGGGGATATTGATAACGCCTAATTTATATATTATTAATAAAAAGAGTGAGTTTGAAAGTGAGAGAAGGTAGGTAATAAAGGTTCTAAGTTGTATTTGTTGTTGTTGCATTGAATCTCCCTTTTTCTGTCGTATATTGGCATTTATATTGGCTTCCCAGAATCCATAAATTGATTAAAATAATAATATAAAAAAACATTTATCATGCCTAGGGATTATACTCGTTCGTGGGGGTTACTCCGCTGAGTATGCCCTCCTTTTCCTTTTTGTCTCGCTCAGCCGTCAATCAATCACAGCCACTTGATTTTTCTTGTGGCTTTGAGTCAATCAATCACAGCCACTTGGTGGCCTATCAATCTGTCTCTTCCAAGTACTTCAGCTTTACTCAATCAATCAGTGTCGTCCATCTGTCATTTCATATCCCTTTCGTCCGCTTACGCTCGTCTTCTTATCCTTCCTTTCCCGTTCTGGCGCGGTTCGACACTCTCTCGTTGACTGGTCTATTCTCTCCCGTACTAACGAGGTTTCACATTTCTACATTCTTTCCCATCCTGACGAGATTTCTCGCTTCTGTGTTCTTTTGCTCACTCCATGATCTGTTTGTGCCGCTTCTATTTTCCCATCTACCCCATAACCTTGCCATGTCACGGTCCACGTGTCCTCTCAGAATTGGTTCTTTCTGTACACGCGCCGTGAGTGCTTTTTTCTTGTTCACTTAACAATCTCTACAACCTCTTCTTCTTTCACCCCACCTGTTGCATAGTTGTATTTTGAGATAGGATTAATGAATTTACAATGATAACATTGAATCTTCTAAAATTTGTGTTCTACTATTTTAAGATAGGATTAATGGATTTACAATGATAACATTGAATCTTCTAAAATTTGTGTTCTCATGGAGTCAATAAGCTTTTGGACTGAAATGTTTATAAGTTAATAAATCAAAGTATTTAATTTAAATTTTAAAATAACTAAAGTGTCAAACACCCGAAAATTAGAACTATTAATGACTCTTTGTCTTGTTGTTGAGCAGACAAAATTTCTCCCTTAAAAAATGTGGCTGAGATTAGATCTCAATCTCCTAAAAAAATTGAAGACCTTTTATTGACCGAACCAGCTTTGTGGTGTAGACTACGACACGCTTACAAGAGCAGCAAGAGAACAAAAGTAATGATATTGAGTTTTATATTTTATCAAAAACTTTTCGAACTGTCCGAATGAGTTAGAGTTGGAGTGAAACTCATCCGAATTTTTTATTTGCTTTATTAAGATAGGATTGTTCTTTCAAAGATGATAAAATTTAAAATGGCATATAATGTAACTAGAATCTAAGCAAATAATTATAAAGCATGTCTTTTAAAAATACCATAAATTGATTTTTGGAGATCATCCCACATCAATATATGTTCACACCTACATTGATTTATGAAGGTTTCTCAAATTAAGTAATAAAATGGATCTTAACCCTCCCATAAGACAAATTCAATGATCATCTTAAGGAAATAATTATTGAGCAATTGTATGTAACAATGTAATGACTTGAAAAGGCACGTAAATTGAGATCGCACATCTATATTTTTATTTAAAATATATTTTTCTTATCTATTTATCACATGTCATATGGATTTAAACAAACAATATTTAATAGCGATAAACCATAGTGCATAACATATTCTAACAATACCGGGAAATACCTTAGGTTCATAGAAACTCTCTTTCCGTGACTAACCAAAAATAAATTAATGTCATTTTAATATGAAAAAGTATTTCTAGATTGATCAAGATCAAAACTAAGTTTTTCATTAACCAAGTAATACGTTAATAATTTATAGATTAACGTTTTATCACTTATTAAAATTAACTATTTACAAAAAATTAAATAATTATAAATAATTATGTGATAAAAAAATTAATTATAAATTATTGACGTATCATGTAATCAAATAAAATTTAATAAATATTTTATGATAAAATTACTTAAGAAAGTATACAAATTATTATAAATAGATTTATTATTGAATATAAAGATTAATCAATGATTCATTATTGTGATGGGACAAGATTTGTACTACACTGACACTGCACCATATAAGTAGAGATAAACACTAGTCTGAAATGTCCACTTGAATTCCTACACTTCCATTTTGTTCCTGCTGCCTCCATTTTCTATCCTTGTCTGTCCAATTCTTTGTTAACCTCTTCCACCAATACAGATAGACATATATCACAGAAAAAAAACTCACTGGAACAAGAGGGAAATGGAAAGAGCAGCAACAGTAGTGACAAGCTTCAATGACAGCTTATGCCAAAAAACAAGCAACATGAGAGAAAGAGATGCATCGTTCTCCTCTTACCTCAAACCGAAAAATGAACCCATCATTAATGGATCATCATCATCTTCTTATGGATCACGGCAAGAGCATCATCATATTGGTCGAGTTAATGACTCTACAGAGATAAGCATATTTGATGCCAAGAAATATTTCAATGACGTTAGCAATTGTGAGTCTCAAAAACCCACAAACAATAACAACAGAGTTTCTCCCGTAATCAATGTCAACATCGTCTCAAATCTTGAGCAAATACCTGAGCAGTGTGATCCTAATTCATTGACTGCTCCCAGATTCTCTTCTGCTTCTTCTTCTGTGGATGGATATAGTAATTATAGTAGAAATTACAGAGCTCGTTCTTTCCACGCCTCTACTCCAACAGCTTCATCTGAAGCAAGTTGGAATAGCCAGACTGGTCTCTTATCAAATCCTCCAGGCGCCGCCATTTCAGTCTCTGTGATGCGAGAATCTAATCTCAGCAATGTCAAGAGCAATAGAAGGTCTCCATCTACTCCAAGATGGATTTTCAGAAGCCCCAGATGCCCATGTTCTGGCAAGAAGTCTGTTCGAGTTGAGGAATCAAAAGCATCAGAGCCCAAATCACCACCATTGTCATCATATGCCCATAATTCTAGAAACTCTTTGAACATCAAAAGGGCTGAGCTGAAAACCTCGAATTCAGAAAATGAGCAGTGGGGCCAAAAAAGATTTGGGGAAAATCAAGTGATTGGTATTCCAAATAGATTCTCAGCTACGGAGGATCGATTTTCATCAAACCTACTAATGCAAGGGCAGTCTCAGCGTGTACTGGCTTCTGCTAGGCCTTTCGTCGAGCACCATGCGAGCACTCTTACTACTGGTACTACTACAGCTGGATTTTCGTTTCCAATACTCAACAATGCCAATAGTCCATCGTCATCTGCTCCCTTGACACTGCGATTGAACGGTGGGTTACCAGTCGCATCGGCGGTACCACCAGCTAGAACTACAACTCCTGCCATTGAGGAAGATCCTCCTCGAGACTCGTTGGAAGTGTATCGACTAATTGACGAATCGATACAAAGAAAAACAAACAGCAGAGACTGTCAGGTTAATGTCAAATTCCTAGGCAGCCCTAAATCTCGGATGATACCTACAGCTGCTGCTACAGGTGTGGATGATGACGTGGCCAGTGATGCAAGCTCCGACTTGTTCGAGATAGAAAGCTTCTCAACCCAAACCACAACCTACCCAACCATATTCTGCCACCGCAGAGATTCATTGGAGGAGGAAAGAAGATCAGGAGGAGCACGGCGCAGCCTGGACGAGCCAATGACGCCGTCGAGCATCGCGGCGACGGAATGGTACGAGCCAAGCGAGGCGAGCATCGATTGGAGCGTGACAACAGCAGATGGATTCGACCGAGCAAGCTGCGTAACCAATTTCTCAATGGCGGGGTCGGCAGCGGAAGAGATACTCGCCATAGGGCGGCGTACAGAACATGAAAGGAGCAGCAGAAGAGTATCATCATCGGGGAACGGGTTGTTGATGAGCTGTCGCAACGAGAAGGCGGTGAGCGTGGGGCCACAGCCATTGAAATACGAGACGTTTGGTGAAGAAAGAGGAAGGACGATAGGTCCACCAATGGCAGTAAATTCCAGAATAAGGCATGTGGGAAGTAGGCCACCACTGGCAATAGGGATGAATAAGCCACCAGTGTCAAGACCTCAGTCCAATCGGCTATCTCATGCTTTTGCTGCTTAATTTGGGAGCAGCTTCTGTCTGATGGGTTGATTTTACATGCCCCGCCAGGCGCCATATCCGTCTCTTTCTTTTTCTCCTTTTCTTTGAATCTTTATCTTATCTTTCTTTATTATTATTACCTATTCTAATCTTCTTCTTTTTTTTCCTTTTCCTTTTAATAATTGTGTCATCAAGTTTGGTGTGCTTTGATTGGTTGAGGTTCTTATCATTCATTCTGAAAAGATTGTCTAACAATGAGCAACGTTTTTTTATCATTTGGATTACAGCATCATGGTACACGTTAACATTATGAGTTATTTAAAATGAACTATAATACTCCTCATGATGGATACATGATTTGATGGGTAAGTCGCGCATACTCAATAATATTATGATCAAAATACTTTACAACTTAACTATTTGACCAAAAACACCTTCTGTTCTGCTCCAAGTGTTATAGCCAATTTCATACATGCACTTTAAACCAAGGTGTTTAAGCTAATTTATTTTAAGCACTTTAAAATTTTTGTAATTAAATCTGTCGTGCCACAAAAATAATTAAATTTAGTCTCTTTACACATTTCAAATGTTGGTAAATAAGTTGAATTGAGACACATTCATATGTTGTACTTAAAGATGCTAAAGTATTAAAATTTTGATATTTTGATATAATATTCATGTAAATAGAGTTGTCCTAAAAGGATCGTCATTGTACGTGTTAAATTAATCTTTTAGGTCACCAAGTTGTTTAAATTTGAAAATTAAGCAACCATATCTATATCTAGAGTCCAAATTCGAAATGATGAAAAACAAATAGACCTATTCAATAAAAAATGTACAATGAATTACAAATTATGTCTTTTAATATGTGCTTAAATTGATGAAGAAAGGAATTTAAAAAATAAGAATACATATTTTGTTCTTAATCTTTTTAATTTGCTATCATCGCATTCATATAAGTAAACAATGTTCATGTCACTGCATTATTCTAACAAAAATTATTGAAAGAAATGACGGAAAGTATACTTTCCATGCATAATTCAAATCGAAAAGCACGCATGGACAAGTTAGAAGCAATAGAGGACCACTTCCACAGTAGCTTTGACTAAGTTCTCATCCTCATTAATGGAGTAAAATCTGTTTGATGGAAATATTGTTTTTGAGAAATTAGCTATATTTGCAGAATGACCCCACTTTTCTACAAAATACAACATAAGACAAGACATTGTGTCTCAGTTTCCCTCATTCAACTATCATTTTGAGAGAGTGACATTCAGGTTCAGTAGCCTTCCTTGTCCATGTCTACGGCCAGGAGTCTCTCTCTCTCTATCTCTCTCTGGGTCACTTAGTGCCATTGAATTTGGCCTTCCAAATCTACATTGTCTAACTATGACACATACTCAATCACTCATATACAGATACTTTGACTAATTAGAGTGAATAGGGAAAGAAAAATAGACCTTGTTATTATGTTGCCACATTCATACTCTATTTTACATGACATTAATACATTTGATTTGTATGGCCAATAGCACAAACGAGTGATACCACATCTCTCATGTCAAATAGATATTAGGTTCAAATTCACTATCCAATTTGACGGAAAAATAACATTACTATAGGTGGGCATGGACATGGACAAGCAAGCGCATAGGATATGATTTAATAGCATTTCCCTCTTATTAGCATGTTTAGAGGAATACTATAGCATCCAAAACTTATTGTTTAAGTTTTCTTTTTTGGTAAAAATATTATATTAAACAAAAAAAAACTTATTACAATATACAAGGTGCATACTCCATGCAAGAAAAGAGAAACATAAAAACAAACAAATGTTATGGATTTGGATTTGGAATCCAAATCAAATATTTATTAAAAAAAATTCAACAAATTATGTGGGACTCACCACACTATTTGACTTGAAATCTAAATTTTATGAATTTCTAATCCAATTAAAGAAGGTAGATTACAAATCCAAATCCAACAAATTTATTGGATTTAATGTGTAAAATAAAAAATACCCCTTTTTAAGTCATTTTCTCAAAACAACAATTTACTAATTGAATGACATTATAGTAAATTTATTCAATCTAACATAATCTAAATTATCTAATCTAAAATCATTTAAATTTATAGTAAACACAATATTACAAATCTACCATCCAAATCCTCAATCCAAAAATTTATTGGGGTCTCGGTTCAAGAAGAACTCCAAAAAGTTCTTCTTATATGTTTTCAAGAAAGGATTCGAAGAAGTTCTTCGAGTCTTTTCTCCATTCGTCCTCTCTATGTTCGTCCTATCTTCGTTTGTCCTCTCTCCGTTCTCATTACTATAATTGTTTCTTCAATATTTGATCCTCGCTCTCTCAATCGTATTGTTTACTTGAGGGTTGTGATTATTGATTTTTGGAAATGTATCTGTTAAAGAAATACCAAAGAAAGTTTGCGTAAAAGAAGGAAGTATTAGAGAAATTTCTGATTTCAAGACTTGCTTTCGGGTTGAAGGTCTGAAAGCTTCTAAAAGGTTGTGCGCTTGTATCTCAGGGAAGAAAGTTCTTACCAGTTTGGATTCATCTTTGTCTTCCATCCATTGCGTTGTTTCTTCGAGCTTAAGGATGAATCCCTTGTTGATGGAATGACTAAGGTGAACTAAGATGCTTTGTTTTCTTTATTGCCGAAGAGAGGTGTTATTGGGGTTGTGTGTATAGCATAGTAGTCAATCCGTTTCAGTGTCAGTTTCAATTTTCTGAAAATATGAAACGTTTCGGATATTTCAGTGTTTCGGTGTGCCGTTTTGGGAAAAAATTCCGTCATCTAAAATAATGTTAAAATTTTTATTACATATAATATAACTAAGAAAAAATGGAATCAATAGATTATATCATGCAAATAATACGTACTTACCATTAAAATTTAACAAAATATCATATCAATGACATTAAAATTCAACAAAAACATCATATTAAACAGCATTATCATCATGAAACACGTAAATGTTCAACATCACCACTAATTTGCTTGAGTTTCATCATCATCATTCTCATTAAACTTTATAATTCAGAAGTATACCTCTACAAAATAAACATATTGAGAATAAATTTAATTAAAATAACATAAATTCATAGGAGCATTTCAGTTGAAACAGACCCAAATTCTGGGCGAAAAATTACAACACTACAAGAAAAACTTTTATTAGCGGCGGTTTTGGTCATCTTTTGTGGCGGTTTTAACCGCCGCCTTATCAACTGCTGCAAAGTTTGTTTGCGACGGTTTTTCCAACCGCCGGAAGACCGCTGGCAAATGGGGGTCTGTGCTGGTGGTTTTATTTTTCTTTCGGGCGGTTTTAAACTGCCGGTAAAATAACTTTATCGGCAGTTAAAGCCACTGCCAAATTCCCAGAAATTGAAGAAAATTTCTAGGTTTTTTTGCGGTTTCTTCTAATAACCGCCTAACCACCGGTAAATATTTTTTAGCGGCGGTGTGAACCGCCGCAAAAGCCCAGGAAACAGAATAAAAATTACTTTTCAATGATTTTGAACCGCCTCTATAGCCTCCAAGACCGCTGTTATAAATTGAAATTTTTGCTAGAATTTTTTCTATTTTTTAAACATCCCATATTTTCAAAAATACATGTTTTAGAAAACATTCTATATCACCGATTTCAGAATCTATCAATACAAAAATTTCAACAGTTCAGAATCATCAATACAAATATTCACAAATCTCTTACATTTTAAACGCTCACAAATTCAAACATTCACAAATATTAAAGATTCAGAATCAATCAATTGAACCATTCATAAATTCTAAAGACAAAGCTATATAAGTTCAAACTTAAGCAAGTATAGTATTTTTCATCATCACTGAACTTTATACGATCATGAAGTTGATGGAGGATCTTCAGAATCTTATAAACACATAAAATGAATAAAATTAGTATTAGTGTTGGAATAAACATAATTTATAATTACATAAAGTATATATTCCTTAGAAATCTTACATGATCACCGCCGGAGAATGAGAAAGAATGATTTTGTGCTTGCATCATTTTCATAAGGTACACCACTTGAGATCGAAGTTGAACTTAACCATCTTGAAGTTCATGGAGCTGTGACATAACTCTCTCATGTTCTGCACGTGGAACAAACACCTGTTCAGAAAACTGGTGGCTGCTCTGCGATCCAAATACACTGGTGGGAGTTAGACCTAGTCCTATTCCACGGACTCGTCCAGGATGCTCTGGACCCATAACTTCAGAAAATACATCTCTAGGCTGATATTATTCCCTTCCTGCATTTAGGTTGCCAGAAGTTCTTGCATTTTCTCCTACAATACAAATAAACAATTCAATCACATATGTGACAAATATAGTTGAAGAAATAAAAAATATAGACTTAAAAATAATTCTTACAGCTCTAGAAGCAGATTCTTAATCTACCCAATTCTCGTCTTCATGTTTATGCGTTTCTACATATTGTCTTTCCAATATAATATGCAGTCATTTGGACAAGCATATATCTTTTCATATCCAAGACCCAACTTTTTTAGAATCTTTTTAGCTTCATAAAATGTTTTTGGCAACTTCCATCCAGCTTTACACAATGACTCAAGCAATCCCGATAGTGCCTCGTTACTCAATCCATGAAGACACTTGAGGTGATAAAGATGCACAATAAATGAGAGTTTTGAAAAACTTTTGCATCCTGGATATAAAGGTTCATTACTATATCTAACTAAGTTTGAGAAATCATTCATCTCTACGTGTTGAGCATCATTTAGTTGCTCATTCATATTATTAGCAGTTGGTTCTATTTGCAAATCATTTGTTCATCTCTCATTATCTATAACTCCGAATGCATCACGCAACAAGTCATGCATATTGTCATCACAAGATTCATACATAGATGTATGGTTCACATTTCTTTCATTAATCTATTCTCCATTTAAATTTTACAATATGGATTTACCATGAAAAAACCAACGTGTATAACCAATGAAAAACTCATTGCACACCAAGTGGCCATGCACACTCTCCCTATTCATCATCAGCGTATTCACACAACGTTTACATGGATACAAAATCTTACCTTCTACAGAAACTCTTTCAAAAGGAAAATTAAGAAACTCCTCAACTCCACTAAGGTAATCTTGACTAACGCGAGATTTTCCAATCCAACTTTTATCCATATTAAAATCAATCTGAACACATTATAATAGATAGTTTAATACAACAAAAATCAAACTCACAATGAAATCAGAGTCACAAATTGAGGTATACAACATAGGCAAACAAGTTGCAATCACTACAAGAATTAAATAAACTAAAAAATTAGGAATGGAATCACAAAATCATGAAGAATTATAACTTAAACCATCATCTCATTTAGTCTAACAGGCTTGTTAGCTTCGTAACTCATAAGATGATTAAAGCTACCCAAAGTGAGCAGAATTGTGATTATCAAAGAAACTAAGAGAACATTTATCAGCAACGAAACTAGAAAACTAATTTCATAAGTTGAGACCTAACTGGTAACAATTCTTATGCTATTGTAGTGTTATTTATTCAAATTTCATGTAAATTTTAATATCATCAATGTTTCTTTACATTCTATTCCACTTTTGTACAATGTGCAATGATAAAATGATATACATTCTTAGAAAAGTTGTGGTGTAATCATGTAATAAGCAGTTATAGAGTTGAATACTGAGTTACAGATACAAGATTCTATTGGACTTGCCTAAGGCTCAAGTAAAGCGAGACCAAGAATTGAGGTAAGAATTGTGTTTCCTCTAAATACATAAGCATAACTCATTCATACAACATAACAATAAATGGGGATTGAATTAAAAAGTGAATTACTTTTTCAAGAACCAAATCCAATTCAGATTTCATTGATAAAAGAAAAAAAGATGCAAACTTTGTTAGAGAGCTAAGCCAGATAAAAAAACAGAGAAACAACAAGGGAAATTAGTTTTTCTTTCCATCGAAATTCGTTTAGAGATTCAACAAGCTTCGAAAAAATGAACATCACGACTGATTTCACACAAGCCCCCAAAAATGAGCACATAATAAACACTAATTTTAGAGATTCCGAGATTCAAAAAAAACCTAGAGATTCAGATATTCAAAGATTTTTCATTAGAAATTCAGAGATCCAAAAAACTATGTCAGAGAAGAAAGAAAATAGGCGAAGAAGAAAGAGAGGAGGGGATGAAGAAAGACAGAAGAAGATCTTACATGTGACGACGAGACTAGGTCAGTTCCTGTGAGAGAGAGAGGCTTCAGAATCATTGGTCTCTACTCTTGCCTGTTGGTCTCCGTCATGTGGTGTTGAGAGATCTGAACGGGGGACTACGCTGACGAAATCGCCGCAAACCCAGTGAGAGAGATGTTAATTGCTGGTTGGGAAGGAAATAAGGATTTAAATAACTTTTAGCGGCGGTTGTAAAGCAAATAAAACCACCGTAAAATTGTTATTTCTTCTATTTTCTTAATTTTTTATTTTTTAATTTATTTTTCCTATATATTGCGGCGGTTTGGACAAAACTGCCGCCTAATGTACACTATTTAGCGGCGATTTGGACAAACGAAATGAAACTGTCAACTATGGTGTATAGACTATATGAAAAGTATATTTTTGGGATGGTTTTCGAGTCACTTCTCGTAACCCAGTCCATAGTGCTTATCCATTGAGCTTTATCTAAGAAATGTCTAGTTTGGAGATTGTAGAACTTTGAAATAGATATTCATTCCAAGATAAATCAAGCGTTAGATATTTCTATTGTTTGAGTTAATAAAAATTATACCTTGATTGCTTATGCTTATTGCAAGATATAGCCTATATCTAGATAAAGTTAGTCTCAGTAATTTTTATTTATCCGCTTCTATTATTAACTTGATTGATAAAGAATTTATTTCTATAAAAAGGTGTTTAAAAGTCCCCTTAACTGTATTTTTTATTTTTCAATATAAGCTAGTTTCATTAAACAAATTAGTAAACGTGGTCTTAAAGTTTACCAAAAGGAAAAAAAAGGAAAAAGAAAATGCCTAAAGAACTAACTAAATAGATTATAATTCAAACTCCAATTATAGCACTAAGGCATCTAGTAACTAACTAAATAGATTATAATCCCTTTACGGTTTGACAATTTCAATAATCGGTGCAACAAACTTCTCTTGACTTTTCTGTTTTAGGTTATAATAACCCAATTAAAATGTTGTGTAGCTCACACCAAATTGCACATGGTTGAGCTCAAAGCTTCTCCAAAAGAATCTCTCTTTGGCCAAGAAAAACTGTTAAAATGAAAGCAGAAGAGAATGATGTAATATATGATGAGGTCTCTTGGATAAGGGAAACTAAGGAGGTATTTATAAGATTTGCTACCCTTCAAAATCTTATATATATATATATATATATATGTGTGTGTGTATGTGTGTATGTATATGTGTGTGTATATATGTATATGTATGTATATGTGTGTGTATGTGTGTGTATATATATGTGTGTGTATAAAGTTGAGTATGGACACTTCTAATTACGTTATGTATATAAAGAGATATTAAGTGCATTAGTAGCACAATTAAAAGGTGAGAATTTTTCACTTCTCATTAAAATTTTTGCAAGATATCTAATTTTTTATTGTCATATGTAATTACTCAAATCTTATTATATAAAAAATTACGTATAGACACTTCATAATGCGCTAAATTCATACTCAAATATCTAAATATGAAATATTAATTAATAATTTTAAAAATAAAAATTTATTTAATTATAAATGTAAAATCCATTTGTTATTCAGATGATATCTTAACCATACTAAATACAAAACAATCAATATAATAATTAATACATTATGCTTTTGCCGCCCTTTGTGTTTCATTCTTTAGTGTTTTGGGAAAATGTAGAGGTGAATTGATATAATGACAATAACTGAAGAATAATTATATTGATGATAAAAAAATTGTGTAATTCATTTTCTAGGATGGCTCTCTAATTTTTTTCGTTAATAAAAACTAATATGATGTTTCATTTCAGCATTTCAATTCATTTAACAAACAATACGATTCAAAAAAAAATCAGATGCAATTATTTAAACATTTTATTTTATAAAATTAATTTAAAACATATTAATTATATAATAGTATGTATCATCATTTTCATTATTTCACTAGTTTCCAAACCGTTCTGTTACCATTTTGATTAGAATCATTGCGAAACTTTTGGTCTTGTTTTCCAAAAATGTAATTGTAGTTCATTGTCTTTTATGGTCATTAATAAAATTGAAAGTCTATAAAGATGACTATAAAGGGTTAATATCATAAAGACTACTATCAATACTTATTTTCTTACACAATTATTAATATAAATAGGTGTCCAATTTTTGTTCCTCTCATTTTTCTTGATTTCTTGACAGTTCGTATACTTTATTGATGAATAAACAGTATTGTAATTAAATAATGTTATCCTTATGCTCTACTATTCTCAATTTATTTGTTTTAAATTTAAAAATCTTTGCTACTCTAATATTTCTTATTATCTTGCAGGATTAAGTTTTCTTCTTTCAAATTTGAATGATGTCAACAATCAGGTATTACCTATATATTATTACCTCTAAAATTTTGATTATAATTTCTTTTTTACAAAACATGTTTTTGGTATTGCTAGGAATGGACCAACAATAAATGACGTATTGTATAGTAAGTTTTTATTCAAAGATGAGAATATTGAAAATTTAAGGTTAGAGAATACAGACCTCAAAGATGCAAAGCAAAGTTTCTTTCGTTATGACTGTAAATATGTTTTCGTGCGGAAAGAAATTACTCAAGAATTTTCTTTATGGTTCCTAAAAATTATTTTTTGTTCAAATAAATTTTCAGTTTTGTATATTTAATTAATATTTATAATCTAGTGCGGGTATTTTACTAGTAAATAATAAAAATATACACATATATGTAATAAAAGACATAATGTGTAACATGTATAATAAAATCAAATAACCTCTAAAATTAATTTATGTAACTTGCCACCTTTCACTTCCTCCTTTCAATTTTAGAAACTCCTACAATTATTTTTCAAGACCATTAAATATCTAAAGAGTTTGATTCACCTAATTCATCATCATTCATGGGTATTATTACACCCTTATCTTAATTAGCATTTACAAAAAAAAAATCAAAATGTACAACAGAAAGAATACTCAAACATAGAGTGAGTTAAAACTTTATATTAAATAATACTACAAAATAGAATGATCTAGACATTGATATCATGAAAAGTAATTGATATATGAGAATATGGTATTATTTCTAATCCGAGAGATAACATTTTTAATCTGGGTCGTTGAGTTCAAATTTCAACAGTCTAGATTAGTTTGAAAAAGAAAATTTAAAGAAAGCACATCAATTTTTTTTTTAAATTCGTATTGAGATGACCTAAGCTATTAAGATCTGGGACAACAATACCAATCAGCTCAACATAATCTCTTTATGTTGAACTTCCAATAGAAGGAGATCCAAATCTGTTATATCTTAATGCAGGGATTACCAATCTCTTTGAGAATAGTTTTAAGAGGATATCTACACAAAGTTAATGAGAAATTCTATAGTACTTTGATGATATCATATCGTAAATGCACCTCATTTGATGTACATTTGTATCCAAGTAAGATACGTTATTTTGGGATGCATGTGACCTAAATGAGAAACATGCAACATAAATAAGATATTTCACTCATACCCAAGATGATACACCTTATTTGTGTTGTATGTACCCCATTTGAGTCATAACTCCCTAAAATAATGTACATTATTTATATTGTATGTATCTCATTGTAATTATATGTATCTCATTTTAGCCATATTTGTAACTAGTAAAGTAGGACCCAAAGTTAATATACAAGGTTTCTAATTTATGGACCTCAAGCAGCTAAACAAGCCTAGGGGTTAAACCGGTACACCATAATTTGATTAGTAATTTTACACGGATCAAGATTTACGTCAAATCTTATTACAAAATGGCATGTGAATCTTTAGTTTTTGAAATTACACGTCAACGATGAATAATATATTATAACCCTTCACTTTCTTGAATTACTCTAATCTAAGTATTGTCTGACAATCGTTTCTGAAGTCTCCAGTTCAAAAAAAAATTCCTTTAAAAAACCTTTCTGAAAACGGCAGAGACTAGAGGCAAAAATGTATTGTTTTCACATAAAACACGTAAGCATAGACTCGTGTGATTCATTCTTATTTGGGTTAAATGGAAAACAATTCCAGTTTTTCAATCACATCTATTAAAGTTTTTAGTCAATTTTGTACTGTTTATAAAATTTTATATTAAATATCTTTATGCACATAATTCACGTTCGTCTCTTATTCAACTTATGTACCATCTTTTAATGAGTTTCTAATATCATATAATTTATGAGTCCATTTAATCAGAGGAAGTGGTGGTTCTATTTCTGCGTAGATGAGCTCTCAAATTATGAAATCACTATTCCAAAATTTGTAGAAGGATTTCGTATTTAATGATTTCCTGTAAAGATTTTTTTTTAAGTTGAGATGTTTTAAAGCTAGCCGATTTTATAGAACAATGGATTTAACAATAAATTTACATTTCTTTAAATAAATAATTATTAATATCACTTTTGAGACTTACTTAAATATAAATTAAATTAATTATTATATAAGATGTGAGTTAATTAATCTACTTTAACTGTGAAGATTATTGAAATATAGATGATTCGAACCTACAACTTCATATGTTAAAACTCACATAATCAACCACTAATTATAGATTAATAAAACAAAATACCTTACACCTTAACCATGTCTAGAAAGAAATCACATTTTCAATACTAAACTAATAGAGCTGAAAATAACTCCAACAAAGCCATACATATATACATAACACAAAAAGAATAGGAACAACAAGTTGTGGAGGGAATTACAACAAACTTAGAAGAACAAAGAACATGAATGGTTGTAGAAGCAACAAAAACATCTAGTTGTCAAACCAATTTTATTGTGAGGATCAGGATATGACACACATCATGAAGACAAATAATTGGTGGAAAACAATTAGAGTACATTTTTAACAAACATCACCAACATGTGACAGCTAAAAAGTGACATATATGCTATTTCCAATGCTATATTCCTACACGTATTCAATGTCACTATGCAAAATATGGATGCGACTCTCTACATTGCTTAGCAACCAAAGAGGTGGCAGTTGAGTTGATCTATTTATTTGATAACGACAAATATAATTATTCTGTTCTCTTTTTAGTATGGTTCTCTTATGAGAATAATGTACACCCAATTTTGCAGAGTAACTCTCTCCTCAGCCTAAAGTAAAATGTGAAATCTGGATCGTTTCATCGATCACTATTTTTTTTAGATTGAAAGGTGTTCTGACTCTATTGAATCAAATCATAACCTACGTCTTCTACTAGTATACTATTATGGAGAGACTAAGCTCTATTTTACATATTGGACTCTCTTACTGTGATTAGCCCCAGATCTAAACAACAAATATGATCAAATTATTTTTGTATTAAAATATTATTTTTTAAATTAATTTTTTCACTTTATCTTATCCATTTAAATCTGATTAAACAAATTAGATCAAGTATCTAATATGTCATTACTCAACAACGACGAATAATCTAGGTCACAAAATATCTGACTTCTTGTCAAGTAATTTTATTTTATTCATATATCATGGTTAGACCGACGACTTAACTTGAATAATTGTTCAGACCTGACCTAAGATATGAAACCTAAATTAACTAATTGCGAGGATTCTAACCTTAGATCTAGAGTTGATTCCAAAAGTCACTTCGGCCAACCATTGATTTTGTCAAGTAATTATGTATCCTAAAATTGACATGTAAAGTAGAAACTGCATTTTACCACCTTATCTTAAATTAGAATTTAATTTGAAGTATAACTTAAACATATTGCACCAAGCATTTAGGTACCCTGTTTTCCAAAACTCACCTCATATGCCTTCAGATGGAAATTCTTCGCCCTTTGCGACATCCACCAGATCAGACCATTAGTCAGATCCGGACGGCCCAGATCTGACAGTGTCACGAAATGTAAAAAATTATATCTTTTATTTTTTACTTTGGTCGATTTGGGCTGTCTATTTTGATTGGATGATTCAAATATAACTTCTCTAAAGTCAATCCCAAGTAACAGTGAAGCATCATGGGTGATTATGTCTAGTGGTAGTTCGCATGTTCACGCATATGTCTATTTCATCGAACCTCTCTGAGTGAGACAAGAACTTACCTGACAATCTGAGTGAGACAAGAACTTACCTGACAATAAGTTTCGCTACCTCAAGACTCTACGGTCACTCAGCACAGAATCAACATCCCCTTCAAACAATCATTGACAGAACACCAGCACAAAGGCACTTATTGAACCAATCCATAATTGTCCACGAATGATGGATAGTGATACATCGTTTTCAGTTTTTGTTTTAAAACATAGGTCAACTCAGAAACCAATTACTTTTAATATTTCAAGTTTCATAGTAGATAACTGCTGAGTGACAAATGCTGTTGCTGAACATTGATAACAAACTTAACCATGGATGGAGCAATCTTAGCCAGGGGGCCAATTCATTTGTCGTCCTCCGAGGAGGTGGATATGAAGATGATAAACCGATTGACCTGAAAAAGAATCCGTACATTTAACCAAAACAAATGTTCTGAATGTTTCCACAGCAATAACAAAGGAGTAATACTACTTACATCCTAGTGGTCCATCATTAATCACAGTCCTATACCCATCATCAAGACCTTCCTGCTTCGCAACGAGCTTTGCTGTATAGAGAAGGCGGCCAAGAATCTCATAGTGCCTTTCCTCAGCCTGGGGAGTAATCCGCATATTAGTATACAATTATAAGGGAAAAGAACAAAGAAAACTCAAAAGCAAATAAAGCACCTAAGTTATAACTTATAAGATAAGTTTCTCCTTTTGTTAAGATACGGTATTTTCCACCAGTATACAAATCATACACGTCCTTCTCTTTTTTTGGTACGAAAAATGGGTAGGAAAGGTTGACCCAATACCCGACAAGGAATATTGCACCCACCAGCCACCGCACCGATGTTCCCCATCACTGCATCAATGTTGGGGCCGAAGCTCGAGGGGGACGATGGAACGTAGATATACCGCCTATCAAGAGGCGGTAGAGTGACTCAAACCCTGAATCTCAACCAAGATAATCGGTTACTTTTTCCCCTTAAGCCCAACCCTTGGGGGCAACCCATACACGCCTTACATTATATCTTGCAGGCTGAGGAAAGGCACTATGAGATTCTTGACCTTACACGCCCTCATTACATTTTCCAAATCATCCACACAAATAATCGTCCTTCTCGCCAATGATTTTAGTAAATAATAAAATACAACACTTGGGCAAACATTTAAGTTGGTAATTTTCTTACATCTCGACCCCTCCCCCACCCCCCAAATGGAGCGTAGACAAATCAAGAAGTTTTCTGGGGTTGAATTTAGGCACAGGAGAAGAAGTAACCAGGGTCATCACTCATGTCAACACTAGGTTGGATTTTATGATACCCTTAGTCATCTGGAGCTCTTTCATCATGTCAGTCAAACGTATCCGCATTTAATTGACACTATGGTCCAACTTGAACTGGTTAAAGGACCCTGGCAGGATTTCCATAACCATATCAATTTGGGTTTGCCAATGATTTCACCCCTTCGAAGCTCCATATCGTTAAGGAGACTAACAACGTTAAGCATATGGTCCCTAAAGGGGGTTCCAAGTGTCAATCTGGTGTCCATCAATGTCATAATGTCTGTAGAACAGGTCCTCTTGATCTCCAAACATCTCATACAGGTTAAGATTCAGAACAGCTGCAGTAAGGATGTATTGATACATCATATAGAGTCCAACTTATAGTAACTAGGGGTAAACCAACTCATCCTTTTTGTTCCATAACTGATATGCATCCTTCTCCTCATGAGTGGAACTCTCAAAAAGAGCTGGAGAACAAGGTTTGGTAAGAACAAGCTTGCTCCCTTCCGCAGTGAGGAAAATAACTAATTTTTGTTTTCAGTTAACATAGTTTGTACCTTCCAATGTATTTTCTTTTAAAATCGAGCTGGTGGGTGGAAGGACATATCTTTACTAAATAAATTACGAATAAACTATGCACATTCTAAATTTAAAATTTAGCATATTTTTTTATGACGCTTCTAGTTCTAAATTTAGCTTAGCATATTAAACAACATGAAATAAAAAATCTGAAAAATTACGAAATAATATGAACAATATCCTAAATTTCATATTACTAGTCTCCTTAGGGTAAACATGTGATTACAAGTTAGGCATGAATAAATCTCCAGCTACTAATATGGTCTTAAAACCTAGTACCCACTAATCTGGTAAGTGGTACTCAATACCTACTACAACGAAGTACGATAGTAGGGGTGTAAGCAAAACCGAACAAACCGATAAAACCGACAGAATCGAAGCGGTTCGGGCAATTTAATAAATTCAAACGGTTCGGTTCGGTTTCTTTGATGTTAAAAACTTGGTTCGGTTCGGTTTACAATTTTCACTCTCAAACCGAATTAAACCGATGGAACCGAACCTCATATAAATTGTTTGTTTCTCTAACCATATCCCTGGCTCATTCCATACGCCGCTTCTCTCTCTCTCTCGCCTTCATCGTAGTCAGCTCTCTCTCTCCCCCCTTCATCGTAGTCAGTTCTCTCTCTCCCCCATTCATCAGGGTCAGCTCTCTCTCTCTCATTCCCTCCTTCATCGTAGTCAGGTCACCGTACATACCAGTATACCACGCAGATCCATCATCTTCCTAGTAGATTTATCATCGTGCGACCCCTAGCTTGTCATTGCAGTAGCTCGTCGCCGTGCATACTGTGTCGTCTTAGTTTCTCCATGGTCGTCCCAGAGATCTATGGCTTTACCCTCAGGCACTCTCAGCTTCAGACACTTCTGTATTTATTCCCATTTTGTATTCAAATACTCTCGGCTTCAAATACTCTTGGAGTATTTATGCGCATTTTGTATTTGTTTTTGTTTAGTTTCTTTTGGTTTATTGAATGTGGATCTGCCAATTTTGTTGAGATATTTTCTATTTGCATTTCTTTGCTTAAAGCTTGAACCTGAGATTTAGTTGATGGATTTTTAGTTTTTATTCTTAGATTTCCTAGTTTTCTCTTTGAACTGCTTATTAGTACCAGAGATTTGGTTCCTTTTCTCATGTTTTCATTTCATTTTTGCTGATTTACTTCACTGTTCGGTAGCTAAGAATTGCAAGACGAAAAGAAAAAAAATTTCTCACAGTTTTAGATAAAACGCAAAACCACACCGAACCGAACCGTTTTTCACGGTTCGGTTCGCCTCGGTTTCTACACCAATGACAGTCCGGTTCGGTTTCAATATGTAAAAAGCTTTATTTGCAGTTCGGTTTGAAAAAACCTCTTAAACCGAGCTGAACCGAACTGATTACACCCCTATACGGTAGTTAGTCTCATATACCACATAATAAGAACTCCTTAGTGAAGGAATTTATGAAGTAAAGTCAAGTGTGTATCATTATTTCACTTTCAGACTTGTATCAGTGATTAGAGTACCCACATAAACACTTCACAATCCTTTTAGAAAACCATACACATAGCTAGTGATCGGAGTACCCTCCTTTAGGAAGCTCCCCATATTGGGGACAAGACGCCCTAACCCCTTACTATGGTACAGTAATGGAGGCCGTGAGTTTCGTTTGGAAAGCCACTCCCACTTGATTTTTATAGTTTGAGTCTTCATTATTAAGTTATTGACAATATTAACTAAGTTTTACAAGGTTAAATTTAGGTAAATTATAATTATCTACCTAAACTCATTACCATTTAACTTACTAACAGCTGGTAATGGTTTAATTCAAAGTCTGCTCCACGGTCCAGAATCTGCTATTTACTCCTGAAATCAATGCCATCCTCACCCCTTCCCAAGCGCTAAACCAATGCCATCTTCACCAGTCATCAAACTTGCATTCAAATTTTTTAGGGGGAAATAATCCAACTTTATCATCAAATTACAAATAAACTCAGTTGAGCAGATCAATTCTCTTATTTGAACTAAACTAGATAGGATTCCTTCAATAATCATTAATGGATTAGATTGACATAATGCATTCAAAAAATTACATGCAACATACAGAACATGCCGTATGCAAATATTTTAATATTTACAAAAGCTATGATCATTTCCTAAAATCCATATCATGATAAGGACAAAGAGTTCCAACAAAATTAGGAACCATGCAATTCTTGACGAGTCAGCAAATATAATAGTCAGCAAGTGTGAGCTGGACAATACAGTGAAACATCAAACAACCAACAAAAACAAAAGCCACTGACTAATACCTTAGACAGTGCAGTTAGGCCATCCTTAACCTTTGGAATAATCAAAATGTGAGTTGGAGCTTGTGGTGATATGTCCCTAAAAGCAAGGACCTACGATAACAAAAGCGAATATAGATAATAACACTGAAGTTAGTAGTGCAGATAAAGGATGTAGGAAAAGATTAACTTAGAACGTAAGTTCAAGACTACCAACAATGGAGGGAACATGATTTGAATTTATCTCAATCGCAATCGTGAGTCCAGAAAGATTTGTCCATGAGACAACCAATAAACAATAACCATATGCTGAATGAAATAGAAAGACTACAGATGAGTTCATCAGGTAGCATAAAATAATTTATAAAATCCTTTTCACTAATTAGTACGTTTCACCAAGTTAATTCAATTGTTTTGTCACAATGAGTTATAATAAATTATTGGATCATATTTTATAAGCATTAAATTCCTACATTGCTTAGGATTTGGAGATGGACTTCTGGACTATGGACCAAACTAGTTCATGTGCTACTAATAAGACTAGTAACAGGTCAACACCGTACTGCATACCTGCCATACACTGGTAACGGTTGGACACATAATTGTTAAGATTTTTTTTTGGCAGGGAAGGGGTGGCATATGTTGGGGCAAGATTGATGTTCTACTCATTGCAGAACAGAAATAGCTATAACCTTTTTGAGTTTTGCAGTCTTTGCTTCACGAAAGAGTATTCCTGCACATTCACTTATATAAAAAGGAGCAAACTTCCCGTTTTGACTTATAATGACGTATAATACATAAACATAAACATATAGGAGTTCACATATATCTGAAAGGAACTGAGAATAAAGATCAATTCAATCGTCAAACATCCATAAAACACGAGGGGTCTTCTGACATCGGGAAGAAGTGAACAAACAACAATAGGTTCTTTAAACATAATCAGATGAAAAATGTCACCTTGTCATCCTCAAAAACGATAGTAGAAGGAATCTCCTTGTTAATGATTTTGTCAAATCTGCACATTCAGTCACAAGTTTCTGGTAAGTTCCAAACTCAATGAAATGTAAATGAATATTCCAATTAAAGTATATGTTATAGCAAATAGAATCGGTAGAACAGCAAACAGCATGCCCACACTTCGGCACAAAGGACAACTTAATTAAACCCCGAAGCCATAATAAGCAATATCTTCGATCAACTAGCTATAAAAACACTCAGGAGTCAGGAACACGCCACTCAAACAAAAATTATAAACAATTTCCTGACATTTTTAAAGAAGCAAGAAAATTATGTTCTGGGAAGCAAGAGGAGACGAGATGACCCAGGGGAAGAGAGACAAGTGAAAAGAAAATTACAAAAAAAAAAAACATACATGGTTGGAGAATCTGATGGAACAGCTGCAAGAGCAGCTTCTTTCTCTGAGGACGCCATGGGAATCGGAGCAGGACAAGATATGTGAGAGCTTAAAATGGCGAGACGGCTCTTTTTTATGTCGTCATCAACCATCAGTACCCTAAGCTGCTGTCTGCATTTCTTTAATCGCTCTTGTCCTCTGCCAATTATAAGTCGCTTTTAAATTTAAAAATATATACCAATTTTTAAAAATTAAGAAATGTATATCATTGTACACAAAATTAAAGATATTCAATAATATTTTTTCTTTTCCCAATACACTTATCAAATTAACCATAGTCCTATTTTTGCTTCCTCCTCACTTGCTTCTTCTCTATTTTCTCTTATTCTTCTCAAACGACGCTTTTTTGCCTGAGTGGAAATTGTACTTTTCTTATTATTATTATTATTATTATTATTATTATTATTATTATTATTTAGTGAGACCATGTTATTCTTCTTCTTCTTCAACTAGACGCACTTGGATATCTATTCTTCTATTTTTTAGACGTAGAAAAGGCTCAAGTAGTTACTTGGTTGTTTATTGACAGAATAAAAATAACTACTCGAAAGGTTTAAATAATTATAAATAATTACTTGAACCCTTCAAGTAATCACCTGGTGTCTGGGTTACTGACTGGCATAAAAAATGAATAGTTGAAGGGTTCAAGTAATCATAACAAATTACTTGAACTCTTCAAGTAGTCATATGATCTCTGAGTTGCTGACTCACAGAATGAAAATAACGACTTGAATGGTTCAAGTATTCATAAATAACTATGAACCCTTCAAGTAATAATATCCTTGAGTGGTATCATAGGCCGGTGATATGTATCAAGAAAGGACATGCATCGGAAAGGAAAATGAACAGTTTATTGATTTGATTTTGTGGGTCAGAGATATACAATTCTTAGTTTTTAGAAATGGGTATATCTTTCCAAATGAAACTTTTGAAGGGTATATTATTACAAATAACCCAGAAAAATTTCTAATACTCTATGATACGTGTATAATTTATTTAAAAAAATTTCGTGAGAAATCAGAGTGAAAGAAAGGATCATTTGATTTTTTAATGAAATTTGACCTTTTGTTAGGAGATAATACTAAAATGTCCCCATGCTAGACCCTGGTTAAACGAAAAATTGTTGTTAGACTCTAATCTAACATTTCACCGTTAAATTTACACGAGCTAGATCACAGTGTAGCAAAAAAATTTGCTAGACCCTGGTCTAGTAATCGTCAATTTTAACAAAAAAAAATTTAAAATAAAGGGGCAAATTAGTCTTTTTTGATATAAAAGTGACTAATTTCTTTAAAGAAAAAACAGATAGGAGTCCCAATTTCGTTATTTTCTTAATGAAATCACCATCTATTTTGAAATCACCATCTACAAAAAATGATCAACTTTTCAACTTAAATTGTAAAACAGTTTGTATTGCAAAAATAGTCGAAATAAAGTAAATAATTATTTATATATGTGTAATTTTAATAAATAAATTATTTGCTTCAATCATTTTTTGCCATTTTTGTAAATAATTTTTTTTTTTACCATTTTTACAATTTGAGCTGGAAAATTAGTTTTTCCTATCATTTTTCGAAGTATAATTTCTCAATCAAATCCTTGATCAATTTAAATTCTTTCGGTTAAATACTATGGTTAGCCACAAATTTTTAATATTTTTATCAAAATAATCTAAATAATTGTAGAAAGATAAATTTTAGCTGAACCTTAATTCTCTTTTATTGTATGTTTACTGAGTCATTATAATTTTAAAAAGTGTATTGAAAAAATTATAAATTGTTTTGAGGTGTTTTCTTAATTGTAAAGAATTAAATCGGAAAGAATCTGAATGTCGATGTAATTTATACTTTGATCAGTAAATTGAACACAACTATGAATCATATCACATGTTACATTCTCATGCATCACATATTTCTATGTATTTCATACTTTGTTAAATCGAACAAAAAATATCAAACTTGTCTTGTCATTACTTATCAAACACAAATTTCTAATTGTTGAAGTTATTTGATTAATTGATGAAGTTATTGAGTTTGTCTCGTTGGCACTGATCCAACACAAAAATTAGTGAATTTATCTAATTCATTGGTGAGATAGATAATGAGTTAGATAAATTAAAAACGTGTTAAAAAATTATGTGAAAAGTACTGTATCTCTCAATATTCTATGGAGTACTAGAAATTTTTTCTTAATTAGAGTGATCAATAAAAATGAGCCAGTTGGACGGTTCACATCTCATAAAATGAAAAGTTCAAAAGGTGTTCCTTTTTTTATTGTCGTGGTGATTAAATGTAACCCTTATCCAGTTCACTAGCAATAGCAGAAAAGTCGTGTTGAATCGAACATTCTTTATTAAATGAGTTTTTTTAATCTGTCAATTCAGATCTGGTGAACAACCCTTATTCTTTAGAAATAAATTTTTAAATAATTTAATTTTACTTTTATACTCTCAAAATAATAAATTAATTTTTTTATTTTGTAATACTTATTGTTATTAAATTCAACTTAGTTATATACATATATACATATGTCTTATAGAATCTTTATATATAACTAATGCACTCCCACGCGCAATTCACATGATTTGAAATTTTTGAATAAATATATTAAATTATGGTGTAACATATTTATTGAAATAACATATGTTATTATAATAATTTCTAACAGATGTTGTGCATGCTATGAACTAACAAATATTTCTATTAACGTAATATTTTAAAAGATGAAAAAGTATCAAATATTGTGCAAAAAGAATTTATATACATTATTGTTGTTTGATAAATTCATAAAAATATATTAGATTTTGATCGTATATATATTTGCTTCAAACTCTACACGGTGGTCCAAACCGCCAGTAAAAGCCAGCAGTTTCTGGACTCTATATGGCGGTCCAAGCCGTCGATAGAGATCATAAATTTAAAATCTATACCGGTAATTTGTTTACCCTATACTGAAGGTTCTCGCTTTTAACTTTTTTTTTTAAAATGATGTTGTCGGAGTTAGGAGTTATTTCACCCCTAACCCCACCCTCGAGATATGCCATTAGCAGACCTCATACCTCTCTCTCGCTCTCTCAAATCTCTCTCTCACCTCCCTCTCTTTCTCACTACCCCTCTCTGTCGCCATCGGTTTTCTCTCCCTCTCTTTACTGATTCTCTGATCTTCTGCCTCTCTCTCTCTCAACGCGGCTCTCTCACTCTTTTTGCTCTCCTTAATAATCTTAGAGGTAAGTTTTTTTAAATTTTTCAATAACTATGATTTTGTATTAGCTTTTTGTATTGATTATTAATATTTTGCGTTAGGGTTTCATTCAAGATTGTGATATTTTTTTATATATAATCATTGACTAAATGTGAATTTTGTTGAAAGATTATATATTTCTTTTTTTTTTTCCATACCTTTGGGATCAAAAATTGTTTGGCCAAGATTTGGTCGATTTGAATCTGATTAGTGACGCTAATTGAGTTTGGAAGGAATATAGTAGTGGTGATTGTGTGTATAATGATGCAATTTTTATATGGATTTTAATGTGTTTAAGATTGTTATTTCTCCTTCCTTTTGTGAATTTTTATATGCAATTCTTGGTGTTAATTGATTGTGATTTACTTGATGTTATGATTAAAAAGTATTATAAGTTTGGTAGACAATTTAGCGTTATATAAGAATATGTTCATAAATCTTTGGATAAGAGTAAGATTCAAAAAACAAGATTTAGCAATAATATTTGAATTCGGTAAGTGAATTTCTTAAAATTTCTTTGAACAGAGCGTCTAAATATTGAAACATGTATTGCTCGTGTCAAAAATAAGGAAATGAGATGTAGATGAATAACGATGTTGTCTACAATCACTTGATTCGTAATGCCTTTGTTAAAAGTTATACTCGTTAAGATTTTTATGGGGAATCGATTTGGGTGGTAACTCTCAAGTTCAAGTTGTTGGTCATCGTGGCACGTGCGCGAAGCGTGTGGCGCGTGGCTATTTTAAAAATTAAAATAGAATCTGTCCTCCAATTATTGGTTCGTAAATTAGAATTGGTCAAAATTATCGTTTTACCTTTTTAGTTACCTCTTGATCCTTAAATACCATAATCTACTGGTGAATGACTAATTTATAATCTTATTATAAATTTGAGCTCAATAACCATTCAGTTTCAGAATTAATACTTAAGGGAACTAATATACGATTGGTTGGGAAAGCTTGGATTCTAAATCTTGTAAGATTATATTCCTATTCATCCATATCACAGAATCTCCAAAATAAAAGTCACTAACATGTTTTACAAATAAACCTTAACAAATGAATCAAAAGATCCAATTAACATGCATATGAGTTCATGACTACTCAGGATTCAGACTAATCTACATATGATCATCGAATTGATGTCTATTAAACTTTATGATAAACGACACGTTGATAAAGATGTTAATTCACATCGGTTCAGTCATATATAATCTCGTTATATGAAGTACATTAACTAAGATGTATAACATCAATGATCCGGATCTAGATCACATGCATTTATAATGCTTAGTGAACCGTACTAGCAATCATTCATTAAAGATTTCATACTTTAATATGTTGCTGACAACTTTATTCATTATTCATGTTCTTAATCCCCTCGTACAAATATAAGATCATAGTCTCATTAATGATTAGGAAATTTTCATATGTTTATATAAGTTATTCAACAATAATTTAAAAGAACAATTATAAGATATATGTAATGCTCATTAAATTTCATAAAAAAATGTCAACACACTCGCTTTGAGGTCATAACCCTAACAATCTTTCATTTGCCCTAAAGCAAATGTGGTATTCTCTTAAATGACTTCGCAGGAAGTCTCTTTGTAAAAGGATCAACCAGGTTTTTTTTTCTGGCACTATCTTCATAACAGTCATATCCCCTCAATGCACGATCTCTCTTACAAGATGATATTTCCTCTCTATGTGATTGCCCTCTCATGACTCCTTAGTTCCTTGAAATTTACTACCGCCCCACTGTTGTCATAGTACATGATCAGTGACTTGTCCATATCTGAAACTACTTTCAGATCAGTATAGAACTTTCTGAGTCATACTGCTTCTTTTGCAGCTTCATAAGCCACTATATGTTCAACTTCCATAGTGGAATTTGCAATGTTGGATTGTTAATACTTCTTCAAGCTACAGCTCCTCCACCTAGAGTGAATAATGATCCAGATATTGACTTTCAACTGTCTTTGACTGATTGAAAATCAGAATCAGTATATATAGTGGAGTTTAGGTCTCCACCTGAATAAACAAGCATATAATTTTTCGTTCTCCTAAGATACTTGAGAATGTGCTTTACTGCAATCCAGTGTTCCAAATCCAGATTCAATTGATAATGAATGACAATTCCCACTACATAACAGATGTCCGGTCTAGTACACAACATGACATACATGAGACTCCCAACAGCTGAAGCATAATGAACCTTTCTTATATCCTCTTCCTCTTGAGGTGTCTTAGGACATTGTTCCTTGGAGAGGACAATTCCATGTCTGGTTGGTAGTAGACATTTCTTGAAATTCTTCATAGAGAATCTTTCTAGATGCTTATCAATATAAGATGCTCTAGAAAGTACCAATAGCTTGTTCTTTCTATTCCTTAGGATTTGGATGCCCAGAACATAGCTCGCTTCTCCCAAATCTTTCATTTAGAATTTTTCAGCTAACCACTTCTTTACTTTTGACAGAGTTTCTACATCATTCCGAACGAGTAGAATATTGTCAATATAAAGAACTAAGAAAACCACTATCTTATTTTTGATGTATTTATAAATACAGGCTTCGTCAACATTTTGCTCGAAGTCATAAGACTTTATAATCTCATCAAAAGTAAGATTTCAAGATCTTGATGCCTGCTTTAATCCATAAATGGATTTAAGCAACTTGCATATTTTCTAATCTTTCCCCTTTTATATGAACCCTTCTGGTTGCATCATATAGATGCTTTCTTCAAGACAACCATTAAGAAAAGCTATTTTGACATCCATTTTTCATATCTCATAATAAAAACTAGTGGCTATAGACAAAAGGATGCGAATGAATTTTAGCATGGCCACATGGGAGATTGTATCTCATAATCGACTCCCTCCCTTTATGTATAGCCCTTGGCTACTAACCGTCCCTTGAAAGTCTCTACTTTCTCATTTGAAGATCTATTTACATCTAATGGGCCGGACATCTTCAGTTGGATCTACAAGTTCCCAGACAGAATTGGAATAGATAGATTAATTTCCTAGTACATTGCTTCTTGCATTTCTCCTTTTAGGATCATCCATTGCTTCTTCATAAGATAATGGATCATCTTTATCAGTGTCTAACACCAAGACATGTGCTTCTAGTTCGTAACAAACTGGTTGTCGCACAACCTTCTCACTACGACGTTGCACCGGGATTTCCTTTACAGGAACTATGGTTTCTCTAATTTGTCGTTTATCAGTAGAAATTGAAGGTGGTTTGATCTCACAGCCTCTAATTCCTCGAGAACTACTTTGCTACGAGGTTTATAATTTTGCATATAGTCATGTTCAAGAAAGGTTACATTTGTCAACACAAACACCTTTTGATCCTTGTGACTATAAAAGTACCCACCTCTAGTCTTTGGAGCAAAGCCTACGAATATGCATACCTCAGACTTTGAGTCTAAATTTCTGGTCTTCGGCCTAAGAACGTGATCTGGACACCCCCCCCATATACGGAAATGATGCAAACTATATTTATAGCCATTCCATAACTCTAAAAACGTCTTGGTTAAATACTTAGAGGGAACAACATTCAAAATGTAAGTTCAGCGTGTAGTGCGTATCCCCAAAATGTAAGTGATATTAATGAGTAGCTTAACATCGAGCTAAAAATATCCAATAAGGTTCGGTTTCTCCTCTCTGCAACACCATTTTGCTCTAGTGCTTTAGGTGCTGTAAGTTGAGATATGATTCCACACTTCAGCAATTAATTCTTGAATTCTAAATCCAAGTATTCACCGCCTCTATCGGATCAAAGGGTTGTCAATGATTTACCTAATTATTATTCAGCATCAGCTTTGAAGTCTTTAAACTTTCTAAAAGTTTCAGACTTTCTTTGCATTAGGTAAGCATAACTATATCTTGAGTAATTGTCAATAAAAGTGATGAAATACTCATACCCACCTCTATCTTATACATTGATCGGTCCACAGACATCACGATGTACTAGCTTAATTGGTTCCTTAACTCTTTGGCCCTTTTCTGTGAAAAGGTCTCTTGGTCATTTTACCCTCTAGACAAGATTCATAAATAGGAAGAGTTCCAACATTTAGTTCTCCCAAAATACCATGCTTTGTTAACCTATTTAACTTATCTAAATTAATATGTCCCAACCTAAGATGCCGAAGATATATTATCATCATCGTGAGAAACTATTTGTCGTTTGTTACTTTTAGGTTTTGATACTTTAAATAATTCAAAATTATTTAACGCGCAGTTAGTTTAAGCATATACAGTCCGATTATAACTTTTCCTTGATAAGTATCGAATCCATTCTTAGAAATAATAAAGTCATTATTAATAAAAGAAATTTTGAATAATTTTTCTTGCAAAAATAAAAAAAGAAATCAAATTTCTCAAAAATTCAGGAATAAAATAAATATCGTTCAAAACTAAATAATTATATCCAAAAAGTAAATGGACTATCCCTAATGCTTTAGCTGACATGAGCACACCACTACAACTCTCAAAGTGACCTTGCCATCAGCCAGCTCCCTTGACGAATCAAGCATCTGCATAGAAGAACATCATGGTTAGTGGATCCTGAATTAAATATCCAGGATGACAAATCATATTTCACTAAACAAGCTTCAAGAATAAATAAATCATATTTACCTTTCTTTTTCAGCTCAGAGAGATACTTGTTACAGTTTCTTTTCCAATGACCTTCAACCCCACAGTGAAAATTTTTTCCCTTAGGCGTGTTGTCTTTCTTGCTCTTCTTGGCTTTTGACGATGTCTTCGCTTTCTTCCCTTTCTTTTTCTTAGTTTTACCATTTCCATTGATCTTTCCTCTTGTTACTTTTAACAGTTTGAAGGCTTTTGCTCGATAACATTTGTCTCACCCTCTTTGGTCATTCTAAAATTGAGTGACTCAAAAGTCTACAGTTCATTCAACAATTGGGTCATGTTGAATTGTAACTTGCTCATAACATAGTCAGTCGTGAATGCAGAAAAAACTTGTGTGAGTGAATCAAGTATAATGTTAACTTAAGTCCGCTCATTAATGGTCGTCCTATGTACTTCTTCCTCGTGCATTTGTTGATCATGTTCAAAACATGTTCTTGCACAGAAGTTCCATTTCTCATCTTAGTTGTCATATAGCTACTAGTGGCCTCATAACGACTTTGATGAGATTGCTACCCAAACATCGCCTGTAGAGATTCCATAATCTCACAAGCAATCTCCATGCTTTCATGTTTGGTTTTCAGAACATCATTCATTCTCACAAGCATGTAGCACCTCGCATTATTGTTTGTTATGATCCAAGCATCATGTTTGTCCCTAACATTCTTAGAGGCATTAGCAGGTGACTCCTCAGGACATTACCCAGTAAGAATGGACTTATGGTTCTACAAATTAGCATCAAGTTCATATTTGATTTTTAACATACAAAATTATCACCATTCAATTTCTCGAGAGCGAGTAAAACAGTAACATGATAGACATAATAATGATAATTGAAGTTTAAAACATACAAGATTCAATATAATTGATAAATATATATAGTTTGAAAAGTAAACATGATGCATGAATGCAACATAATAAACACACAAAATTTAACATTTACTAATCACGGTAAAAAAATCCCAATGATTAATGTACTGTCATAGGGCCAATCAGATTAATCTCAGACTGTCTACGAGATATTTTCATCCTTATTAGTTAAAACTTAAAATATCTCATATTTTCTCTTTTAACAATAAGGTATCGCTTATTGGGTCAAGTCACAATTATACACATAAAAGTTTAATTGTGACTTTGCAAGTGTAACCCATTATTTTTGAATTCCATGACTTGATTTAGAATATGCCGCATCAGTCAAAACTAGGCTACATCACTTCCTCATATCTTCGTAAGAAGTCCAATGTTGGTTTTGGTACAGCTCGAAAGCTTCTTTAGGGAGATGAAAATAAAGCCATCTCGAGGCCCTCACTGTACTTCACGGTGTTGTACTAATAATAGAGACCGTAGGTTACATTGACATGACAACCTTTTCCCACTAACTATTTTAGGATTATGTGTTTCCATTTTAGCTAATTAATTAATTCTAAATTAATTACTAGTTAAAATAATATTCTTATGAATATTTAATAATCAGCTATGCCATTCTTATTCGTCTAAGTTCATTTAACCTTCTAAAGTGCCTAAGTCATAATTAGGTAAACTTAGATTAACTAATTAATTATATTCATCAAATTTTAATAAAACTCTTTTACTAAAGTCAGTTATCCTAAAGGTCACTATAGTCTTTAGTGTGATGTGATGACCAAGTTTTAATTAGTTAAAACCTAGTAGCTTACATCATAGTTACTAAAACTGTTCCGTTTTGTCCGGAATGGCTGGAACTTTCCGGTTCTAGCAGTGGATCGGAACGGTAAGGTGGGGGTGTAATTTCCCGGATGAAATTTCGGAGTATTTCGGCCGAAATGGAGCATTCCAGCCGAAATGGCTATGTTTCACCCAGAACCGGAAAAAAACTAAAAAAGGCGAAACACCCCCATTCTCTAGTCACATTTCAATCCAACACACACACACACACATTTCGCAAAGTGCAAACCAACATCAAGATGATGGTCGGTAATCATAACTATAGGCAAAAAAATTTGGAATCCAACACTCCCACTAGTCAAAGACTTGGAATCAAGCACACCATATGTTAAAACTGAAATCGTTTCAGAGCATAATCGATAAAACCCCACGAAGAATAAGAAACCACAAAGCTAATCGACAAATTTTTCACAAATTTCATAAATTTCACAAAATAGAAATTATAATAAAAATAAATTTTAGGATCAAATTTCAGAAGAGAGATCGAGACTCCACCAAGAATTAGACAATACAAAATATTGACCAAATTTCATACCTTGAAGAGTGAGCTGTTCGCGAGAGAGAAAGGAAAGAGATGAGATCAAGACTCCACAAGCTCGAAGAGAAAGCTTGAGAGATCGAGAGAGAGCGACCTGTTCCAAAGAGAAAGCTTGAGATAAGAGATTGAACTGGAAGAGGAGCTTGGCTGCTGTTGTGTTTCTGAGTAAGGAAAGGAAAGAGATCGAACTAGAAGAGCTGGAGTGGAGAGTGGGTGAGTGATCACGTAATGCGTGTGTGTTTCGGGCTGAGATGTGTGTTTTCTTTTGGGCCGAAATGTGTGTGTTTTTACTCAAATGTTATATATAATATATTTTATAATATTATTTTAGATGACCAGAATTTTTTTCTGAAATGGAACACTGGAATACCGAAATATCCGAAGTGTTCCACTTAAAAAAAACTGAAATGACTCCCGAAATGGAATTGACAACTATGGTTTACATGCAATTAGTTTCATAAAATAATACATATAAACATATTAGGACAATTCTAATAAATCATGTTTCTACTGATGATATGCATGATTAAATAAAACTATGTGAGATTTTTATATATGACATATGATTGACTAATGCATGGACATGTTATCAAACATAATAATTAAAATAATTATTTAATAATTAAATAAAATAATAATGGATCAAGTGAGTTTTGGGTATTTCTGAATTACAAACCTTAAATAAAGAAATAAAATTACAAAGCGGACTTGAAAAATACATATTTTTCAAATATTACTTTCTCCTCCTCATGTCTATCTTCGTAAATTCTAAGCTTTAAACAAAGATCTATTTAATTAAAAAATGTATTTTTCATAATTAAAATTAATTTTTATAATTATCCCTTTAAAATAGTTGATTTTGGCTTAACCAAATAAATATTTTGTTTGATTTGGTCAAATTTGGGTCAAACTCAATCAACCTATTAATTTCTAATTTCCATAAAAATTAAAATTAATAAATAATTTCTAATTTTCATAAATTTAAAAATTAATAATAAATTTTACAGTTACGTTAATTTCAAAATTTAAAAGGAAAGTTTGTGCGAAACTTCCCTAAAAGTGACAACAGTTACTACCGACGACAGGACTCTCCTATCGCCACCCTTCACCGCCGGCCATCACTACTGTAGCAAGTCCCACTACCGGCAGCTGCCACCATCGGAATACTATTTTCTGGTGTGAATAGTAAATTCTGCCGATCGTCTCGTGCGTTCTTCGTCTTCTCGCGTTCAAAATAAGTACAATAATATTCAAAATAAATTACAAAAATTCCTACGCCTCAAAATGGCTAACACAAGATCTAAGAAAAAATTAAAAGATCAAAACCTAACCAATAATCACCATACAATTAACGATCCATTATTTTTTATACATTCAAAAGATATAACCATCAATTCATTCATACATATCTCATATTATATGAACAATGCAAGAAAACTCACACATCATTTAACATATAAATATATAAAGACCGCTCTGATACCATTTGTTAGTCGTCGCGGCACGTGCGCAGCGGAAACGTGTGGCGCATGGCCATTATAAAAATTAAATTTTTTAATAAAAATTGAATCTTTTAATAAAATAACAGATAATTTTTAATCAGTCAGGATCCATTATATATTTATAAGTTAAATCTACAACTTACAATGTTAGGAATATATCTCTTGTAGTCTAAATCAAGTGTACTCGCGAAATCGATCGATTCACCGTCCCCACGAAATTATTATTATGATCAGCAGACCCCGAGATCCACACCAAGATCTTTCAAATCAATTCTCAAAACACTAGGACGTGTGTGGGCATGTAGAATATAACGAAGATATTTTTTGGTATCTAGATGTACTCAACACATGAGATCTATAGATTTGACTGAGAATGACTTTTGTGAAACGATTCTCTAAAAGAACATGATGATTATTCTTTTAGAGATTTCAATTAAATTTTAATCATAGAAAAATCACTCCTTCAGAAATTATGTTCTTCTCTCAACTCTTGATTGATCAACTGATTCTCTCATTCGACTGATTGATTGATTCTTGATTGATTCATACATCTGAGGCCATCAGAATAATATATATATATTTTTTTATAATGATATATCATATATTTTGGGATAATTGAAATAATATTTAATTATAAAATTACCAATAGTAGTGGGACCCGCTGCTATTGTGCACAACTGTAGTGCCACATGGCACTGCAGTGTGCCGTGAGGCAGCACAATGTCTCACGACACCACTGTAGTGCCACGTGGCACTCCAGTGTTACACACCCACTACTGTAGTGTCATGTGACACTGAAGTAGTCTATGTCAATGTCTGATAATTAAACAGTGATTGATACGTGACAATTACTACGTATTAAATATTTATTTTAATCAAATTAAATATCTAGATTTTTTTAATTTAAAATTAACATATTTGATTATCCCTATCAATTAAATTATATGTTATTTCACAAATAAAAGATTTAGTTGATCCAAATTATTATCTAATAATAATTTAAATTTTTTTTTAAAAAAAAAATTTGTATGACATATGATTGATTAATGCATAGACATGTTATCAAATATAATAATTAAAATATATATTTAATAATTAAATAAAATAATAATGGATCAAGTGATATTGAGTATTTCTGAATTACAACCATTGAAATAAAAAAATAAAATTACAAAGCGGACTTCAAGAATACATATTTTCCAAATATTACTTTCTCCTCCTCATGTCTATCTTCATAATTTCTAAGCTTTGAACAAAATTCTATTTAATTAAAAAAAGTATTTTTCATAATTAAATTTAATTTTTATAATTATCCCTTTAAAATAGTTGATTTTGATTTAACCAAATAAATATTTTGTTTGATTTGGTCAAATTTGGGTCAAACTCAATCAACCTATTAATTTCTAATTTTCATAAAAATTAAAATTAATAAATAATTTCTAATTTTCATAAATTTAAAAATAATTAATTTTAAAGTTACATTAATTTCAAAATTTAAAAGGAAAGTTTGTACGAAACTTCCCTAAAAGTGACAATAGTTACTACCGATGACAGGACTCTCATATCGCCACCCCATCACCGCCGGCCACCACTGTCGTCGCCAGTCCCACTGCCGGCAGCCGTCGCTGTCGAAACACTATTTCCCGGTGTGAATCATTCATTAATGATTTCATATTTTAATATGTTGCTGATAATTTTATTCATTATCTATGATCTTAATCCTCTCGTACTAATATAAGATCATAGTCTCATTAATGAATATGCGATTTTTAGATATTTATATAAATTATTCAACAATAATTTAAAAGAACAGTTACAAGAAAATGTAATGCTCATTAAATTTCATATCAAAATGTCAATATACATGTTTTGAGGGTATAACCCCCAACACAAATAAATGAAGAACGATGTGTAGACCCTATAATGTCACACACATTAGAATGTTCCAATAATATACATAAGTTATTATATTGTACTTTTGGGATTGATATTATAGAAGATATGAACTCTAAAAGAAATAAATATAGTTGAGGATGAGTCTGAACAACGAGAAGCTCTAGATCTTTATGATTCAGTTAGAGATAGTAACCAATCACTATATACTGGATGTAAAAAGTATTCAAAGCTATCATTTATTGTGCATTTTTATCATATTAAATGTCTCTATAGATGGTGTGATAAATCTTTGATCGTGATTCCAAATTTATTGCGTGATTCCTATCCCAAAGGTGTTCAGCTTCTAGTGACATTTTATGAAGCCAAAAAAAATCTTTAAAAAGTTGTCTTGGGTATGAGAAAATATATGCGTGTCCAAATGATCGCATGTTGTATTAAAAAGAATAATGTTGAAGATCAATCATGTAGAACTTGTGGTACTTCAAAGCTGCTGAACAATTAGAATAATATTGGATCCTCATCAAGAACTCATACAAAAAAGTAAGTAAACTACGAGCTAAGATGTTGCGTCATTTTCCTCTAAAAATAAGATTGAAAAGGTTCTATATATCATGTCAAACTGTAGAAAGAATGAGATAACATCATGATGAACACACTAAAAATAGTGTGTTAAGACATCCTATAGACTCGAATACATGGAAATGATTTGATGATAAATTTGATTTTGCATGGAATGTGCTTCTCATTCCATAAAATTTACCCTCGTGCATGTGCATGAAACAATCCAATTTCATTCTTTCATTAATCATCCTAGACCCAAACTTCCTGGCAATAATATTGATCTACATTTAGCACAATTAATTGAGGAATTAAATGAATCGTGGGAGATTAGTGTAAAATATTTATGGTGCATCAATAAAATAAATGTTTAAGATGCATGTATTATTGTTGAGGACTATTAGTGTTATTCCTAGACTGAGTAATTTGTCTGGATAGAATACACATTTAAGATTTGCTTACCCTCATTATAATAATGATACTGACTCTTTCTAGAAAACATAGTAAAAAAAATTTGTTTCATGAGGTCATCAGCGGTTTTCAGATCTTTTACTCATAAGTATCGTTATAATACAAGCTTCTTCAATAGAAAAATTGAAGAGAGAGTAGCATCCTTATCACCCACTGGATCTACAATCTTACAATAAGTGCATAATATTTACGTTACCTTTGGGAGGAACGAATGCTCGTAGAAAGAAGTATGGTGAAGAGAACTTGCGATATTGGAAGAAGAAAACTACTTTTTCCGAACTTCCTTATTGGAAGTTTTATCTTATAAGTCATACTCTTGATGTGATGCATGTAGAGAAGAATATATGTGATAACGTACTTGTGACGCTTCGTAAGGATGCGTTAAAATCAAAAGATAAATTAAAAGTACGTTTAGACATCCAACAGATGAGTATAATGCATCAGTTTCATTCTTAATTCATGGAAGGGAAGACAACTTTTTTACCTCCTGCAAGTTTTCATTGACAAATAAGGAGAAATGTGTGGTGCCTGGTACTCGAACATTGACTTGAGGTATTTTCTCTACCCCTTATTACCTTGAAAAAATAGGGGCAGCTTGCGTCCTTGAACCGATAACCATTTTTCGACTAACTTAGCCTCCTTAGGACCTATTAACCCTTTCATAGTTAAAGCGAATTTTGGTTTAATTAATATTCCGATCAAGATACGAGACTTAATGACGCTATTTTAAAATAATCTCTCTCCTAACATAAGACTTCTTGGTCAAACCAAAAAGATTGCCAACAGAATGCTCCTGCCCCACCATGCCTGGCCCTTTACCTTAACTTAAGAAGAAAGAGGGGGGTATGAAGCGTGGAAAACAATGCAAGAAGTGTATGATACAACTAGTAACCTTAAGGAGTGGCGGCAAAGCTCTTGATTGATCAACGAGACCGTAATGGAAGCGGCTAATTTACAATAGACGAGTGGGTGAGTTCACGGGGATTAAGGGGTCTTGGAAGAAGTGGGTTCGATTCCTATAGCCCCAATGTGGTGAATTCGGTCGACCAGGCTAGATCTTGAAGAGAGAAAGGAGGAAAAAGTCAGGCTAGTAGCTAAAGTCTTTACTCAAACATATGGGATAGATTATGAGGAAGCCTTTACCCCGATAGCCAAGATTATGTTCGTCTCCTGCTCTCTATTGTTGCGAATTGAGATTGGCCTCTGTTCCAATTAGATGTTCAGAATGCCTTTCTGAACGGGAGGAGACAGGGACTCTGACCGTGTGTGATATTTTATCTTCTTAGAATATAGAACATGAAACCATAAGCTTCCTTCAAATGAGGTATTCACTAATTCCAGGCATATCTGTCATTCTCTAGGCGAACATATCTTTTTTTTTTTCATCAAGAAATCGATCAACTCACTCTTCTACCTTTCAGATAGGTTTGCCCATATTATTGTAGTTCTGTTGTCCTTGTCAAGTGGCATTGACTCTATTTCTTCTGCAGCTTCGTACCTAGGGTGTTGTGGTTCTCCAATGTTTCTTAGCCAGTAGTTGCTATTGATCATCAGCCAATGGCTGTTTTCTTTTAACATCTTCCGAGGTTGGCTACTTTAGTGTTTGGTGATATATGGATCGAACCACTTTCATTTTATGAATCCAGGGCCTTCCAGTATTAATTGTATTGATCGTGTGTTAAATAGTAAAAATTTTATTAGACAACTTTCAGCAAATGCAGGAAGAGAAAAGGTACCTTTAGAATATTCCATTTCCCCATAAAAATTGTTTAGAGGCCGGTCTGGGTTTTACAGCTTTGTAGGGTTCATCAAGATCATCAAACATGATTGGTATGCTGTCAAGGGCATATTTATGCTTCATGTCATCGTCCGTTGTTACTTCTTGTAGTAAATTTTTTGTATATTTCTTTGTGTCCCTTCGAGTTTTGTCAATATGATTGTATCCATTCTTCGTAATAGCTCTACGGCTTTCATTCACTCTAATTTGTCAACTTTTTACTTTGGCTTTAGCATGGCTAGATATTGCTTCAGATACCCCTTGCTGATGAATTATTCTATGTAACCTTTCAGTTGGTAGCAGTCTTTCGTCATATGTCCATTGCTTTATGGAAAGGGTAATACTTGTCTTTGTCTTTTTGTTCTAGTT
The DNA here is from genome assembly GCA_003255025.1 of Datisca glomerata. Classification (NCBI taxonomy): domain Eukaryota; kingdom Viridiplantae; phylum Streptophyta; class Magnoliopsida; order Cucurbitales; family Datiscaceae; genus Datisca; species Datisca glomerata. The sequence continues at coordinate 170,970 of QANY01012886.1, forward strand.
ACTTGCTGAGTGGTGGCAGAATCTTCAACCATGAGATTTGTTTAAGATGCATGGTAAAATAGTGTAGATTTTTCCTCAGCAGTTTAGTTTTTCTGCTTCCCATCGTCTTCTCTTAGGTTTGTTTTCATTGTAATCATATTTGCGGCTAGAGGTTTCAACTCTATTCTTTCTGATGCTACTTTATCCCCCTGATAACCTATTCAATAGCCTCATCATGCTTCTCCTTTGTCCTCTAGGTTGATGTAAGCTTTCACTCTCATGAATGTTTTTTCCATGGTTAATGGCTTAACTTTCGAAAAATCCTCAAACCTGGAGGACTGTGGGTCCAACCCTAGCCTAAAAGCTAACCTTGCTACACGGCCACTACAATCTTTCTTCTATAAACTGATGCGTATAATCTCATAATGATTCTTCCTTTTTTGATATAGATGTTGAGCAGGTGTTCAGAAGCTTACATGACCGAGCGTCATGTGGCGTACTATTCTAAAAGGATAGAAGACATAGTAGAAAAGTTAATAACATAAAGGAAGAGAATGATACCAGGCATTGCTGCCCAAGCAAGTGGGAATATTCTGCACATGAATTCATCCTCATGCTAGTACAAGATCATCACTTGTCTGAACCGGTGTAGATGATCTACATGATCCATTTTTTGATGTAAGATTTGAACTTTAGTGTCATGAATTTTTTCAATACTGGAGTAGACAAGTTTTCTCAGCACAACGGTGATCTGGTTAAGAAATCAAGGTATGTTGTTGCGATGGTCCCCAGCTTTCAAATTTTGATCATATCTTTTTCTAACATTTTCCAACAGCTTGCTCTATTAGTAATTCCTTTACTCTTATTTCTCCAATCGCTTCTCCTTCAGCACATTTGGACTAAATGTCTGTCTCTATCGTTCTGCTACGCATGTTTTGATTTAAATTCAGATTCATCTGCCACTGAGTCTTTGATTTTCTTGCTCATCCTCTGGGTTTCTCTGATTTTCTTGTTCACCTACACGAAAATGTTGACTTACCTCACTTTGATTTTCTATTATCTCATGCTACAAAGCAACAACTTATTCTTGGATTGATTGCAATGTGGCATGGGGAGCTTAATTGCATCAGTTTTCCATGTTCGCCACCCTTGCAAGGACTGCTTTCACTATAGCTTGGATCTTTGCATACTGTTGTGTGGATTGAACTGAAGGTCCTGCCCAATTTTCATTGTCACGAGTAGTGCTTGATCTCGTAGGCATTTTTCGTTTAGTTTTTATGGTGGATCTTTCAAGTATTATTCTTTTCTTGACAAGAGCACCATTTTGTAAAGGTTTATTACTACTAATAAAATGGAAGCTGAGAGTCAAGTGAGTAAGAGTTTATTGTATTCAAGTAAGTTCATATGTCCCTTCATTATTAACATGTCTATTTATATCCCTACAAACTAGTTGTTTGAAACGATTCTATATAACTGTATCCAGTAGATCATCAAGGATAAGAGGTTTGAGATAGTAATGGTAACTAATTTGGCTGACTCCAACAATTGTTCATCATCTTTCCGTCCATTTCAGCACACATTTGAAATGTTTCATGACCATCCCAATCATAAAAAAGTGTCACATGTCATTTCCTTACTTGCTCAGCATCACTTACCTTTCATTTGGGGGATAGCTCAGCGATCCATGTATACATATGGTAGGTAATAGCTTGTGTGTTGCATGACTTATGTAAATTTTATTATGGTGAATTAAAATAGATATGTTTAATATCCCGTGTCCATTTTGCACCCTAATTTTTGAAAACTTACAGTAAAGACAATGCCTTGTTTGGTTTTATGTACTGGACAATACTAAAAGACTGGACAATATTATATTAGTATTTTCCTATTTTTGACTTGACAACCTGTTTATATTAGCTAATACAGACAGACCAAATAATACTTTTTTCACTGTATTAACTAATACGGCCTTGATCACTAGAACTCGACATGAGTAAGAATAAAAAAAATTCATCGCTCCATTTCTCCTCTCTACCTCAGCTAGGATTTTTAGGGATTGAATTTTCTTTTGATAGGCTCTTTTTTCACATATTTACTCAATATTCACATTTTTTCTAAATAATTGAATGTATCTATTACTATTGTAGAATGTATTGTCTACTTGAAAATATGATTTTTTTGGTGATTAAAAATCTAAAATAAGATGTAGCTTCAGAATGATGGATGACGATTTTATAATTCAATACTATCATGTATCAAACAGTGTCCATGTAATACGGTTGTTGTTAGTGTAATTTTTCAAACTCGGAGTGATCATACAAGGTGAATCATTGTAATTTACCCTTATAAAGTGAAAACGTTATATTAACCTGTTAGCATAATTCATAAAATATGAAGTGTATGCTCTTTGAGATTTATATTATATACAAACTCACAATACAATAATTTTATAACAACAAAATATCAGAATATTTACAATAATTAGAGGGACAAACTACAGTTATTAAAGATAATTTATAGATAAAATAATTTTATTTTAATAGAGTGATTTATTAAAATAAAATATCAGAAGAATTATGAAAGTTGAATCAATTATATATTGTATATCCTGATGGTTATTCAAAAAATTATAAACATGAACTAATTTCATTGGATAAACAGTTAAGATGAATTACACAATAAATTATAAGAAATATGAAATATACCACTGCAAATGCACTTCATTTATTCATACCCAAATGAAGTACATGCAATATAAAATGAGGTACTTCATTTGACATACAATATTTCGGGGTACATATGACCCGAATGAAGTACATGCAATTTGCATCATAAATAAGTACATCATTTTAGATACCTCATTGTTGCATTATTTGGGCTATATCCTGATGTTTATTCAAAAAATTATAAACATGAACTAATTTCATTGGATAAACAGTTAAGATGAATTACACAATAGATTATAAGAAATATGAAATACATCTTTGAACTTACACAATGAAAAAATCTTATGTAAGATTTATTATAGTAAAAATTCTCTCACTCTTTGAAGATGGATGGTTACGAAAGAAGTTTCGATTCTGCGGCAATCATTCTTCTACGGAAAAATAAAATATTCTAGTAGCAGACATTCCGATTGCTCATAGATCTTGATTTTATGTTTTTTTTAACTAGCAAAACGCTAAAGATAAAACTACGAAATATCTGAACAAACCATATTAAGAATACAAGCGGGACATTCAAACAGTCACAAGACGATGGGCAACCTCATTGGCCGAACGAGGACAATGGCTCAGGTGAGGGTTCTGCGTAGCTGAGATCAAGCTCCTACAGTCTTCCAGAACACCACCAGCATTGGAAAAATCATTAGAACAAGAGGGCAAACCTTAAATAACTTGCAAACAATTGGAATTAATCTCATTCAGCACAAATTCTGCTGCTTAACTAATGAGATTCTCCCGCAAAGCTAGCACTTAAAGGACAAAATTCTGCTGCTTAGTTGATTTTATGTATTGAAATAGAGTTATATATGTAAATATGAACTTAGGACTTTATTAACAAATTTAAATTCACTCACATATCAAACGTGGGACATTAGTAGCTATTGTTGCCATGCCTTCTTTTATACAGATTGGAAAACGTACCTTAAAGCGCACTATTGAGTTTGTGAGTACTTTATTTAAAAAAACTTTTTTTTTACCTTAAAGACTAACTATTATTGTCTTTATACTCTTTAGTATATGAAAGCATTTTTACATGAAGCATATATTTAACTATTTCATAAGATGCTTGTAAATATAAAAGAAATGTGTTTCATTTATGTATCAAGTACTTCAAAGAACAATAGATAACTTCAGCATCATTATGTGTGAATACAAGATTCTATTGTTGATGGTACCATTGCAAATGCACTTCATTTATTCATACCCAAATGAAGTACATGCAATATAAAATGAGGTACATCATTTGACATAAAATATTTCGGGGTACATCATTTTAGATACCTCATTGTAGATAAGTACTTCATTTTAGATACCTCATAAATAAGTACATCATTTTAGATACCTCATTGTTGCATTATTTGGGCTATATACAGCACAAATAATGTACTTCATTTAAGTTGCTTGTATCTCATTTGGATAGGAATATACCTCAAATGAGCTTGATTTACGAGTATGGTACCTTTAACAATATAGTAGAACGACCCATCAAATACATATAGCAACCTGGTGATCCTATTCAAATTAAATGTCTCCTTAGGGATCGTTTGGTTTGAGGTTTGTAAGATTATCTCTAGGAACATGATTAGTGGATATGTGATTAATGTGAATTATATTGGTGGAAATGCATGATTATTATATTTGGTAACAAATTAGAATCTTGTACTAGATTAATGGGAATATATTATACTTTTATGATTTTGTAAAAAAAATTTAGATGATAAAATGTATAGGAGTCTACAATTTGACATTTGTATCCTTCAAATATTTTCAACAAAACATATATTAAATTAAATAACATTTCAAAAATTATAAGGGAATGTAAGACTCAAACAAGTCAAATAAAAAAAACTATGGGTGTACAGAATTTAAAGAGAAAACAAAAAGAAACAAATTAAAAACGACCATTCAAATTTTGGTAATGTAGTAAAATTTGTTATTTCGGCAAAATAAAAATATACAGGATTTTATGGAAACTCATAATTGTATCCTGTTGTTATAGGTACGTGGATATTTACTTTTCTTTTCACGAATTAAAAAGAGATAAAACTACCAAGATCATGTCTAACAAAAGATCGAAAATGGACAAGAAGGGGCCAAGATTTTTATGTTTGTTCCTCAATCTCACCATGTACAATATTTTCATAATAAAAAATGACTCCCATGCAAAGAGAATAATTTTAATATATATATATATGCTTGGAGTTAGGATACTAACGGTTCGGTTCGATTCTTTTTTTTTTTTAAGAAAAATTGAATCGAGCCGAAATTTTAGTTTGATAATATTGCCGAACCAAACCGATCGGTTGCGAAAAAGAACCGAATCAAAACTTTCAGTTTTGTTTGGTTTGATTCTTTGGTTCGGACTTAGTAATTATATAATTACTTTTTTAAAAAATTTCAAAGGAAATTACTAAACAAAATCATATAAAAATAAAGTTTGGTACGGTTCAGTTCGATCCGATATAAAATTACATAATAAAAAATAAAAATGATAGAAACCTAAAGTTTCGATTGGTTCGGTTCAAAAATTATTAAAAGTTCGAATCGGAGCAGGACAAAGTGATGAATAACTTCTCTTTCTTACAAATCATGTCATTCCATTGATAATTGTTAATGACAGAAGAAGATCCATATTTCTTTCAAGAACTAATAATATTTAATATTGATAGTGAAACCTATTGTATTTTAAATTTAAAATAAATTAAACGAATTATAACGCATATGAAGATGTAATTTAATCACATTAACGATAAAAAATAACTCATTTTATTCTTGATCAGGAAACAAAGTATAGTTCGTTTTAAAATCCTCAAATCTACCATAACAATATTTTTTTTAAATCTATTCAACGGCTCGCTCAAAAGAACCCGACAACGACTACATAGTTTTCACTCGAGAAGACGAGCTATCGAGGCTCAAAAATTGCATATGGTTCGCGTCATATTAAGACGAAAGCTTAACTCACCCAGCAATAATATATACAATACAACCATCCATATCTAGTTGCCTCATGTTGGTAGTAGCAAAATAGATGGCCTTTTTACATTAACGAACCTTCATATATCTAATATACATTGTATCCAATAGGTGGTACAAACTACAAATGGATTGATGGGTATTGTTACAACTGTTCTTAACCGCAGCAATTAGATATTCAAATTATTTTGTAACTACACCAAATTAACTATATTTTAGCTACCCCATCCGACCTAAATTATAAACATACCCGTCCGAATCTGTCAGTCATATTTCTCCCGTGAACTCAGATTTCAAGTCTATTCATATCTAATCTCATTATCATTTCCATTCAAGTCTCAGTCTTACTTCCTAATATAATCATTCCCCTGCCAAGTCTTTGTTAATGCCATAGAGGGCAGAATCGTCCGTTGACTCACTCCCAACCCTTTGTTTCTTTCGGATTGACGAGGGTCCAACGGAGGCATCATCGGGCAGGTCTGAATGGGATGGCTTTTGCTTATCCTCAGTCAGTGTCTCAGAAGCATTCAGTACACCACCTAGTTTTTGCTGTTCCTCAATGATCTTTTGCAAATACTTGCCTTGTGCTTCAATTCTCATCTGTAACTGTCTTTGAACCTGAAAACATATCCCAACAAGACCAAAACATCCTTAAATTAACACGAAAATCTGCTACACGAACTTGATTTGTTAAAGATTCTATCCGAAGGGAAAAAAAATAGTGATTCGTTATGTGAATGCCAGTCATAATTTGGGGAAATGGGAGAGATGAAAAATCTGAAATGTAACGAACACTCTACCAAATCAAAAATTAAGAGAGCTTTTTTTTTCATCCACAGAGACTGGTTTAAGACAACATAAACACATTTAATGTGTTTTTTTCGTATCATAAAATTTTGATACGAGGTGAGGTTTTTGGTGATGTTTCCTTTAACTTGAGTTGTATAATCGATACAACTCTCTTGTCAAATTAAATAGAGATGGCTCAAGACTGATCTTGTGGGTTCTATTAAAATATTATTGCATACCATCACAACAATGAATGTTGCTGTGGCTCATTTGCATTTCTAAACAATTTCTCATGTTTAATATGCACATTCTATGATTCTCTAAACTCTACTGAAATGGAGACCAAAGTTTTCTTTTAAGAGAGAAGGGTGAAAAAACTTTGACGTTGGGAAGTATCCTAAACGGAGAGGTTTCTGAAAAAATGTACATAAAAAATGTGTGAAATAGTTGGGTCCTGTTGCACTGCCCCATTAGGCAATTTCAGGAAACTCTTCTATTGAGAAATTTTCATTACTTGCAAATTTAATTCTACTTTTTTAAAATTCTTTACTACTAAGCTAAAATAAGCTCAAGGCCTAGGTGTAGTGAGAGATCAAAACCTCAAGCTGCTCTTGAAGTCGCTTCTGAACCTCCATCTGCATCCTCAATGCCTCATCCATTTGCACGCCTCTGAAGGGTATAACAGATAAAACACACCATGTGAACAAGAGAACAAAGAATTCGTACAAAGTATTGCAATTTTTTAAGACAAACAGGGTCTCACGGAGAGGAATCCATGCAAGAGAGGCTGTCTCCAGATCCTTTTTTCTCATCTTTAGAACCTAGATGTCAACAAAGAACTCTCCTACTTAAGATAAATATAATCGCAAGGCAAATAATTACAATTTTTACTAATTATCTGGAAGAAAAAAGAGGGGCATTCACCATCAGTAGGAGATTCTGGGACGAACTTGGCAAGACGATATTTCTATGCAAAAGACCAACAAAAGAAACAGTCAATTAAGAAATGCGTATACATCAACATTTATGAGCATGTGTAATAAAGAGATGAGTATCTATTAAATGACTGTACCTGTAAATGGCTTTTGACATGATAAATGGTAAGACCAGGTACACCCATCACTCGTAAAACACCTTTTGGTGTTGCTCCTGAATGAGAAGAGGAATCATACTTAATTGGAATATATCAATTGAAGTCAAGCCAGGTTACATTAAGGTATTGAGGTTGCAGTTGCCATCCTCAAATCAACATTTTACTAAACTTCCCAGAAAACAAACTCTAATTATCCAACAATCCAATCCAGCCTCATGACGAATCTCTGGCAGGTTTAGTACTAACTTAGCTCAATTTAACTGATGCAAACTGATGAGAAGTAACCAACATGCTAAAACTTCTATACGCTTGTGGGAACTTAATAAAGATCTGATTTGAGTTTATGAACCTGAAGCCATTCTGAATAGACGTTGAAAATGAGAGGCTATCAAATCTTATTAAAGAGTTTCCCAAGACAATAGCCAGCTACCCACAACTAATGTCAGCGAGAATTTAAACTCCCAACTGACCTTTTTTCTCCTTTTTCCCATTTTTCTTTTCCTAAATCACTAAGAAGTATTATATTGATTGACAAAAAAAATTATGGTCAAGGACCACCATATGGATTGAAACTAAAACTCAGCCAATGAACATTTTTCCTTTCCTAAACACCATACTAAAGAGAATAGTCTCAGGAAGAAGATAATAACAAATCCAGATTATAACAAGAAAGGAGGAGATCAAATCATAAAAGATAAGAGTCAAGGAACAAGGATATTTGATTGGAAGGAAATAATTGGATTAAGTCACTGCTTTTATAACAATGTCGCATGACAGATAAATAAGAGTAAAGGGGAGGGATGGACAGATAGATATATGAAAGTGAAGGTAAGAAGGGAATACTAGGAATAGATCCCTTCTTTAAGTTGAAAAGCGCAACCCGATCACTCCTTAAAACCTAGGTGTTAAGAAGAGGAGTACTACAGCCTTATAACTAACACTGAATGGGCAAGTCTAGGCAATGTGGGACAACATTCGAATACTTTACAAAGAAGAATGAAAAAAGAAGAAATTTTATCATCAAAAGCTCCATTGTTCCTCCCATGCCAAATGGTCCAAAAAATGCTTAAAGGGATGAGACACAAAGTCTTTTCTATCTGTCCATTACCCACAAAAATCCAGTCACACAGAATCTCCTCCTTGGTAGTGGCAGACATTTCCCAAGAGGTGTTCACCCTATCAAGGATACTATCCAAATCCGGTAAGAAAAATGGCAATGCAAAAGGAAGTGATTGTTGCCTTCCTCTGCCGAGTAGCACAAATAAGATCTGTGCCCTAACTTATACAGTACTCTATGCATTTTGCTCTTGATTCTGCCTCAAATGAAAAACAATTTTAGAGTCAAATGGAGAAAATGTGTCCCAATCTGCCAAATGGAGGGAGAAGATAAACTTGACAGTGAGTAGGATAGAGAGAGTGATGATATGCAAATATGTGATAAGAATAGAAATTAGTGTTGACTTCAAGAACTTTTCTTCTTCAAAATAATAAAATGATCTTTAACCCTAGATCGCAAATACAAATTTTTTTTTGAGGTCATTTGATCTTGATGCGCAAGAAAGCAGAGAAAAGGTGGTGGTCGCTAAGTTGGTAAACAAGCAGAATAGAAGATATGCAAAGATGCGATGAGAAGAAACATTACTACAACTTTGACTATTCACCTTCTTGCCAATAATGGGTGGTAATTTATTTTCATTCATCAAGATTCTCCGAAGGTAGGCATTCACCCAAGGTACTAATATTCTGAATCAATCAAGTATGCATACATTAAGGAGTTAAATATTTTATTCTTAATGAGTGTCCTCCATAATACAAGTCAGACGCAATGATTTCCAAAAGTGAATTTCATTATTTACAAGTGCAAGTCAGTATCCATAAAGAAATAAGAAATAAGATTTTAAAGAATAATTTTGTGTTATTTCAATACACAAGCCACTACTTTCTAATCAATTTAAAGTTTTACAAGATCTGAATACAGCATTTAAAACTTGGGTTAGACATAGTATAACTGCATCAATAAGTCAACAAAAAAACCAAATTACTACACAATCCTCACTACGAATTCATTGCCAACCGAAAATTCAGAACTCTACTATAGATAGAGTTTGATAATTATATGACCAATAAAAAGTAATGAAGATATGCACCCAATAAACAAAAACTACAGTCATCAGGCACAAAATAAAAGAGCAACATGCTGTACAGTTCTCTAACTTCATATAATATGGCTACTTTCATCTTATAAAAGTTTATCAACTCCATTGGCAACTAGAGAATAGTTCAGTAATAATTCATCCATCATTGCATGACTCAAGTCATAGACTAGATTACTAACAAGGAAAACAGCCCTAACTAGCACAACCATCATGTCTAAAGTAACTATGAAAGAAAATTCTTAACAAAATGCCCAAATAAGCTTCAAACGTTCTTTTATGGAGTACAAGGGTGAATTTAAAATGAGATACAGAGAGGGAGGTACCAAAAGAGTAAAGTGATAGTCCACTAGCATATCAAAATATGAGAAAACAGTTACTGCTGTGTATGATTCACTACCAAAACCCTCAAACCTTTGACCAACCCATCAATATACCATATCAATGACTTAAACAAAAGGCTAAACAATAGTTGCTAAGAACATAAATGTTACTCAATCAGTTTATTCATGTACTTATTCATTTGATCACTTTTGTTCCTAAGCTTTGGATAGGATTGAAGGAAAGTAAGATTAGAGAAATTGTAAAAGGAACGACATCCAACAACTTCGGGAAAAGCCTCAAGTTTACCTTCATCATTTTCCTTCCCAATATCAAAGATGCTGTTTCTATCAAAGCTTTCAGGCCAGTTAGTCATGTTAATAGTTTCTACAAGACTTTTCCGCAGTTCTGGCTAACAAATTGAAGATGGTGGCAGTCCACGAGTTATTTTGGGAATCAGCATGCTTTTTGTAGCCAGGAAGCAGATCTTAGATGCAGTTTTGATTGCCAACGAGTGCATCAAATTTAGATCGAGATCGTGTTTCAGAGGTGTTAAAAGTAAATTAGACATTGAAAAAGCCTTCAACCACGTGAATTGGGAGTTTCTGCTTTACATTCTTTCTGAGATGGATTCTGGTCCCTAGTGGAGGCTGTGGACAAAAAGTTGCATCTCTTCCCCAATTTTTCAATCATTGCTATTGGGTCATTGAAGGATTTTATCAGGAGTTCCAGGGGTTTAAGGCGAGGGACTCCTTTCCCCTTTGTTGTTATGGACCCCTTATGCAGATTCATGTGCAGGATTTCTTTCAGGGGTGTTTTACGAGGCTTTTAGTTGAACTGAGATAGGGTTATGTGTTTAACTAGCTTACTCTTTGCCGATGACACAATTATTTATTGCGAAGCGGATATGACCGACCTCCGATATCTTCGTTCTATACCACTTCTTTTTTAGTTGTTTCCGGTCTTAAAGCCAATATGGGAAAAAGAGTGAATCCCGAGGATGTACCCAATGTGGATCTTTTGATTTCCATTTTAAATTTTAAGGTGGTTAAGCTGCTTGTGTCTATCTAGGTCGCTGTCTTGGAGCAACCCGAGGAGCTGCAAGCTCTGTAGTAAATAACACCACTTGTTTTTGCACTGCTCTTTTTCTCATCAGGTGTATAACACGATTTTTAATAGGCTGGGTATCGATTGGGCATTGCCCGCCTCCATCAAGGAGGTTCTTATTGGGCTGACTGAGAATTGTTTATGGAGATCTACTCACGTTTGCAATTTTCAGACCATTTGATATGAGAGAAACACTAGAGTTTTTTATGTTGATTTCTCTCCTCATGATAAAGGTTTTTTTTCTTGTTTCATACTTTCTTATGAAGATAATATATCCTCATTTTGCGTCCTCATTTGACGATCAAATGTCATTTGTCCAGCCTTATAGGGTTTTAGTTTTTTCAATACATTACTTTTTTACCGATCAAAAGAAAAAAGATAAAGAGGCTATAGCTAACAGAATTTTTTTAAGACCTGATTTACTTTTCCACAGAGCCTACGCAATAAATAGAGAAATCATAGACCAACTGGTTGAAGTCGAAGACAAGGGCTTTATCTCAGGCTGAGAATGAAGTATACCTTCAAACATAATCTTCAACATAGATGGACTACTCTCTAACTACACACAACTGAAAAAGCCACAAATCATGGAGTATGCATAGTAATTGTTGCTTAACTTAATTCATGCGTTATGTTATGCTAAATGGAGAAGAACCTTAAAGTTTAATGATATTACATTACTGTAAAGAAAATACCCACTGTCTGGTCCACCAAGTTGTGTAATGGCATCCACAAAGCGGTCATGAAGATCTGACGTCCAACGCAATCGTTGCTTCCCACTTCCTGCAGGTGTTAATGACGTTTTCACGGCAGATCCACCTACCATACCATTTGCTTCTTGATCAGCACCTTGAGCTTTATGTGGCACCAGACTTGCAGTTGAAATTTTCTTTGCATGATACATGTTGACGAAATAAAAAAAATAGATCGACCCTCTGTGAGCACCAAATTCCATTAAGATAGTTATTAACTTATTAATCATATAAACCATTGGATGTTAACACTTAAAATTATAATAGCTTGCTACTAGTCTTTGAAGAATCAAGGTCACTTCTGGACTTCAGTGCACAACAGACATATCTATTTCATTTATTCAACCAAATCTATAACTAATGAGTAGAATAAATTACGTTGGTAGTGTTATGTAGTCGGTTTAACAATTATGTCCAACAAGGAATAATTACCCCTTACACCGATGTTCTGAACGAAGGATTACCTAGCTCAACTATAATATGACAAGTAATTAGTCCTTGCAACTAACAAAACCGAATTATACACAGTACTACTCAGATTCTTATCTACAAATGAAATAAAATGGTCCTAGAGAAATAATAAAAAAGCATTTTCTGAAGACGAAAATGGGTTAGCGTGCCCATAGCAGCAAGAAACCGAAGGCTAAAGAATAGTGGCAGACGATATAAGTATATAAAATCGAATACACAAGTATCGTTAATAAATAACGATTAAACCAGAAAAATTGCTTGACAAGCTCAAACTGAAGATACAATCAAGAAAAGGAAATTTCGCTGCAGAATTTGACTAAACTGAGCACTGGACTAATAATGATAATTAAACAAAAGCATTAATTGCGTTAAGAAAATTTAAAATCAGAAACCATAATTCAAAGAAGTGTCAACAAAATTTCACCTGAAGATCTACAGCTTTAGCATCCTCATCTTCAAACTCCAAAACAGAATAATCGAATAGGATAGATTTAAGAGACTTGAATGGGGATCAAAGTGGTGCAGAAAAAGCAAGCTCAGATTTCAGAATTGAATTGAAGGGTCGGGGGGAAGCAGGAGCCGAGGCAGGGAGGGTTGGGGGGGGGGGGGGTNAGAGTATGTGGAATTCCTTTTTGTCTTTTGTAAGGGTTTGAGATTCCGTTGAGAGTCCTCGAGGTAATTGGAAGAACCAATTTTGTGAAATTTTGTCCAATTATCTGACCGATTCCGAGAGAGAGAGAGAGACAGTTTGTTTGTTTGTCAAAATAGAAAATTTACAAAGGATCGGCAGAGGATGACTAGCTCACAACCACACGGGTTCTTGATGCTTTTGAAAGTTTGTAAAGGTGTTTTAGTGTTTACTTAAAACGAGTTTTTAGAAAATTAAAAACTAAATTAAATAATATTGGTTTTTAAAAATATTTTAATCTATAATCAATAATATAATTGTTTCATGCAATACTTCAAAAAACAAAGGAATAATAACATATGATTCTTCAACAGATCCCAAAACAGAATACATGGTAATTTTTCTCCCCCTTAAAGTTTTCTCTCCCTTATAATTTTTTTTTCAAACACTCACTAATCATGATATCACTAGCTTGTCTATAGTCATTTGTATAATATCTAATGAACAAGAATGTTTACTAATATACTTCCTCACCATCCATAAATTACTATGCTATACCTCGAAACACGCAAATACCAACTACAAGAGTCATCAACACATATTGTCAGTTCATCATTCGACTTCTTCATCTTAAATTGAAAATTATTTTTTAAAGCAGCGACTTGAATTGCTTTCTTCAACTCTACCTTACTACCAAACAAATCTCCCTCCCTAACATGAAAATTAGTTGGAGCATTCTCAACATCAACAGTCTAAAAAAATGACACTAAGACGGTTGCTCAACAAGTACACTACTAGCTGAACAATTCATAGTGTCCACCATAGAACAACTGGCATTGCCCATGGCTGAAATTTCTAAACATTGACCAATCTCTACATCTAATGGACAATACACACTTTTTTCAAATGAAATGAACCACAAAACATCACTATCATCCTTCAACTCTAACACTTTATAATATGTCATCCCATCACTAAGAACAACCTTCATATGTACATTTTCTCGTGTAGCAGACAAACATAATTGACTTATAATCAAATCCAATAGAACACCAAATGTTGAATCTGCATCAACAAAAATTGACTTTTCATTTGTTATCTACATACGTATTGGTATCACACCATCTACCATCATAGAAAAAATAATAGGTTCTTCGACATACCTGAAAATACGATGGTACATAAACTTCAAAAAAATAATGAGATGTAGAGTAGAGAATTATCCCGCCAGAAGGTGCTGTTCACAAATTCTAACCATACAACTCGTAATGTATATAAATTTGATACTGACAGTGTTTAATTTAAATATAAATTTAAGAATATAAATTTGTCTACACTTAAATTGTGTTGTTATGAGTTACAGATGCATCTAGTTAAGATATCTACTAGGGATGTTCAAAATTGTCTTGAACCAACAGAATCGAACCGAAAATGACTGGTTCAGTCGGTTCTTTATTTGGTTCGGTTTGGTTCAGAAAAATAAGATAACTGAAGTTTTGGTTCGATTTATAATTTTGGTGGTTTTCGAACCGAACTGAACCGAACCGAATCAAACCAAACCAAAATATTAAATTTATATTATTTTTTATTTTTATATATAATTTCATATAAAATCGAACTAACTGAAATAAAACTTTGATTTTATATTTTTTCAATAATATCATTTAAAAATTATTTTTAATTAATAATACTAAACCGAAGAACCAAACCAAACCAAAACTCACGGTTCAGTTTGATTCTTTGGACATGAACTGTTCAGTTCAGTTTAGTTTCATTGACGAACCGTGAACACTCCTAATAACTACAAAAAATAGAAAAAACAATAAAGACCATCACACCAGACAAAGATCACAGACTCATAAATGAAAAAAATAAATGAATAACCAGTAGTAGGGCAACAAACTGAACAACAGCTACATTATGAACAACATACACTATGAGCAACAATGTAGATGATCTTGAATGAAAAAAGAACAAAATATGAACTAGAATGAAAAAGAAGGCCTAAAAAAGATCATCTACAATAATGTAGATGATCTGGTTGAACGAATCAATAGAAGAAAGAAATCAAGAAACAAACTTCGACGAAGGAAAAATGCCAGAAAATCGCTCTGAAAAAGAAGAATAACAGGACGCGGGAGCTTAAAATCAAAACATAATCATATGAAAATCACGAAAAGAAAAACAACTAAAAAATCACGATCTGACCAGGAAACCTACATCTCGAAGCAAAGCCTAATCATGTGAACCCACAACTAAGCAATGAGTAAGTTTTAATCTTACTTAATTTATTATCGTAGCAAAAATACT
Organism: Datisca glomerata; assembly: GCA_003255025.1. Lineage (NCBI taxonomy): Eukaryota > Viridiplantae > Streptophyta > Magnoliopsida > Cucurbitales > Datiscaceae > Datisca > Datisca glomerata. Next base: position 186,272 of record QANY01012886.1, read on the forward strand.
AAGAATGGAGCCACATTTAAAACACTTGATCTTACTTGGCAAGTGTTGTGATGAAATTTTTAATCACTATTTGGAAAGAAAAACTTCATCAAAATTAAGATGATAAAAAAATTTGAATCTTACTTCAAATAACAATTTAACTTCTCTGGTCATGATTGAGAAGTCCTTCACCACTGAAACCTACAATTTAAATCAGCTCCTGATTTTTTTCGAATTGAAGATTGGCTAGATAACTGAATCCTAACTTTGTAATGATTTCTACATTAATTAATGACAAAAATCTCAGTTTCTACAGAGACATTCTCTTAGAAACAAAATCCATAATATATTAGCCCAATAAAAAATCTTGAAGGAAAGATCCCCTATCATTTCTTCTACATTCTCATAATCATAACCATGAAGAATTGGAAAGTTTATCCTTCAACTTTCAAAATACATTTAAATAAAAAAATATAATTATTTTGACTATATTGATGCTTGTTACATGATATTTATGGATCAAAATAGTAATTTTTCCCACTCGTGGATTTTTAAATTTTGATAAAAATTCCAAAATTAATTTTCTAAATTGGCTCTTAAAATGGTGGTCCATTCATGGTCATACCTTAGAACTTTTTTCAATTGATTTACAACAATGTCAATTTATTTTTAAAAGTTTACAAGCTCTCACCAATTGAGGTCTCCTTTCCCCAAGTACTTTATTTTTCAAATAAATATAAAATGTCTTGGATCCTGAAGTGGCAATACTCAATTGAAGATGGAATCCTCACTAGACAATATTATGTTAAATGATGGGAAAAATCAATACCGAGAAAATTATTGCCTCCATCAATCATGAATTTGCAAGTATCCACCCTAATATGAGACTAGCAAATCTTGTTACCTAGGCTCCATTAAAAATTAATGAGAGCAATAACCCAAATCCACGAATCAAACCATCTAGTCTGAATTTATCCAAAGAATCAAAACCATCTCCAAAGGGAAAATCAAAGGCCATAAAGTCTAAATCCAAATTGAAGCAAGCATTAATCCCAAAAAATGCTTCTCCTTTCGGAAGACTATAACATATTTGACTCTTAAAGAAGTATTTGTCAAAATTTTTATTTTTCTGTTTGTGGTATTTTTTCCTACAAGGTTTGTAAACTCTTCTAGGATTTATATGGGAATTTTTCACATTCTTTTGGGAATGAGCAATAGCGGGTAAACTATATTGCTCATAGATTACTCTAATAACAGTCGATTTTTAAATTTGATAGAGGGTCAATTTTAATACTCTAACAACAATACCGCAAAACTTTCACAAACTCTTGAAATATTAATGAGAGCAATAACCCAAATCCACGAATCAAACCATCTAGTTTGAATTTATCCAAAGAATCAAAACCATCTCCTAAGGGAAAATCAAAGGCCATAAAGTCTAAATCCAAATTGAAGCAAGCATTAATCCCAAAAAATGCTTCTCCTTTCGGAAGACTATAACATATTTGACTCTTAGAGAAGTATTTGTCAAAATTTTTATTTTTCTGTTTGTGGTATTTTTTCCTACAAGGTTTGTAAACTCTTCTAGGATTTATATGGGAATTTTTCACATTCTTTTGGGAATGAGCAATAGCGGGTAAACTATATTGCTCATAGAATACTCTAATAACAGTCGATTTTTAAATTTGATAGAGGGTCAATTTTAATACTCTAATAACAATATCGCAAACCTTTCACAAACTCTTGAAATATTCAACAGAGTTAAAGGAATGAAAAAGAAGTTAATTTACAAGAACTTCAAAAAGAAATAAAAAATATCAAAATTGAAATAAAAGAATTAAAAAATTCAAACACATAATATTTTTAACATCTTTTTCCAAAATTTTGCCAAGTAATAGTCGATTTTTAGTAATTTTAATTTCAATTCTTGTTTTAAGAAGAATTTATTAATCAACATGGTATGTTATTTTCTTCAAGTCTCAACACGAAGTCAAAACAATTGAAAAAATATAAGCTCTTGGAAAAGAGCATAAAACTTGCCAATTATTTTCCCCTAATGCAATTAAACTTATTTTTTATTATTTTTTATTTTTTAATTCTTGTTCTAATTGATGAATCATAATATCTTGATCATTTTTAATAGATGATCTAGAAAAAAAATTTCTAGGAGTACTAGACTAGCTAAACTCCCTAATTTGAGGATTTGAACTAGAAGATTAAAAATTAATTTTAACAGTCTCATCCATGTAATTCTAACAGTACTAGAACTGGCTAAACTCCATAATTATTGTCCTTTCAGATTATTAACCAAGACAATAGTTCTGAATCAGAATGCCATAGGACTGAATCCCTTCTTCAATTTCATATTACCATTTAAAGATCCAATGTATTTTATATTTATTTGAGAAGAAAAGTAGTTGGGGAAAGGAGGCATCAATTAGTAAGGGTTTATATGTTTTTAAAAATAAATTGAAACAGTGTTGAAAACTAATTGGGAATAATTCTAAGACATGATCATCTGTAGAGTCAAGTCACTCAATCAAGCCAGATATCCAATCCACTGAAAGAACTACCCCTCAAAAATTGAAAGGTCAAAATACCCAAAAGGGTCGCATCTTACCACAATGGGCTTATGATACATTTCAGGACTCTTAAGACTCATTTGATTATATCAATATCAGCGATGATCATTAAATAAAAAATGAATCCTTTTGGTAAAATCGCCAAACTCTTAGTTTGATCAATGCATAAATTAGTGAGATAGAAGAATTTATCTTAGGCAAAATTCCAATGATGGAATAATCAAGAAATTTGAAGACATAACAATTTCAAATATCATAATGAAGCAATAGTCATGATGACTTTCAAGACAACAATTATGACTTCTCCAACATGAAGCAATAATCAAGATACAATTTGCAAGATAGCAATTATCAAGAAATATTTGTATTTTGTCTTATTGTGGAGTTATTGTACAAGTTGTCTAAAGACTAGACAACTTTTTGTCTATTTTCTTTATTTAGTCAAAAGTTATAATGTAAAATATTTTTACTTTAATTAGAAAAAAATAGTGCAAATAAATGATGTGTTCTCGATGAACTCCACCCTCCTTGCCTATAAATAGGATGTCTTCTCCCAGTTTTGATTCAGAACTTGATTAGTTAAACTTCTTAGGAGGTTGTAGATATCATAACAGATTAGAAAATCAAAGATACAGAGAAATAATTAAACATAAAAATAACTAGCCACTTGAGCGGTGAGTCAGATTAAATAAAAATAATTATTCAAGTAAACAACAATAATAACAATAATCAGCCACGTGAGCGCAGAAGAACAATAATTAAACAAATAGTTAAACAAATATTAAATTCCCTACCAGGTTTGGCTCTGATACCAAAAGAGTAAGAAATGCATTTAATTTAAAGACAATGTATGGAAATAAGAATTCAAATGTTTATTTAAGGAAAATAAAACTTACAAGTATTCAAATTTTGATTTGCAACGATCAATTAGTGTTCGAAAGAGGCGTAATTATGTTTAAATTAAAGACAGGACCATGAATGGACCACCATCTTTAGAACCAATTTGAAAAACTAATTTTAAAATTTTTATCATAATTTAAGAATCGTGAGTGAGAAAAATGACTATTTTGATGTAGAAAAATTGTATGCCACGCATCAATATAGTCAAAGTAATTAAATTATTTCTTATTTAAAAGTGTTTTGAGAGCTGAAGGATGGACTTTCCAATCCTCCATAGATATGCTTTTGAAAGTATAGAAGGAATGATATAGAATCTTTCCTTTAGGACTTGGATTGGGTTGATATTTATGAATTTTGTTTCTAAGAGAATATCTCTATAGAAACTGAGATTTTTGTCCTTGTGACCAGAGACATAGTGGAAATCAAGAATAAAAATAGACTTTGGCGATTTCGGCAGGATCCTTCAAATGAGCAAATGGAGGCTCAATGTGAACGAAATTTTTGTTGGCATTTTTCGAAAATAAGGGGATGATTTTTTATATTTGTAATTAGTTGGTTGAGTGATTGGGCATCAAAATCTTGAAATATTGAAATGGGTCATATTGATTGATAATGGTTGATTGGTGATTGGGTTTGGTTATTGTTATTATTGTTGCTTACTTGTTTACTTGAATAATTATTTTTATTTAATCTGATTCTCCGCCCAAGTGGTTGGTTATTTGTATGTTTATTGTTTTTTTGTATCTATGATTTCATAATATGTTAATCTAACATATTAGTTTCTATTAGGTTTACTTCAGACACCCCAATAAGACATTTTTAGAGGCATAAATCTCGAGGGTAGGTAGCTGTAAGAGGCAATGGGGAGAAGAGTTAAACTTCTTAGGAGGTTGTCGAAGTCATAACAAGTTTGATAATCAAAATACATGATGAAATTTTTTATCATAAGAATAATTTAGCTATCTTGAACGCTGAGTACATTATTTAGAAGTAATTCTCCTTGTAGCTATAAATCTACAATGAATACAATTTCAGACATAATTAATGTAGAACATGTTGAATATAGCAGATGATCATGTAGATCATAAGGTATGAAATATACCTAAAATCCATATTAAAGAAATCTATAAGTCAACATGGTCTGTGGCTTCTTTCAAGCCTCAGCATCATGTCAAAAAATTGAAAAAATATATGCTCTTGGGAAAGAGCATAAAACTTGTCAATTACTTTCTTCTAATGCGATTAAACTTCACATTGAAGAAGGATACAATTTCCTTCACTTTGGTTTAGTCTAGATTTGAGTAAAATGATTCACAAGAAGAGGCCTAAATAGCTCTATCTTGTTAGCCTTACATGATGCAAGATTCACCAATTTTAATGATAAATTTTAGGATTAATTGAATCTTTTATTTGTAATAGTCCAATCTATTTTGATTATTTTTCATATTTGTCTATTGGTTTAACAGATCCCCATATTCTTAAAGCTTTAACTTTGAATATCAAGACCAGTGGTTATCAAATCTTTGAAGGTGTCCAGCCCCTAGTTTTGATTTTTAGAATTCATTACAAAGTCACCAAACTAATATAAATTTTCAAGCCATCTATAGGAGTCCAAAAAATCAAACCATGTTGATTCAATCCAATAAAAGTAATGGTAATATTAGGATACTTAAGACCATTAGGTGGTTTGATATTACTTTGCTGACAAATTGGCTTTTAACCAATGAAAGCCAACCCCCTCCTATTCAAAGACCTATTGAAGATATTGATTATATTCAATAGTACATGGATGGTATTGTTGAAATTAATTTTCAGCTTTCTAGATCCAATCCCCAAATTAGAGAGTTTAGCTAGTTTAGCACTCCTAGAAATTCTTTTCTGAATTCACTGTTAATACTGATCAAGATCTTAGAATCCAACAATTAGAACAAGAATTAAAATTTTTAAAAATAAAAAAATTTAAGACTTAAAGGCATAGTCACAAATTCTCAAGTCAGTAAGCTAATATTTGATAATAAGACTGAACAATCTGATGAATTAGAATCACGCACTGCTTCTGATTTTCAAGGAGTCTTACCTCTTATTAATCCTCAACTTTTAGTTATTAATTTAGGCATCTTAAGCCAATAGTACAAGCCTGATTGAGAGGGTTTAACCTAATGGATAAACTTGTTAAATTTAAATTTCTTTCTTTTTATCACAATGAGAAATTAAAAATTTTAAAACAACATTTTATTTATAAAACTGTGAATTTGATTCCTTGTAAAGAAAAAGAATTATGTTTTCTTCAAGATGAAATAAAATTTAAAAGAATTAAAGAAAACTTCAAAATCTTACTCTTAAAAAACAAATTAAAATCTTTGAAGAAATTTTTTGTAAAGAATTGTGTGCTGATATTACTAATGTATTTTGGCATAGGAAGCATCATACTGTCAGTCTGCCTGATATTAAAGGAATTGATGAGAAGAATATTCCTACCAAGGCACGAAGAATTCAGATGAATTCAGAAATACTCAAATTCTATAAGAAGGAAATTACAGAACTCCTTAATAAAAAGATTATTAGAAGAGGCAAATCTCTTTGGTCTTGTTCTGCCTTTTATGTCCAAGAGGTAAGTGAAATTGAATGTGGAGTTCTCGATTAGTCATTAATTACAAGCCCCTAATCAACATGCTTGGAGGTGCTATTGTAGTTTATAAGTTTGACATGAAATCTGAATTTTGACAAATCTAAATAAATAAGAATGATAAATATAAAACTAATTTTATAACTCCTTTTGACCATTATGAATGGAATGTAATGTCTTTTGGTCTAAAAGATGCTCCTAGTGAATTTCTAGATATTGTCGACCAATTTCCTGATTTTTCTGTTGTTAGCGTTTATAATGTCCTTTTATCTAACCCATTTGCATATATGAAATCATTTTAAGATCCTGCCATAGAAGAATATGAAATTTTTGACCTGTCAACCATTTCTAACTATCTCAAAGAATACAAAAAGATAAAACCCAGAATGCTCAACCAAAATTTATTTAAAATAAAAAAATTAATGGAATGACAACAGCTTTTCTCAAAATTTTCATTTATTGATTACGGTCATAACGGATTCAGATATCTAATAAATGAATGAGTCAATGAATTGGACAAAATACTGGAAGAAGTTGGGTTGAAGCATGACTTCAATGCAGCACTGATTTAATGGTATGGAAAATATTGAAAAATAGGTTCTCACAAAGATAATGAAATATGTTATAAAGACAGTAAAATATTAACTGTGAAGCTGTTGGGACATGTAATTTTCAATCAAATCAGTCAAATAATTTTTTATACTGTAAGGAACTTTTTTCATTTTGCCTGATGGATTTCAAAAAGGTCATAGACATGCTGTGAAATCCTTAACTAAAATAAGAATCAGTATCACTTTCAGAAAGTATGTAAGGCCGATGAATGTTTGATTATAGATGAGTCATCGACTCCACAATTGGCCCTTAAGACCAAAATTAAATAGAAGTCTTCTACTTCTAGCCAAACTCAACTATCAAGTCTTGGGTCCATCAGACCCAATTATCAATCAGTGATTGCCAATCAATTTGACCATTTTTCAATATCTCAATCTTTTGATGTCCAATCTCTCAATCAACCAATCATAAAATACAAAAATCATCCCCATATTTTCAAAATAATTCCAGCAAAAATCTCTTTCATATTAAGCCTCCATTTGATCATTTAAAGGATCCTACTCAAATTGTAAAAATCTATTTTATTCTTGATTTCCACTATGTCCCTTGTCACAAGGACAACAATCTTAGTTTCTATAGAGACATTCTCTTAGAAACAAAATCCATAAATATTATTAGTCCAATCAAAAGTCCTCAAGGAAAGATTCTCCATTATTCATTCTACATTCTCAAAATCAAAACCTTGAAGGATTAGAAAGTCCATCATTCAGGTCTCAAAATACTTTTAAATAAGAAATAATAAAATTATTTTGATTATATTGATGCTCGACATACAATGTTTCTGCATCAAAATAGTTATTTTTCTTACTCATAGTTTCTAAATTTTGATAAAAATTTTAAAATTAGTTTTTCAAATTAATTCTTAAGATGGTGGTCCATTCATAATCCTGTCTTAGAATTATTTTCAATTGATTTGAAATAGTGTTTCAATTTATTTAAAAAAAAATATAAGCCCTCATCAATTGATGCCTCATTTCCCCGACTACTTTGTTTCTGAAATAAATATAAAATACCCTGGATTCATAAATGGAAATATGCAATTAAAGAAGGAATTCTTACCCGAAAGTATTATATTAAATGGTTGGATAAATTCAATACCCAGAAAAGTATTGCCTACATTAACCATGAATTTACAAATAACCATCCCAACCTAAGATTGGCAAACCTTTTTGCCCGTACTCTATTAAAAATTAATGAGTCCACTAACTAAAATCCCCAATTCAAACTCAGCCAAAGAATCCAAACCTGAAACCAAACCCACTTTAAAGGGAGAATCAAAAGTCATGAAGCCTAAATCTAAAATTAAGTAAGAATTGATCCAAAAGATCTCTTATTTTGGAGCATGACAATAATTATGACTCTGAATCATTTGTAGAGTCAAGCTAGTCAATCAAGCCCAATATCCAAAAAGCTCAATCCTCCAAAAAGACTACCCCTTTCAGCAATTGAAGGACCAAAATACCCAAAAGAGTCATGTCTTACAACGGGCTTGACATATTTCAAGATTCTCAAGACCCATTTGATGACATCGATCTCAGTGATGATGAATAAAAAAGGAAAAGAAAAGAAGAAAAAAATGAATCTCATTTTGGTAAAATCGCTAAACCTTCAAACAATCGATGGTTGATTAAGAAAAATAAAGAATTTTTCTACGGCAAAATGCCAATAATGGAATAATCAAGGAATCAAGAAATTTGAAGATATAACAATTTCAAATATCATGATGAAGCAATAGTCATGATGACTTCCAAGACAGCAATTATGACCCATTCACATGAAGCAATAATCAAGATGTGATTTTCAAGATAGCAATTATCAAGAATATTTGTATTTTGTCTTCTTGTGAAATTATTGTACAAGTTGTCTAAATATTATATAACTATTTGTCCATTTCTATTATTAGTCAAAAGTTGCAATGTAAAATGTTTTTTTAGTTTAGTAGAAAAGAATAGTGCAGCTAAGTGATGGGTTCCCAGTGATCTCTACTCTCATTTCCTATAAATAAGGCGTCCCCTCTCATTTATAATTTAGAACTTGATTTTCACTCATAATTATTTTGAGAGAAAAACTTGTTTTAAAAAACAAAGCTTTCTTCTTCCTCCTATTTTGTAATTTTCTTCTTCTTTCTTCTCAACATTAATTAGTGAGCAGAAGCGCTAATTAATCATTGAAATCAAAATTTGAATACTTGTAAGTTTTATTTTCCTTAAATAAACATTTAAATTCTTGTTTCCATACTCTGTCTTTTAATTAAACGCAATTCCGCCTCTTTAGGTATCAGGTTGGTTATTTAATATGACTCTCCGCCTAATTGGTTGGTTATTTTTATGTTTAATTATTTCTCTATATCTTTGATTTTCTAGTCTATGAATCTGACCTATCAGTTTCTAATACGTTTACTTCAGGCACAACAATAAGACCTTTTTAGAGGCATAAATCCCGAGGGTGGAGCTGTAAGATGCAAAGGAGAGAAGAGTTAAACTTCTTAGGAGGTTGTAGAAGTCATAGAAGATTTGATAATCAAAATATATGATGAAATTTTAATTAGGAGAATAATTTAGTTATCTTGAACGATGAATAGGTTATTTAGAAGTAATTCTTCTTGTAGCAGTAGATCTTCAATGAATACAATTCTAGACATAATTAATGAAGAACACGTTGTATATTTAGGAAATGATCATGTAGATCAGAAAGTATGGAATTTACCTAAAATTCTTCGTAAAGAAATTTATAAATCAACATGATATATTGCTTCCTTCAAGTCTCAGCATCATGTTAAAATAATTAAAAAAATATATACTCTTGGGAAATAGCATGAAACTTGTCAATTACTTTCTTCTAATGTCATTAAACATCACATTGAAGAATGATACAATTTTCTTCACTTTGGTTTAGTCCATATTAGAGTAAAGCCATTCATAAGAAGATGCCTAAATACCCCTGTCATGTTAGCCTTACGTGACGCAAGATTTACCAATTTTAATGATTGTATTTTAAGATTAATTGAATCTTCTCTTTGATGGTCCAATCCATTTTGATTGTTTTTCAGATTTGTCCGTTAGTTTAACATATCCTCATATTTTTAAAGCTTTAACTTTGAATATTAAGACTAGTGGGTATCAAATCCTTGAAGGTATCTAGCCCCTAACTTTTATATTTAGAAATCATTACAAAGTCACCAAAACTAATATGAATTTTCAAGCAATCAATAGGAGTCTAAAATATCAAACCATGTTGATTTATTCCGATTAAAGTAGTGGTAAAATTACGATACCTAAATCCATTAGGTGGTCTGATATTATTTTGCTGACAAATTGACTTTTAACCAATGAAAGCCAACTCACTCCTATTTATGGACCTATTGAAGATATTTATTATATTTAGTAGTACATGAATGATACTGTTAAAATTAATTTTCAACCTTCTAGATCAAATCCCCAAATTAGGGAGTTTAGCTAGTCTAGCACTCCTAGGAAGTCTTTTTTTAAATTCACTGTTAATAATGATCAAGATCTTAGAATCCAACAATTAGAACAAGAATTAAAAAATAAAAAAATAAAAAATTTAAGAATTAAAGGCATAGCTACAAATTCGCAGGTCAATCAGCCAATCTTTGATAATAAGACTGAACAATCTGATAAATCTGAATCACCTATTGCCTTTGATTTCCAAATGACCCTTTCCTCCTATTAATCCTCAACTCTTACTTCTTAATTTAGGCACCTTAAGCCAAGAATACAAGCTTGATTGGGATGATTTTAACCCAACACATGAATTACCCAACCATCCTTAATAGATGAATTAGGTTTAGAGAAACCTACAATATAGATCAAAGAAAAATTATCCTTGCGGAATGGAAGGCGTTCATGCTAGAATTTAGGATTGATATATTTTTCCTTAAGTATATCGAGTATATTTATGAAAAAAATATATTAAAGTCAACTCTAAAACCAAATAGGTCAAAGAAGATTCTAGTTAATAATTAGACAAAATTGAGAATAAGGTCGATGATATTCATGAATCTAAATCTAACGAATCTCTAAAAGAATCTCCTTGAATAATTCTTTTAGATAAAACTACTCTTAATATTATCCCCCTCAATTAAAAGATTGAAAAAATACTTCAAGAATTAAAAAATAAATTTATTGAGTCATCTTCTTCTGTTAAATTAATTATCTAAGATAATAGTTTTGATTCTGAAAGTCATAGGTCAGATTCTACCTGTGAATCCTCCAATTCATGAATCCTCCACCATTCACTATATTGAAGAAACATTTAAAAATATTGAGATAAATAAGCTTGAAATGAAATTGCATAAAAGGAATATTCCTCCAAATATCCAAATCACTTAATCATCTTTGGTTAATCAATTTTCTGTCTATACTGAATAATTATATGAATGGAATATTGATGAGTTTTCAGAACGAAAAGTCCTTAATAAATTACAACACATGGCTATGGTGGCCAATAGTTACAACACCACCCACAATTTACCTCACAATGAGATTATAAATCTCTTAGTTACAAGATTTACCGGAATGCTTCATTCCTGGTGGGAAAAACATCTCACCCAAGAATCCAAAAATGCCATTCTTACGGCAATAAATATTGATATCGAGGGAACCCCAATTCTTGGAGAGGATCAGGAAACAATGTCTGATGCTATTAATACATTTTTTACACAATAATTGAACATTTTATTAGGACGCCAAGTAATATTATTTCGTGTATCCATGATCAATTAACCCATCTTATATGTCCTACTCTAAATGATTTTGACTGGTACAAAAATATATTTTTATCTAGAGTAATGGTTAGGGAGATAGTAATCATCCCTTTTGGAAAAAAAATTATAAATGGCTTACCCAATTTGTTTGCCCATAAAATTAGAATCGTCCTTAGTGATGACCTAGGAAACATAGATTACAATAGTCTCACCTATGGTACCATTATCACTTAATATAAAAGGAAGGGTTAAAAATGTGTATTGATATGAAAATCAATAAACAAATTAAAAAAGAGAAAAAATATCAAGTATTAGGTAATTTTTGTGAGCAATACAAATTGTCTGCTATTTCTCATTCTCAAAAGAATAGGAAAAATTCCCAACCTAATCCTAGAAAGATTTACAAACCCTGTAGGAGAAAATTCCACGAACAAAGAAATAAAAATTTTGACGAACAATTCTTTAAAAATAAACATCATTCAAGAAGAAAACCCAATAAATGTATTATTGATAAAAGTAAAATCAAGTGTTTTAAGTGTGGGCAAAATGATCATTTCTCCAACACTTGCCAAGTCAAAAGTAAAATTAATTAATTAAAAATCTCTGATGAAAAAAAACAAGAATTGTTTAGAATTATGGAATCCATATATTACTATGAAAGTAGTAATGAAGATGTAGGAGAATTTGAATCTTCTGGATCTGACGAATTAAACTCTTCAAGTTCTGACAGTGAATCTCCTAATATCTCTGTGGGGTGCAAGGATGGTTATTGTCATAAATTTATTAATGTTTTAAAGAAAATTGAAGAATAAGAAATTTTTTTATTAGATTTCCTTAACAGATTTGAAAGTCCTAAATTAAAAGAAGAATGCCTTAAAAGGCTTAGAAAGCTAATCCAAAATAAAGAAATATTAACTATAAAAATAATATTGTTAGCCTTTCACAAACTCTTGAAAATTCAGCAAAATTAAAGGAAATGAAAAAGAAGCTACTCTTCAAGAACTTCAAAAATAAATAAAAAATATTAAGAATGAAATAAAATGATTAAAAGATTCAAACTTTGCAATAATAAAAGAGTTAATCTTTTAAAAATAGAAAATTTAATTGAAAAATATGAATCCAGTGAACTAGGAGAACCTAGTAAATCTCCAATTTCTGATAATGAGATTGAAGAACCCGTTGTCAACATACAAGATGATGACAACTTCCTTCAAACCCTTAATCACCTCAAACTTAAAAAGTGGTACATAATGGTCAAAATTATAATTCATGATTTTGATTTCATCTCCATGTCTCTTATTGATTCAGAAGCTGACTTAAATTATATGCAGAAGGATTTGTTCCTACCAAGTACTTCAAGAAGATAAAAGAATCTTTGTCATTGGCCAATGGTACTCGATTGCATATCAATTATGAAATCCTCAAAAATCATATTTGTCAAGTCAATATATGTTTTAAAATATCATTTGTCTTAGAAAAGAATATGATAGATAAAATTATTTTAGGTTTACCATTCATTTCTCTGTTATATCATTTCACAACAAAGAATGATAAGATCATTACTTATCCCATGGATAAATCTGTCAAATTCAATTTTTTTATTTTTCTCACAATGAGAAACTGAAAACTTTAAAACAAAATTCTACCTACAAAACTATAAATTTAATTTCTTGTAAAGAAAAATAATTATGATTTCTTGAAGATGAAATACAATTCAAAATAATTGAAGAACAACTTTAAAATCATGCTCTTAAAAAATAAATTAAAATCTTTGAAGAAAAAATTTGTAAAGAATTGTGTGCTGACATTCTTAATGCATTCTGGCATAAGAAACATCATACTGTCAGTCTACTTTATATTAAAGGATTTGATGAGAAGAATATTCCTACCAAGACACGACCAATTCAGATGAATTTCGAAATGCTTGAATTCTATAAGAAGGGAATTATAGAACTTAATAAAAAACCTTATTACGAGAAGGAAATCTCCTTGGTCTTGCTCGGCCGTTTATGTCCAAAAGGCCAACGAAATTGAAAGAGGAGTTCCTCGATTAATAATTATTTACAAGCCCCTTTAATAGTGTTTTGGAATGGATAAGTTATCCTATACCAAACAAAAGAGACTTAATCAACATGCTTGGAGATGTTATATTATTTAAGTTTGACATGAAATCTGGAATTTGGCTGATCCAAATAAATGAGAACGATAGATATAAACTACTTTTGTAACTCCTTTTGACCATTATGAACGGAATGTATTGTCTTTTGGTCCAAAGGATGCTCCTAGTGAATTTCTAGATATTGTTGACCAATTTATTGATTTTCTATTGTTAACGTTAAGAATGTCATCTTTTCTAACCTATTTGCATACATGAAATCATTTCAAGATCCTACCATGGAAGAATTTGAAAATTTTGACCTATCAAACATTTCTAACCAAAGAATACGAAAAGGTAAAGCCCATAATGCTAAAAAAATTTTATTTAAAATCAAAAAATTTAATGGAAGGACAACTACTTTTTGTTCAAAGTTTTCATTTATTTTTTACGGTCATAACGAATTTAAATATCCAAGAAATAAATGGGTAGATGAATAGGAGAAAATTATTGAAGAAGTTAGGTTGAAGCATGACTTCAACGCATCACTAATTAAATGGTATAAAAAGGTGAAAAAATAGGTTTTCATAAAGATAATGAAATCTATTATAAAGATAGTAAATTTTTAACTATGAACCTATTGGGGCATGCAATTTTCAAAGTTGAGTTTTTTGACAAATCAGCCAAAGAATTTGTTATACTGGAATGAAGTTTTTTCATCATGCCTGACAGATTCTAAAAAGATCATAGGCATGTTGGGGATCCTTAACTAAGATAAGAATCAGTATCACATTCAGAAAGCATGCGAGGTCGATGAATGGTTTGATTATAGAGGAGTCATCGACTCCACAATTGGTCCTCAAGGCCTAAATTAAAGAGGACTCTTCTACTCCTAGCGAAACTCAATTATCGAGTCTTGGGTCCACCGGACTCAAGTACCAATCAGCCTTTGTCAATCAATTTGATCCTTTTTCAATAACTCAAACTTTTGTTGCCCAATCTCTCAATCAACCAATCATAAAATACAAAAAAATCATCCCCATACTTTCGGAAAAATCCCGGAAAAAATCTCTTTCATATCGAGCCTTCATTTGCTCATTTGAAATATCCTACTCAAATTGAAAATATCCATTTTATTCCCGATTTCCACTATGTCCCTGGTCACAAGTACAAAAATATCAGTTTCTACATTAACATTCTCTTAGAAACAAAATCCATAAATATAGCCTAATCAAAAGTCCTGAAGAAAAGATTCTCTATAATTCCTTTTACATTCACAAATTCATAACCATGGAGGATTGGAAAGCTCATCCTTCAGGTCTCAAAATGCTTTTAAATTAAAAATAATATAATTATTTTGATTATATTGATGCTTGACATACAATTTTTCTGCATCAAAATAATGATTTTTCTTACTCATGGTTTCTAAATTTCGATAAAAATTTTAAAATTAGTTTTCCAAATTGGTTCTTAAGATGGTGGTCCATTCATAGTCTTGTTTCAGAAAGATTTCTAATTGATTTTCAACAGTGTTTCAATATATTTTTTAAAAATATATAAGCCCTCAGCAATTAATACCTTCTTTCCCAAACTACTTTGTTTCTCAATAAATATAAAATACCTTTGATTCTTAAATGGAAATATGCAATTAAATAAGGAATTCTCACCCGACAGTATTATATTAAATGGTGAGATAAATTCAATACCCAGAAAATCATTGCCTACATTAACCATGAATTTGTAAATATCCATTCCAACCTAAGATTTGCAAACCCTTTTGCCCAGGCTCCATAAGAAATTAATGAGTCCACTAACCAAAATCCCCAAACCAAACCATCTAATTCAAACTCATCCAAAGAATCCAATTCAAACCAACTTCAAAGGGAAAATCAAAAGGCATGAAGCCTAAATCCAAAATTAAGCAAGAATTAATCCAAAATATGCTTATTCTTTTGGAAGCTGACAATATTTCTGACTCAGAATCATTTGTAGAGTCAGACCACTCAATCAAGACAAATATCCAGAAAGCTCAATCCTAAAAAAAACTACTCCTCAGCAATTGAAGGGCCAAAATAGCCAAAATGGTCGCGTCTTACCACAATGGGCTTATGATGCATTTCAAGATTCTCAAGATCCATTTGATGGCATCAATCTCAAAGATGATGAATTAAATAAAAGAAAAGAAAAAGAAAAATGAATCTCCTTTTGGAAAAATCGCTAAATCTTCAGATCAATCGATGGTTGAATAAGAAAAACAAAGAATCTTTCTATGGCAAAATGCCAATATGGAATGATCAAGGAATCAAGAAATTTGAAGATAGAGCAAATTCAAATATCATTATGAAGCACTACAATAAATATGACATTCTACAAGATTTAAATACATGATTCATAGTCTACTCCTATAAAAATATCAAAACAACAAGAGTCATTATGAACCCCATAAAAAAATTATTGTTAAAATTTAAAAAACTAAGCAGGATGAATTTTAAGGGAAGCGGGACTTGAAAAAAAATATGGGAGTGAGTTTTACTAAAGAGGGACTCTCGATTACACACCTAAACCCTTCCGTCTACAGTCTTCTCTCTCAATTTATTCTTGAGAGAGATCCGCCATTCCTACAGACCCTCGAAACCTCTCTCAATTACAAACCCAAACCCTACCCTCTTCACTATTCTCTCTTAATTTCTTCTCGAAAAGCTCCATTCCTTCTCAAATCTCTCTTGAAGCCCTTTCTTTCAGTTATCTGTTGCAGATTCTCTCTTGAAGCTCTCTTTTGTAGCCCCCTCTCTAAATTATGTCCACACCCCTTCTCCAGACCCCTACGCATGATCAAGTGAGTGGAGATGGCTCTTCGCATATTTCATTTATGAGGCTAGGGCTCTTCGCTTCTATTTTACAGAATAGAGAGGTAGGGTTTTTGGCTTTGGTGTTCATGGCTTCGTACGTTCCTCTGAAAGACCTTGTGATTTTGATTCTTCTTCATATGTTTGCCTTAATCTCAATCATTCGTTTGGGTCTCTTAGCAAAGCTTGTATATAAAAGGTAGTTTCATTTTTTTGAATTTTTTTTCATTAATATATCAATGATAGAGAGAAAAACAAAGAGATTAGATTTTGATTTTTAATTCAATTTAGCATTACTTTGGATAAGATGTTGATGTATTTAGATCTATTTGGCTCTGTCTCTAGTGGCTGTGAAGATAATTTCCAAAGCTAAGGTGTTTCCTTTGCGACTTTGTTCATACGTGCAAATTATTGCTTGTTACAGTATTATGCTGATTCGAGCTTAATTGCTTATAATAAAAAATAATTATTGACAGATGACACTCGACAATAGCCATTAAGGATGTTCATAGGGAGATTAAAATTTTAAAAGCGCTAGCTGGGCATAAGAATATGGTCAAATTTTATGACTCATTTGAAGATGCCAATAATGTTTGCGTAGTCATGGAGTATGTAGATTGGTTCTCTCTTTCCATTTTAATACTTTTTTAGGGGGAAAAGTAGGGGAACTAATGTGTTTGAGTTCTTGTTGTGTCAGATGGTGTGAAGGTGGAGAACTACTAGACAAGATATAATCAAGGTAAAGATAGAAAGTTGACTTCTTTCACCCTTTTATGACTCTATTTTAATTCACTTAAACTGCTCCTTTTTTGTAGAGGAGGAAGATATACAAAAGAAGATTCTAAGACTATTGTTGTGCAGATGTTAAGTGTGCCACCCTTTTGTCATATTCAAAGTGTCGCGCTTTGTGATCTAAATCCTGAGGTACGGAGATTAGCTGCTAACAATTTTATTCCTTGACAATCTAGAGTCCAAGTATTTTGCACATTCTTGTTGTATTTTATATGTAATAACTCTTTTCAACATGACTAGCCAGCACTTTCTTTTTACCACAAAAGATGAGAATGCTTCAATGATGGTCATTGATTTTGGTCTATCTGATTATTACAGGCCAGGTAAAAGTTGCTTATCCAAAAATTTCTCGTCACGTCTTAATACCCTATGAGCCTATTAAAAAGTATGATGGCTTATAAGGTATTGGCCAGACATGGTTTTGGTATCTTTTTTTGGATCTCTTAGTGTTAATTTCCATAACGTCCACCTCCCCAACCCCCATGCTGAGAGTTGATAACCGTGGGTACTCGATAACATGCTTGAAGGTGATCATTTTTTAGGACGTTGTACACACTAAAAGAGACAAACACTAACTATTAGGATCTATTAACATTTTGACAACTAGATTAGAACTTAATGGTCAATTTGGTCCTTATTGATTTTACTTCAATATCTGGCTTCGCTCTGTCACTCAGTGTTTCCTGAGTTGAGTGTGTGGAACTTTCATTCTGTCTCTATCAGATAAAGATATACTAATAGAATTTTTACTATGCCCATGCAAATGAAAAAAAAATCTGAAACACACTTTCTATATTAACTGCATTCTAGCTTCATAGATATATTAATTGTTTCTCTATTCGAGAAAGATCCCACTTCTTCATGAATACTGGATAAGATATTGATGTATTTCGGTCCTTTTAGCTCTGTCTCTAGTGGATTCCAGAGTTGAAGCACTCTCGTTTAGGGTTAGGGACAATGCATATGATTTGGGTCTTTTGATGTTCGATTTTGTGATAATACCATTTTAAGATTTGCACAATGACAGTATATAGGCAGCTTGGTTAGATTGGCAATTGAAGTTGGCAAATTGGTTGATACTATATTTTAGCCCCCAGCTCTTAGCCCTTCCATTTTCATCCATGATCACTTGGCAATCTCTCTAGTAATTATTTCTTAGTTCTTTGGGTCATTCACCATCTTACTATAGGCCATTCTACAAAAATTCCAAACAAACAAAAAAGAACTTAAGAGTAAATCCCAGTCCTTAAAAGTCTAAGATTTACTTACTTCCAAATAGACCAAAAGAGAGCCATGAGATGGTATCCAAAACTTCAAACCTAGGCTGGAATCTTTAGGTGATTTATATTTTATTTTTATTACTTTTTGCTACTTATCCATTTGAGTATGTGCCTATTTTTTTAGTTGAAATTTGATCGTGGGTGCCATAATGACTATCATAGAAACTGTAGTCCTCACAGTCTAGAACCAATCTTTTACACTTTTTTCTTCTCTTGGCAGTGTGAACCAGTTGACAAAGTTGCTGATATTCAGATTCCTGCATTTTTATGCCATTAGGTGCAATCAGTCTTTGCTGATCAAGAAACTTGTGTCTTCATGCTCAAAATCTTTCAGGAGCTTGTGTCTTAAAGATATGATAGTTGAAAAATTCATTTTTCTTATTTATGACAATGAATTGTGACAGACAGATCTTCTACTTGCAACATCTAAGATCGAAAATATAATAAATATCAATAAAGGCCAGTTCTATGCTTCTTCTGTGAGTAAATTCTCTTGACCAGAGAAATTGTAATCTCTAGTGTGTGCTTTGGTAAACACATAATTCTTTGTCATTTCTACAGAGTAATTTTATTTACAGGTAATGATAAATCCTGATGAGAAGGTTAGGCTGGCTGGAAATTTGGAGTGGATGAGAGAAGCATCTTGCCTGTTGTAAGTTAATTAACCAAATTGTTCTACTTTGCATTGTACTTTTAAGTCTAATAATCTTGTTTACCTCTAATACAATGCTTATGTTTACCTCTAACATCATATAATAATAAATTATGAAAAATCTCATATTTTCACTGTCTATGGCAGTCCCTCACTCCTGCTCCTCATCATCACCTGCAAAATATCCATTTATGGAGGGGGGATGAGTATTAAAATTACTCATTAAGTAAACTTACATATTGAGAAGTTTCACATGGTATAAATGTAAACATATAACTCATGCAAATTTAATTTAACACATTCACTTGATTAATAAATAATATAAAGTACTTGTAATTAATTTTCATAACTGATTTCATTGTTAACATATAACTTGAACTTGTACTTATTCTTGCTGATACTTGTACTTGATTGATCATAATTCAACTAGGCATATCTCTCGATTAACAACGTAAACAAAATTGTTTCACACTTGAACTTGAACTTGTAACGTCAACGTGAACATGACAAGTTGGCTGTCCTAAAACTTGATATCACTTAAAGTTATCTGAACTTTAAGGATGCTAATAAGAACATGGTGACACCCAACCCTATAACTTGATAACCTGACATGAACAATCTGGTTATTTGATAACCAAGGAACATGACTAAGTCTACCTCTTATTACTTATCATTTTACTTGAGTTAAAATTCATAATTCACATTATTACATATACATGACTAAACATATAACTTGTTCATGAACATAAACTGTAATACTCAAGTATTTAATAAAGGGTATTTTTGTAAGTTTTAACCCCATTCACACCTTAATAACACCACACACTAGTGTAACCGCCAACTAATACTCTTTATATCCATCATTCTCCATTTCTTTTGCATGAATCTTTTCTCCAAGTAACTGCTGCCCTTTTATCTCTCTTAAACGTTTTCTAGTGAAACCGACTGTCTCTCCTTCTTCCTCTTCGTTGCATCTCCATCATTGATCTCCTCTGCCCCTGCTCAAGCGAGCCCCTCTCTTCTCCTCCATCGTTGCTTATGTTCTCCAAGTAACTACTGCCCCTTTATCTCTCTCAAATTTTTTCTAGTGAAACTGACTGTCTCTCCTTCTTCCTCTTCGTTGCATCTCCATCGTTGATCTCCTCTGCCCCTGCTCAAGCGAGCCCTTCTCTTCTCCTCCATCGTTGCTTATGTTTTTCTTGTCTCTGCGTGTTCAGCCATTGTCAGCGTCTGACAAAGCTCTTCGGGTAAGATTCATCTATGCTTCTATCTTTAATTTTCTTCTCTTTTCGCTTCCCTCTTTGCTCTTTGTCACTTTTCTCCTTCCACGGGTTGCTACTGCCCTTTCTCTGGCTCACTATTTCTCTAACTCGTTGATTCTCTCTTTTGTCATTGTTTCCTTTCCTTCTCTCAGTTTCTAGCCAGCAAAATTAATGCTTGTTTTGAATCGTTTTGATAAATCTATTTTTTGTAAGTTTCAGCTTTTATAATTTCATTTTGTATTTTGTAAGCTTCAGATTTTAGAATTTTATTTGATTTTCTTATTTAACATTGTTTACTTAATGGCGTCTTCCCTATTAATTCATTTGGGTAGAGTTTAGTTTTTATTAGTATCATCTCTTTCGCGGCCTGGATATATACATACTGATTTTAATCTTGACTAGATATTTTCTTCAACCATAATCTCTGCTCGTTTTCTACATGGACCTTCAAAGCTTCATTTGAGTAGATTTTTATGTAATCAAATTGGATCAGTCATTTTTACTCAATCAAAATGTTTCTTTTATATTATTCAAGTTAAGAAATGTTTCAATTCTTTAAACAATTTTGATTTATGCATTTCACCCAAAGAACCGATTTGAATCTTTGATTGGAATTGTCGATGAAGCCTTTTTCACTTCTTCTTCTTTCTTCTTCCCTTTTCCCCTATTTTCCCGATTCGGGCAGTGAACTGAGTCTTGTGACTGGCTCAATCAGGCCAAATCAAATCGGTTCAACTGAATCAGAACCGAATTGGTTCAGACCACCCGAACCTAGTTGAACCAATTTGAACTGCTTAATCAATTTACACCCGGTTTAGTTTCCACTTGTTCCCAACCTCACTTGCCCTCTAGTCAATTAAATAATTATAGATATTATATGAATATAATGTGATATGAGATTCTTGGATTTCAGGTCATTATTTGCTGAATTTCATTCGTAGCGAATTCAGGTAAGTGAATATACATAATAATTCGGTTCATATGTTATAAGTGTAGACTATATCATGTGAAATTGTTTTATTATTTCTTTATATTCAATCTTATGTCAAGTGTTTTATTTATTTTTCATATCACGATAAAATTATTTACTATGTTATATATGATTATATTTTGAGTTATACATGTAATGGTTATATCTTTTATGTTCATGAACAAGTTGTATGTTTACCCATATATATGTGATAATGTGAATTATCAATATTAATTCAAGTAATGTGATAAGTAAACAAGAAGTAGACTTAGTCATGTCCCTTAGTTATCAAATAACCAGATTGTTCATGTCATGTTATCAAGTTATGCGGTTGGATGTCACCATGTTCATGTTAACATCCTTAAGGTTCAGATAACTTTAACTGACATTAAGTTTCAGGACACCCAATCTGTCATATTCACTTTCATGTTACAAGATCAAGTTCAAGTCATGAATTAGTTCTGGTTAGGTTGTTAATCGATGGATATGCCTAGTCGAATTATGATCAAGCAAGTATAAGTATCGGCATGTATAAGTACAAGTTCAAGTTATATGTTAACCATGAAATCAATGTGTTATTACAAGTACTTTATGTGACTCGTGAACGTGTGAAATTAAATTTGCCAGAGTTATATGTTTACATTTATGTCATGTGAAACTTATTACTATGTTAACTTACTGAGTAGTTTTAATACTCACCCCCTTCCCCCATAGATGAATATATTATAGGTGATGGCGAGCAACAGAAGTGAGGGACTGCCATAGACAGTGAGAATATGAGATTTTTCACAGTTTATGATTATATGATGTTAGAAACAGATTTTCAAGTTTAATTACTGTTGTTTCATCAATTTTATGAATTTTTATGTTTGACTTTCATGTTTTATGGATTTTCGTACTCGACATTATTACAGTTTAATGAATCATTTAATTCAAATTAATGGATTAATTTTCACTTAAAATAGTTTTATGCTTCCGCTATTTAACGTTAAAATTAGGGTAAAATTAGGATTTTCAATTTGGGGATTTTCTCAAATTAGGGCTTTATTTGAATTGAGAATTTTTGAATTGTGAAATTTCAAGCATGTTTAACTTTCGGGGATTGGGACGTTACATAAACAATATAATTATTACGTGTATAACTCAAAATATATAATCATACATAACATGGTAAATAATTTGATCATTATATGGAAAATCAAATAACAGACTTGATCATAAGATTGAGCAACATAAAGAAATAATAAAAACAATTATATATGCTACATTTATAAATATGAACCGAATTACTATGTAAATCGACTTACCTAGATTCACAACGAATTAAATTCAGTAACTAATGATCTAAAATCCAAGGATCTCATATCACAACATATTCATATAATATCTATAATTATTTAATTAACTAGGAAGGCAAATTAGGTTGGAAACTAGTGGAAACTAAACCGGGTGTAAATTGATCAACTGGTTCAAATAGGTTAAACTAGGTTTGGGTTGTCGGAACCAATTTGGTTCTGCTGGTTTGGGTCTGTTTGGTCTGGTCGGTTTGAACCATTTTGGTCTAACCGAACCAGTTTGGCTCAATATGATTGAACCGGTCTGGTTTAAATGGACCGGTTTGGTTGGGCTGTATTGGTTAGGTAAAAACAACAACTGAGTTGACCTAATAATAGAAAACATAGAGAAAAAGAAAAATAAAGGAGGAAATAAAAACAACTTGTCGGAAACGATTGGAAACGATGTAAGAATGATTCTATTCTACCAAAATCCCAAACAAACCAAAAAGAAGTTAAGAGTAAATCTCAGTCCTAAAAAGTCTAGGATTTGTTTACTTCCAAATAGACCAAAAGAGAGCCATGAGATGGTATCCAAAACTTCAAACCTAGGCTGGAACCTCTAGCTGATTTATATTCTATTTTTATTACTTTTTGCTACTTATCCATTTCAGAGTGTGTCTATTTTTTCCAGCTGAAATTTAATTGTGAGTGCCAGAATGACTATCAGAGAAACTGTAGCCCTCACAGTCTAGAACCTATCTTTTACACTTTTTTCTTCTCTTGACGTTGTGAACCAGTTGGCAGAGTTACAGATATTCAAATTCCTGCATTTTTATGTCATCAGGTGCAATCAGTCTTTGCAGATCAAGAAACATGTGTCTTCATGCTTAAAATCTTTCAGGAGCTTGTGTCTTAAAGATACGATAGTTGACAAATTCATTTTTCTTATTTATGACAATGTATTGTGCTTCTTCTAATTGCAGTATCTAAGATCGAAAAGAATATACATATCAAGAAAGGCTAGTTCTGTGCTTCTTCTGTGAGTAAATTCTCTTGACCATAGAAATCGTATTCTCTAGTGTGTGCTTTAGTAAACACATCATTCTTTGTCATTACTATAGAGTATTTTTATTTGTAGGTAATGATAAATCCTGGTGAGAAGGTTAGGCTGGAAGGAAATTTGGAATGGATGAGAGAAGCATATTGCCTATTGTAAGTTAATTAACCAAATTGTTCTACTTTGCCGTGTACCTTAAGTCTAATAATCTTATTTAACTCTAATACAATGTTTAGAGAAAATTAATTGAAGTATCACGAATCCATTGCATAAAAGTTTGTGTTTTCTGGATCTTTTCTGTAACGCCCCAATCTTTGAGGGTTAAACCTTCTTGTAATATAACAATTCAAAAATCCCCAATTCAATTGAAACTCTAATTTGAGAAAATCCCCAAATTGAAAACCCTAACTTTGCACTAATTTTAATGTTAAATAGCGGAAGCATAAAATTATTTTAAGAGAATATTAACTCATAAATTTGAATTAAATGCTTTGTTAAACTATAATAACGTTGAACACAAAATTCATAAAACATGAAAGTCAAAAATGAAAATTCATAAAATTTATTAAACAAGAGTAATTAAACCGAAAATCTATTTCTAACATCCTATAATCATAAATTGTGAAAAATCTCATATTTTCGTTATCTATGGCAGTCCCTCACTCCTACTGCTCGCCATCACCTGTAACATACCCATCTATGAGGGTAAGTATTAAAAATACTCAGTAAGTATATTGATAAGGTTCACATGATATAAATGTAACACATATAACTCATGAAAATTTAATTTAACACATTCACTTGATTATTAAATTACATAAAGTACTTGTAATTAATTAACATAATTGATTTCATGGAAATTGAACTTGTACTTATTCTTGCTGATACTTGTAATTGATTGATCATATTTCAACTAGGAATATTCCTCGATTAACAACCTAATCAGAATAGTTTCACACTTGAACTTGAACTTGAACTTGTAACGTGAATGTGAACATGACAAGTTGGGTGTCCTCAAACTTGATATCACTTAAAATTATCTGAACTTTAAGGATGCTAACATGAACATGGTGACACCCAACCGTATAACTTGATAACGTGACATAAACAATCTGATTACTTGATAACCAAGGAACATGACTAAGATTACTTCTTGTTTACTTATCACTTTACTTGAGTTAAGATTCATAATTCATATTATTACATATACTTGAGTAAACATATAACTTGTTCGTGAACATAAACAATATAACTATTACGTGTATTACTCAAAATATATAATCATACCTAACATGGTAAATAATTTCATCATGATATGGAAAATTAAATAACACACTTGATCATAAGATTGAGTAACATAAAAAAATAATAAAAAAAATTATATATGCTACACTTATAACATATGAACTAAATTCCTATGTAAATCCACTCACCTAGATTCGCTACGAATTAAATTCAGCAACTAATGACATGAAATCTAAGGATCCCTGATCACAACATATTCATATAATATCTATAATTATTTAATTAACTAAGAAGGCGAGTGAGCTAAAAAACAAGTGGAAACTAAATCGGGAGTAAATTGACCAAGTGGTTCAAAACGGTTCAACTAGGTTCTGGTGGTTGGAACCAATTCGGTTCTGCTAATTTTGGTCGGTTCGGTCTGGTCAGGTTGAACCATTTTGGTCTGGTGTAACTGAACCAGTTCGACTCAGTATGATTGAACCAATCTGGTTCAGATGGACCGATTTGGTTGGGTTGTATGGGTTACGTTAAAAAAATAATTGGGTCGTAAGACCCAATTATAGAAAACACAGAAACCAAGAGAAAGAAAGGAGGAAAGAAATAAAACTTACTGGATTCGATTGGCGACGATGTAAGAATGATTCTACCAGAATCCCTAATGAACCAAAAAGAACTTAAGTGTAAATCCCAATCCTTAAAAGTATTGGATCTATTTACTTCCAAATAGACCAAAAGAGAGCAATGAGATGGTACCCAAAACCTCTAGCTGATATATATTTTATTTTTTTTTACTTTTTGTTACTTATCCATTTCAGTGTGTGTCTATTTTTTCCAGTTGAAATTCAATCGTGGGTGCCAGAATGAATATCAGAGAAGCTGTAGTTCTCATAGTCTAGAACCTATCTTTTACCCTTTTTTATTCTCTTGACAGTGTGAACTAGTTAGCAGAGTTGCAGATATTAAGATTCCTGCATTTTTATGTCGTCAGGTGCAATCAGTCTTTGCTGATCAAGAAACTTGTGTCTTCGTGCTCAAAATATTTCAGGAGCTTGTGTCTTAAAGATATGATAGTTGACAAATTGATTTTTCTTATTTATGACAATGTATTGTGACAGACAGATCGTCTATTTGCAACATCTACGATCGAAAAGATTATAAATATCAAGAAAGGCCAGTTTTGTGCTTCTTGTGTGAGTAAATTCTCTTAACCAGGGAAATCTTAATCTCTTGTGTGTGCTTTAGTAATCACATAATTCTTTGTCATTACTATAGAGTATTTTTATTTGCAGGTAATGATAAATCCGGCTGAGAAGGTTAGGCTAGATTGAAATTTGGAGTGGATGAGAGAAGCATCTTGCCTATTGTAAGTTAATTAACCAAATTGTTCTACTTTTCCGTGTACTTTAAGTCTAAGAATCTTGTTTACCTCTAATACAATGCTGAGAGAAAATTAATTGAAGTATCATACATCCATTGCATCAAAGTTTGTGTTTTCTGGATCTTTTTGTAACTTCCCGATCCTTGAGGGTTAAACATGCTTATAATTTAACAATTCAAAAATCCCCAATTCAATTGAAATCTTAATTTGAGAAAATCCCCAAATTGAAAACCCTAACTTTGCACTAATTTTAACGTTAAATAACGGAAGCATAAAATTATTTTAAGAAAATATTAACTCATTAATTTGAACTAAATGATTCATTAAACTGTAATAATGTCGAACACGAAAATCCATAAAACATGAAAGTCAAACATGAAAATTCATAAAATTTCTTAAACAAGAGTAAATAAACTGAAAATCTGTTTCTAACATCATATAATCATAAATTGTGAAAAAACTCATATTTTCGATGTCTATGGTATTCCCTCACTCCTGCTAGTTGCCACCACCTGCAACATATCCATATATGGGGGGTGAGTGTTAAGAATACTCAGTACGTAAACTCACATATTGATAAGTTTCACATGATATAAATGTAAACATATAACTCATGCAAATTTAATTTAACACATTCACTTGATTATTAAATTACATAAAGTACTTGTAATTAATTAGCATAACTGAATTCATGGTTAACATATAACTTGAACTTTACTTATTCTTGCTGATACTTGTACTTGATTGATCATAATTCAACTAGGCATATTCCTCGATTAATAACCTAATAGAATTATTTTACACTTGAACTTGAACTTGTAAGTGAACGTGAACATGATAAGTTGAGTAACCTGAAACTTGATATCACTTAAAATTATCTAAACTTTACGTATGCTAACATGACATGGTGACACCCAACCTTATAACTTGATAACATAACATGAACAATCTGGTTACCTGATAACCAATGGACATGACTAAGCCTACCTCTTGTTTACTTATCACTTTACTGGAGTTAAGATTCATAATTCACATTATTACAAATACATGAGTAAACATATAAGTTGTTCATGAACATAAACAATATAACTATTACGTGTATAACTCAAAATATATAATTATACATAACATGGTAAATAATTTCATCATGATATGAAAAATTAAATAACACCCTTGATCATAAGATTGAGCAACATAAAGAAATAATAAAAACAATTATATATGCTACACTTATAACATATGAACCGAACTACTATGTAAATTCACTAATTCACATTCTTTTTATTGAGAGATATACAATAAAAAGAATAATCATATATAAGTTTAATAATACAATATAGTAATTAAACGTAATACATTTCATATCTAAGACTTTGTATTAAGTTCACGTGCAACACACATGTACTATTACTAGTATTTAAAAGGGGATTCTGATTTTAGTGTTAAGAAAGTCTTTTATTATACTCTCTAAAAAGTTCATTAAAAATAACTTTTAAAATCTTAAGGCATGTTTACCAAATTCTAAGATTGAAGATTTAGATTGTGAACTAAAGGATTCATTGAATACAAGCTAGTGAAAATTACTCACTTTCATATTTATTTTCTTTCCTCTCATTATTTTCTAGCGTAATTAATTTTTTTTTTTACATTTTTGGTACTTTCATTGAGAGTCGAGAAAAAATGCTTAAGAAACCCACTAAAAATGTTAAACATGCCAAGAACTAGATCCAACATAGTCCATCATCAAGGCAATGAAGCCAGAAACACTAATGACCAAAGATATCAACCGGCCCCACCAATGGAGATACTCAAGACATTTCTGACTGGGATGCGAGTTTGGGAAGAACCGAATGCAAAAACAAAGCGCGATGCGTGGAGGGCTATGCACGGATATATCCATGCTCTTCAACAAAAAATGGCTCAAACACGTACTGAGGTCAGCCAAAGAGTGAATAATGAAGAACATGACATCCGTTCGAAGAATATCATGCGAAAGGTAAGATAAGAAAATCATGAGAACAACAGGAACGTGCAACGAGAAAAAGGTAAAGTTGAGTCTCAAAACTAAGAAAAGGAGGTTCCAGAGGAGAAGTGCCAGCCCAGAGTTATCACTAAGGAAGCTGTAGAAGAATTATTGGAATGAAAAATGCTGGAGATGAGGAACCTGGGGAGTACTAGAAAAAGTGACCTTGAATCTCTTACCCACCCTTTAAAACCAGAGATTATGGCGGCTCTTGTACCAAGAAATTTGTGGCTCAAAGTTCAAGTTTTATGAAGGAAAAATAGTTCTAGTCGATTATCTCAATCATTGTAGATAGATAATGGCACTATATTAGCATGGGGATGAATTAATGTGCAGGATGTTCCCAACCAGTCTGGATGGAATGACCTTAAAATGGTATCATTCACTCCCTGTCCATTCGATTACTAACTTTGCTATTTTATCTTCTGTCTTTCTAGAACAGTACTCTACATATCGAGTAGTAATGGAAGACATGGAGTACCTTCTCACGATCACGATCAAGGAAGGAGAATCTTTATAAGAGTTCACCCATAGATTCAAAGACAAAATGGTGAAGGTTGAAAACTGTGTTGATCGGATGTCCATACTAGCTTTTAGAAGAGGCTTAGGACCAAACTCACCATTGTTTGAAGACTTGTCCAAAACAAAACCTTTATCTATGACAGATTAGGCTCAGACTTATATTACATTGGAAGAAGAAAAGAAGAGTATGTTGAAATCAAACAAATGCAAAATGAAGAATTGCAGAAGCAAGAATGGAATTTCAGATCACAAAAGAAGAGAACTGACAGAAAAGACAAAACGAACGAAAGGAGTGGAAAATGGGAAATGACAGAGTATCAAAGGCGAGACTCGAGTAGGGTACATTCAAGGTATTAAAGACAAACCATGGTTGAAAAGGTCAGAAGTAGGAGGTAGATAAAGAAGACCATGGCGATGAAAAACGTGACAATGGGAAACAATTTCTTCGCATTGTCAACATTATCATTGCACTAACGGAGCAGGAAGGAACAACAAGGAAGGAAAGGGAAGCAGTACTGCAAGAAACCAATGTTGGAGAAGCGCAGGGAGAATTACTCACTTGACAATGGGAATCTCCCGATGATATTTGATGATCTAGATATCGAACACAACGGACACCATAACGATGCTCTTGTCGATACAAGTCGGTAATTGCCTCTTGAGAAGATTTCTGGTAGATGATGGAAGCGCGGTTAATATACTATATCGGACCATGTTAGAAAAGATGTCAATAGGAGAACAAAAGCTGTAGGGGACCTCATAAGGATAAAACGAGCTATCAGTTACTCGGAGGGGACTCTTACTCTCCCTATAAGAGCTGAACCTTTTAATCATATGATTGAGTTTGTGATTTTAGATACTTCATCTCTATACAACGCTATCTGGGAAGAACGTGGCTACATAAGATGAAGTTTGTACCCTCAACATTCTACAAGTATTAAAGTAGATTGAAAGAAATCAAGACCATCAAAGGAGACCAGGCTTTTGCCTGCATCTGTTATGTGACTGCATTAGAGTCTGCAAAGAAAATGTGAACGGAAAAAGTAGACCAGACAGCCAAAGGAATCAATTCAGTAGCAATCAAAGAACGACGGGTCAACGACCCAAGGTATAAGGTGGGGGAACAGATAGAGTTAGTGTGCTTAGAAGAAGGAACATAAAAAATGACAAACATTGGCACCCGCCTCGAGCAAGTAGAGAAAGATAAGTTGATTGACCTTCTACCAAAGAACAAATATGTTTTTGCCACTACTACACGGGAAATGCTAGAAATTTCAAAAGAGATAATATGCCACAGGCTAAACACAGATCCAGCAGTAAACCCAGAAACAAAAGAAGATGAGTTTCACACCAGAATGGAATAAAGCAGTGAAGGAAGAGGTGGACAAGCTATTAATCACATGATTCATTATAGAAGTTGACTATCTGGAGTGGCTGGCCAATGTGGTGATGGTACAAAAAAGAATGATAAATGGAGAATCTGCGTGGACTTCACCGACCTAAATAAAGCTTGTCCAAATGATGAATATTCACTTCCCAGGATTGATCAGATGGTAGATGCCACATCTGGACATGACCTCTTCAGCTTTATGGATGCCTACTCTAGATATAACCAGGTGAAACTGTTCCAACTTGACCAAGAAAATACTTCTTTTGTTACTAAATATGGCATCTATTGGTATAAGGTAATGCCTTTTGAGTTGAAAAATGCAGGAGCTACATACCAGAGGTTGGTAAACAAAGTATTCCATGGTCAAATTGGAAGAAATATAGAGGTATACATGGACGGCATGTTGGTGAAAAAAAAATGAGAAAACCATGTCCAAGATCTCGAGGAGGCTTTCTCAATTCTAAAAAAAACTCAATGAGGCTGAATCCGGAGAAGTGCACTTTTGGTGTCACTGTAGGGAAGTTCCTTGGCCACTTAATAACCCGATGAGGGATAGAAGTTAACCCAGATTAGGTGAAGACTATAATGGAAATGAAGTCCCCAAGGAACAAAAAAGAAATTTAAGGACTAACTAGAAGACTTGCGTCTCTCAATAGATTTATTTCTAAATCAACAGATAAATGCAAGCCATTCTTTGATAAACTCAGGAAGAGCTCTATAGACAGATGGAACGAAGAGTGTGAAGTGGCCTGTAACGGAATCAAAGAGCACTTAATAACTCCCCCACTACTCTTATAACCAATGCCCGGTGAGCAAATCCTCTTATATGTTACTGTTTTAGAAACATCTATAAGTAACGTACTCATTAGAGAAGAAGAAAAGAAACTGAAGCCCATACACTTTATCAGCAAGAGCGTAGTAGCGGCAGAGACAAGATATAAAAAGATGGAAAAACTAGTACTGGCAATCGTGACTGCTACTAGGAAGAGGATACCCTATTTTAAGGGACATAGTATTAAGGTATTGACAGACATGCCTATTAAAAGTCTACTACACTCCCTAGAGGTAAGAGAAAGAAACAAAATGGGAAACCGAACTAAGCTAGTATGCCATATATTATGAGCCCAAAACTTCAATCAAGGGGCAAGTGTTAGCAGATTTTGTCGCAGACTTTACCAGAGAAATAATTAATCCAGAACTGCCTAAAGAAATTAAGAACGGATCTTGGAAGCTATATGTTGATAGTGCTTCCAACAACAAGGGAGCAAGAGATGGACTAGTGGTGCAAACCCCATTTAGAGAGATGTTAGAACATTCTATCTCCTTTGGATTTAGTGCATCGAATAATGAAGTTGAGTAAGAACCGTTGATAGCTAGAGTATATTTATTAAGGGAATATGAGGTAACTGACGTGCAAATATTTTTTGATTCCATGTTAATTGTCAAGCAGGTCACAAGAGAATACGCATCTAAAGATGAGAGAATGATGAGTTATTTACATCGGGCAAGAGAACTGCTGAACTTGTTTAAAAGCAATGAGATTCAACAAATCTCGAGAGCTGAGAACAGACACGCAGACGCGTCTGCAAATTTTGGATCATCTTTACGATTCCCGCATAAAAGAAACGTTCCTGTGGAATTCTTGGAAAATCAAGTGTTCAACTCTCATTGAATAACGTTGCTGAAGTACAAATCGGAAAGGAACCCAGCTGGCAACATGATTTAATCCCCTACCACGAAAAGAAAGTACTCCCTGAAGATACACTCCTTGCGAAACAATTCTAGCAACAAAGTGCAAGGTACACATTAATAAATGGATTATTATATAGAAAATCTTTTTCAGGACCGTACTTAAAATGCTTGAAGGAGAAAGAAGCACAATATGTCTTAGCCAAAATTCATGAAGGAATATGCCGGAACCATACTGGATGCAGATCACTAGCTCATAAAACCTTAAATGAGGGATATTACTGCCTGGAATGCATCAGATGCCCAGCAAAATGTAAAGAAATGTGATAAATTACAACGATTTGCCCTGGTCACAAGAATGGCTCTAGAGGAACTGAACACAGTAGCAAGCCCATGGCTTTTCATGCAGTGGGCCTCTACACCACTAGTCCGCTCCATATGGCGCTGGCTTAGAAGCACTTCTTGCTAGTGGCCACAGACTACTTCACGAAATGGATAGAAGTGGAGGCTTTCACGAGAATCTGAGAAGAAGAAATCAAAGGGTTTTTGTGGAAAAACATAATATGTAGATACAGAATATCCAAGATATTGGACTCAGATAACGGACTGCAGTTCACAGCAAGAATTGTTAAAGGCTTTTACAAAGGATTGAAAATCACCAATCGTTTCTCTGCTCCATACTATCCACAGGGAAACGAACAAGTTAAGAGATCAAATCGTATCATACTCGGCACCATGAGAAAATGACTAGAGTCCGCAAAAGGAAAATGGGTAGAGGAACTACCAGCCATACTCTGAGCATACAAAACTACTTCTAGAGAAGCCACTGGAGAAACACTGTTTGCCTTAGCATTCGGGGTAGAAGCTGTAATTCCTATTGAAATTGGAAGCCCAACAGTGAGGTCAAAATGGAATGAGAAACATAATGATAAGCTCCTTAGAAGAAGTCTTGATCAATTAAAGGAATGAAGAGAAGTTTCCCTAATTAGAGTAGCGCGTTATAATCAGAAAAGTAGATTATATTTTCAGAAAAATAATGAAAAAGAAAGAGTTCCAAAAAGGAGATCTAAATCCTAAGAAAAGTTTTTCAATCAGAAGGGAAGTTTGGGTCAACTTGGGAAGGACCATACATCATCAGTGGTGTAGGAGGAACCATTTATTTTTACTTGAAGACGGAGGAAGGAGCAGACCTGGCGAAACCAAAAATGCATTTCATTTAAAGAAGTACTTTGTATAATTATAATTTTATAGTGAATATTTTCCTATGGTTTTTTCTTGCAAGGGTTCCTCACGTAATATCTCTGGTGTCAACGCTTTAACTCTTCTACCAGGAAATCACATTAAGGAACTAAGGGCATAAGTCATTGGGAGGGGTAATTTATAAGTCCTACTCTCAGAATGAACTAAGAGCGTAAGTCCATGAGAGTGGCGATTCATAAGTCCTACTCTTAGAAGGAACTAAGGGTGTAAGTCCTTGGGAGGGGTAATTTATAAGACCTACTCTCAGAAGGAACTAAGGGCGTAAGTCCTTATGAGGGGCAATTCATAAGACCTACTCTAAGAAGGAAATAAGGGCGTAAGTCTTTGGGAGGGGAAATTCATAAGACCTACTCTGAGAAGGAACTAAGAGCGTAAGTCTTTAGGAGGTGCAATTCATAAGTCCTACTTTCAATAGGAACTAAGGGCGTAAGACCTTGAGAGGGGAAATTCAGAAGTTCTACTCTTAAAAGAAATTAAGGACGTAAGTCCTTGGAAGGGGTAATTTATAAGCCATACTCTCAAAAGAAACTAAGGGCATAAGTCCTTGGGAGAGACAATTTATAAGTCCTACTCTTAAAAGACAATGAAGTCGAAAAAGAAGAGTTGAGCTCAGACCAGAAAGAAGAGCTGAGCTGAAACCAGAAAGTTCAAACCAGAATGCCAAGAATAGAGGAGCTTCACCACTTCAGAAAAGAAAAAAAGACAAAACTTAAGAGTAGAGAAGAAGGACGGAAATCTGAATCTCAGAATGGAAAAGGAAAAAGAAAATTAAGGAAAGAACTTCAGAGTAGAAATTCTTTAGTGGAAAAGAAAAATGAAGGAGAACTGCTAAGAATAAGAAAGTCCAAAAAGTTGATACTTAACTTCAAGGTAGAAAAGCAATAGATATGGACGTCTATGAGTAAAATTTTTAGTAGATTAACAATTCTAATTGATATAGCTTTGAAATAAGATAAAAATCAAGGAATCCAAAAAAAAACTTCTACATTGATGAAAAGGAAAGTACCAGAAAAGCAAAAAAATTTAAGTTACAATTGAAATAGAAAAAATCTAAAGAGAAACAGTATCGTCATTCTGAACCCTAGAAGAGATCTCAATAGGGGCCAAAGCATCTCTTGCAATGGTAGTATCATCAGCAACTCCAGAGGGGTTGATTTTGGCTTGGCCTGCTAAAGTAGTGGCTTCGCTATGCTCATCAACAAGAACATCGCAGAGGGGTTTTCTTGGAGGGGCCTTCATTGAGCCGTCTTTGTAACTCACACTGTAGATTACATGCTCAGCTTCATAAAAAATATCCTGATATTCTTCTCCAACCTCTTTCTCTTTTTATTCCAGAGCTTGAGCTTTGCTTTCCTCAACAGCTGCCAGAGACTCCTCAGCAGTCTTTAATGCCTCATTCGCAGCCCCTAGAGATTCTGTCAGACTCAGAATATCTGCTTCAGCCCCATCAACTTCTGCCGCTTGCTTCTTTACTGTCTCATCAAGCATAATCTTTGACTCTTCTAATTGAGCAACTTCTTCACGAAGACCTTCAATGATGCCAGTAGAGTGAGCAACATCCCTTAAAAGCTTATGCAATGCCAAATCTCAGGCAACACGATGCTCTTGGAGAGCATTATGATGAATAATGGCCTAAAGAGAAAACAAAAAATAGTAAGAAAAAGGTAAGGGAATAATCAAGAAGAAGGAAAATGATAAAGAACTATACTCTAACTAAGTCGTGACTAAGAGAAGAAATCAGGTCGCCAATTAGAAGAGTTAATTGAAGGTCTAACCAAATCAGCCTCAGAATTAATCTCACGGGTAACAGCATGAGAAGACTGAACATCATCTAAGAAGTAGACTATTGTTGGTATATCAACGAATTTTCAAAACTGCCAAGGATCAGAACCTTCAGTTGCTCCTTAAGATCCAGAAGTCGGATCTTGACTAGTGGCTGGCAGAACTGAAGTAGGAACAACAAGAAGAGGAGGAGTAGCGGGGGGGGGGGGGGG